>OZ010724.1:0-91911 GCA_963932345.1 Ophion ventricosus | reverse complement strand
AAGCCGAGCTTGCGAATCGCGAGAAGGGTGCGGAAGAGTGCACGAGTCGGCGAGGCAATTATCCGCATCGGGATCGCGAGAGGCGGAAAAGCATCGAGAGCACGAGAAGCATAAAGAAAGAAAAAAAAATCAAGTGTACGAGAGAGGAGGAGCTTCGCCGTCCTTTACCTTGGTCCCTCGTTGCTTTTTACGCGATCCAATGGGGGGTAAAGCGAAGACTGAAATATTGGCAAGCGGTATCTCAACAAATTAGCTCGATAAAATGCACAAGAAGGTGGGGAGGAGGGCGGGGGGGGGGGGGGGGGGGGGAGTCGGCTTTAGCTAGGAGGGAAGCCGGTGGAAGGAAAAAAAGAGTACGGGAGGAAAAAGAGGGTGAAACGGAGAGAAAAAAATGGCGATGCGAGGGAGGCGAGCGGCGGGATACCAAGAGAGCGAGAGGAATCAAAGTAAAGTCTCGTTGAGGCTCATTGGGCTGGAAGTAACCGACAGAGTGCCCGCGCTTCCACGCCCGGGCGCTACTAATCTTATGCAATTACTTAACAATTCACTTTGCCCCGTGAGGCACTCAATGCCTCCGCGGTATATAGAACAATCCATGGAATCGAGTTACCCCACCGTCGTCGTCGTCGTCGTCGTCGTCTCTCTCTCTCTCTCTCTGTTGCTCTCTCTTTCGGTATCCCGCCGGATTTTAGCGACCTATATTTTTCCATTATTGCCAATTATTATTTTTTTTTATATTGGCCACATTTTGTGGATTAGATATATATATACATACATACAATCGCCGCGCCCGTCGCTTGGTCGTGACCGTTCCAGTCGAACGAGCGATTATTCTTATCCAAAAACAAAGTGTCACTGTGTAATGGACTGTCCGAAGAAACGAACCACAGCCGCCGCTTGCCGTACAACACACGTTTCTAACGTAGCGAATAAACGAAGAAAAAAAAAGAGGAGGGCCGCGTATCGCGAGAGTATTTCGTATCGAGATCGATCCAATCGCTTCCTCCAACTCTATTTATTAACGTGTCTCGTATTTTTGCACAAATATTCAGCGACTCTTGCCGGATCGACGTCTATTCATTTATTCGTACAAGCATTACGCCTTTTGCCTACCCCTTTTTCAATCCAAGTTATCGAGGGAGAAAAAAAAATCACGATGAAACATCCTAAAGCATCGATGCCCCGGGGGATAGTGCCGCCATTTCATTAAGGAGCACGAAATGCTCTTTCTCTCGTGCGCCAACTTTTTTCCCTTTTTCTTTCCGGCAGCGCAAACTCGCGCGCGAAATAGATAGGACGGACGAGAGACGGGAGGGCAAAAGGGCGAAGAATAAGAAGCCGAGTGAAAAAGCTCACGAGCCCGGCCGAGCCCCCCGCAGGACTCTCGCCGAGCCGACAAACCTTTTCTTTCCTTCTTTGTTTGTTTCTTCTCTTGTTTGTTTGCCGAGCGCGTGGAAACGGAAGGAAAATGGAGAATCTCGCTCGCTCTCCCGCCGAGGGAAAATTCTTCGCGTATACTCACCGTGTATCCCGTTGTATTTCGGCCGATTGGATCATACATAAATATAGACGCGTAAAAAGATAAATAATCGACAGACGCGAAACTCGGGCGATGAGCGTCAAATTGGCGATAGGCCAAGCCACATAGGAGCCGAGAGCGGTGAGTTGGAGGCAAGAGAGAGTACAGGGGGGTTGCGCTCTTGTCGCGTTTTATTATTATAGTAATCGTTTCGTAACAGAGCAGCGATTCAAACATTGCCATATGGCGTCTTTTCTTTTTCTTTTTTTTTTTCTTTCTCCTCGCCGTGTCACTCTCATCGCGCGAAAAGAGAAGAGAGATTCGAGGATACACGGCCAACGGGCCAAAGGGCGGATACTTGCCAGGGAGAAAGAGAGAAAAAAAAGACCGCCGCTCTTTGTTCCCTCGTTCGCGCGCTCTCTCGGATTTTTCTATCCGTCCGACTCGCGCGTCCTCCGGTGTATCGAGAGGATCGACGCACACGCAGACCGCCCACGTAATCAAGAAAAGCCCGGGGTATATATAACCCTGGCCGATGCTTTCAAACGCGCCCCCCCGGCACGGCAAACCGTGATTAACTTTTCGCCCGTACTCGCGTCCAACGAACCGCCGCTACACGCGAACCCTCCCGTCCCCAATCACCCCCGTCTCTCCCTTTTTTCAAGCCCCCGCGAGCCCCCCCCCCCCCCCCGACGACCATTCATTTGCCATTCATTCGCGTCCGCACGGATTACGCGCGTACGCTTCCCGACGACGTACGCGCGTACGATACCATCTCTATCCTTCCGCGATCGACCACGAGCGCGCATCGCTCTCTTTCAACATCCATTTTTACTTTTATATTCCAATTTGTCATGTTTTGGTATTTTCGCAAAAGTTGAGCGAAGAAAAGCGATCACGCGCGCGATTTTCGTCGAAAGGCACGCACGGAGAAATTGGAGGACGACGAGAGAGGCCCGTGTCCCATCCCTCTCGCCATCGCACGTTTTGGACTGGCAAACAAGTAGGTACGACGGATACGATCGCGTCCACGTCCAACCCTCCCACTTTGCGCGAGGGCGCGAACCCTCGCGACGCGTCCCTTGGACCGTAAGCCTGCTCTTCCGAGCAGTGGCGGAGGGCAGGGTGGGCGATGCAATCGGAACGTTTCAATCAACGAAATCACAGAGCGCGAACGCGTTCACCGTCGATTCGACCATCTCGCTCCCTCCCCCCCAACCGCGCGCGGCATCGTTTTTCCTTCTCTGGCCTGAAAAAGCCCTTCTCGTCCCTGCGCGCGGACGTTGCGTTTCAACGCGAGTTCTCGGCTCGCACTAAAATCGGTGGCATATTTCAAAGCCCGCGTCGCGAGTTGACGAAAAATGTTAAGAACGAGCCTGACTCGTTCGATCGTGACCTTCCGCACGCGAGAGGCGATACGCGTAGTTTCCCGAAACTCGATTCGACCATTGAGAGAGAGAGAGAGAGACAGAGAGAGCGTCGAATACCGCGGAGCGTTGAAATTCGTCAACGATCGATCGGGGCTAATTATCCAACTCGTACACGAGCGTACATCTCGGATTTGAAACGATTCGTAGGAGTGAGTATAAAATGCAAGGACGAAGAACGATGCTCCCCTGGCAGCGGGCGGCTCTCGCGCCTTCCGTCCTCCTCTCGCGTTTAACGAGCTTCCGCCGACAATGGAACGAGATCGGCGGCGGTGGAGCGCGATGGCAGCGAGAATACGAGCGATTCCCGCGGGCTCTCTCCTCGATGCTGCGCGCGCACCGTAAAACTCGAAAAATCTCGGGCAACAGCGAGCTTTTCGCAGCGGGGCAACGCGAAAATTCTATTTAATCTTTTTCATTGACGCAAGGAACGGAGGCGCAAAGTGGCGACAGGTTCGACGGTTCGGGGGGGGGGGGGGGCGCAACGGGCTAATTCGGAAGTGCGCTCGGGTGGAGTACGCTCGACGGACGGAGTTTCGAGAAGAAAGAGCATCGCGGGCGCGGTACAATCTCCGGTTTGCCAAGGCGGCGAAAAGAGGAGTCGCGACGGGGGTTCCCCGGGTAACCGTGGCGCACTCGGCTAATGGATCCCGGTCCAGCCGTAGGACGCGGAAAGACCGACGGAGAGAGTGAGCTGCGACGCCAACGCCAAACTTCAACTCGTTAATTACAGAACGCGAGCGCTGCCGACTCTTCACCAAGAAGGGTGGGCTTCTGCGCGACGGTGGAGGCCAACTTCTTGCGCCGTCGCTCGAATATTTCAAACTATTGTGTTCCGTAAACCCCCTCGGGGCTTGGATACCGGACGAGAAAGTCTCGCGTAGCCAGAGAGACGGAGAGAGGGAGAAAAGGAGTCGCGGCAAAGACTCGCGAGCTCCGTCTTCCTTCTCGCTTCCCCCTTGGCATCTGTCTTCCTGTTCCCGTCCAGTTTCCAGTTTCCACTTTCCACTTTCCTAACGGAGCTTTCCCTCTCTCGCGACTTATTCTTGCTTAAACTCGACGCAGACTCGAGTGGATTTTCCCTCCGACTCTCTAGCCGGCGATACTCTAAATGCTATAATACATATATATATATACACATCCTTGGAAACCCTTCCGCAGCTTGGTGGCAATTTCCTTGGGTCTTGCTTCTACCTCTCTCCTTCTCTCTCTCTCTCTCTCTCTCTCTCTCTCTCTCTCTCTCTCGCTCGTGCCAGTGGAACGACACCGCTTCGGGTTCCTCGTTTGGTCCGCCAAATATGAGAAAGCCGCGCGCGCGGCCCTACCCGAATTTCCCAGAATCCGCTGTCGCCTCCTCCTCGAAGCCTCTGCAAGCCCGAGTCGAGGATCCTTGGACTAGGAAGAAGGAAAAGAAAATGCCCCCCTTCGTATCGAACAAACGGCTTGCCTACGGTAAACGGGATCCGAGATAGCGAATGCTACAAGGATGCAACACGTTTACGGAACAAGCTCCTCTCGCGTTCCGCGACTTTCCGCGCCCGACAAACTCAACATTTTTCCGACTTGCTTTCAATTCACCGTACAACGTTGAACAAGGACGAAAAAGACAAGACCCCGAGAGCACGGCAAACTCTTTGGAAAAAATAATACGCGGAGGTACGGTTGATTGTTATAAAATTTGACAGGACCGCGGCATGTTCCGAAGAACGTTTGCGAGAGGGGAATGCTAAAATGGCTAAAGTTTAAAGCACTTTAGGGACGCGAACGAGCTCTTCCGTCAAGGTGGTCCTCAACGACGTCTCCATCCGGAAAAGCGCGCGCGCGCGCGCGCGAGAGAGAGAGAGAGAGAGAGGGAGCGGCCCGACAAACGTGTAAAAAGAGAGACGACGAACGCGTAGCGAGTGTTCAGAGTCGCGAGCGGAAAGAAGCACGCAGGGTGACACGACCCGAAAGGTATTCCTTTTCCTTCGCTCCTCGGAAGATACGCGACACGATACCCTCGTACTTGTCGCAATCGCAACGATTTTTGTATTTTTTTTTCGTTTTTTCTTTTCAACACGGATCGTCCGAAAAACAAGACTCGAAGGACGACGAGGACGAGCGGAAGCTCGGATTGCCTGGTATTTTCGTTGTTTCGTAAATATTTAACGGGGGGGGGGGGGGGGTGTACTTTGGCCACGGAATTCTCGACGACTCGTGCACAACTGTTGAAACGATATTTGGAGCGATCGATGCCGGTTCCAAGTTTGAGAGTCGCGAGGAGGCAAGAGCCAGGCACGCTCGAGCTCGTAGCCGCGTAAGCGCGAGAGTAACCGCGCGCGGAATCCATTGTCCCTGCGAGGTGGTGGGGGTGGTGGGGGGTGATGCGGCTCGCGGTGGCGGCGGCGGCGACGGCGACGGCGACGGCGGCGAATTATCTCGGAGTAGTTTCTTCTCCGCGCGCGGTCTTTGTCATCCTGATAACAAGCCGGGTACACATTGGCCTCGTACGGGGCGAGAAAGCGCAATTCGCCGAGTACACGCGACAACGAATCCTCTCAATGGGAAACGAAGCGGGCCAACGAAGCGTCCAAACGGAAGAGGAAGAGAGGGAGAAAAAAAACAACAAAAGGCAAGAGATACGCAGCGACGAAAGAGCAGACCGCGCTCAAATTGTAGAGGGCAGCAGCAGCGGCAGCAGCGATAGGCGAGATCGCGGAAGGCTCCCCTGCAGAAATTTGTCGCCGAGGATTTAACAGCAGGGACGCCGCACGAAACAACAAATCCTCGTTGCAATTCACGTGGATTTCGCACCATTTCCCGATTGACGTTCTTTAAGAATTATTTATTCGACATACTCAACCGGAATTTGTCGGATCTCCCGAGAAAAAATATCCTTTCGCAATCCCTTGCGCAATTTTGTCGGGGATTCCCAAGGTGCAGCCGCGCTTCGCTATAGGAATTTGTCAGAGACAAATAGGGACAACACACAGGGACAAGTGCTCATTGGGATCTGATCTGATCTGATCTGATATTCTGCACTCTTCCCCGATCAAGGCCGTTTAAAAATTTCTATCATGTTCGAATAAACAAAAATGTGAAAAGTCGCGAGCAAAAAAAAAACTCGTCACGAGTCGAAACGTAACCTGCAGGCCGAAGAGGATAATGCGAGAATGCTTTGAGATTCTAGTTGGATTCGTACATGGGCTTCCAACGGGGAATCTCCGTTAGAATCCAATGTACGAAGGCGACGTTTCAGTTTGGCGATCCAATGCGATAACCCGATGGATTCCTATCGAAAAGTGTAGGTACGAGTATGGGAATATCCCTGCGACAAATTCGACACGGGGTGCGGCGCGAATCGCGAATCTGTGCAACGATAACTCGTGTGCGGAGCTGGCCACCGAGGACTCGAATAGAGAGGGACCTGTGAGCCCGAGAATAACAACAACACGAGATTCGGCGCACTCTCTACCTGTTTCCAGAATCACCCCCACCGATTCGTACATATCCGCACCATCTTTCAAATTTCAACGAAAAACAAAGCTGCCTTCCCGATCCTTTTTCCCTCCGTCCGCGTCTATCTTTCCGGCGCCTTCGATCATCGCTGCTCCATCGCCTCTCGTCCGAACAAAATTTCTCCTCTCCTTACCGCGAGCTTCCGGTATATTCTCGAGAGTCTCTTCCGAGAGTAAATATATCCCTTACCCCAACCTCTCAACGAACCAAACACTGCAACTTTGTTGAAACATTTCCACTTTCTACATAGAAAACAAACAAAGAAAAGCGTCGGCGTCGTTACGCGAGACTCGCGTGGTTTTTCTTCCTTGAAAAAATATAACAGCTCGACTGCCGGGGCCGTGAAAACTTTTAGGCTGAGTTATCTTTGCTTTGACGCAGAGGAAACGCCAGCACCGAGAAACACGAATAAGAGCGAAAGGTAACGTGTCGGGGAAAGAAAAAAGGAGCCAACTCTCCGACGTAGAGTCAAACGCGCAAAAGCGCTAAAAATCTGACAACCCGTACACGGGGGGGGGGGGAGGGAGAGGGAGAGAATGCTCGACGAGGGTATCCATCCATCCGTCAACGCGCGGGAGCCCCCCCCTCCCCTCGCGCTCTCTCTCTCTCTCTCTCTCGGAACGCCACGTATGCCCCCGAAAGGATTCTCGTCCTCTTCGGCCGGCCTCCCACGCGTAATACGAGAAGGAACTTTTTCCCCTTTATTTTTCGTCCTGCGTGCGACCTCCCAGTGACGAGAGAAGCAGCAAAAGTAGCAACGCGAAACCAACGAGTCGCTTCGACTTGTTTTTTAGCTCAACCACTTGCTTTTTTTTCTCCGTCCTTTTCATTTCTTCACCCTTGCACAAACCTGTGTACACATTCGTATGCATATTTGTACGTACGCGCATAAAGAAAATTCCGTTTGATCCGCAAATGCCCCGATTTCAGCTGGCAACTTCAAAGCTTGGAAAAGCTTCTTTTTTTCATCCCGCTTTCTCCGTGCCGCGGCGCAACTTTTTTCGTTCGTTCGTTCGTTCGTTTACAGTAGACTTTTACCGTATCCGTCGCACCGTTGTCTGTCTTTCCGAGAGTGAGGAGAGATCCGCCGCCGCCGCCGCCGCGCGTTGCCCGAGGGCCCTGCCAATTTTCATTCCTCTTTTTTCCCTAATTAGCTCCCGAGCTAATTTCCCTTCGATTATCGTCACCCCGAGGCAAATGCTCGAATCAAGGATACGAGCAACTTTTTTTTCTTTTCTTTTTTTCATCATTGACGGGGAAGAAAAGGTGGAGGGCGCGCCTCTTCGACGGGGTTCGCAAGTACAGGGCCCGCTCGCGAATCGGCCCACCGCCTACGCTCCTCTCTCGTTGTTACGACGATGCGGCAAACCTTTCGAGTGCGATCGATCGCGGATAATTGGCCCTTCCTAGGTGAGGATCCGCCGCCATGTCCGAGCTGCCCAATCGAAATTTCACGACAGGCGTCCGTATAACGCGAGAGGACCACACGGCGTCGCCCCGCCCCGCCCACCCTTACTTTTCGCAACGATCAAATTTCTCAGACTTGCTCGGGCTGCGCCCTCTACTCACGCGTACTCTTTCTCCAACGTGTCTTTTTCGTTTTATCATCGTTATCTTTACACGCCGGATTATACAATTCAAATATAATCGAAGGAAAGGCGTTGAATCGATGCGGCGGTGGTCCCTTCGCACTTGGCGAACGCACAAGTGCGAATTGCGACACTCCCCCCCGTCAGACGCGGGGATGCATCGCGGGCTTTAGTGCCGTTGTCGCGCGTTCAGCGTACGTCCGGACGCGCATACTAATTACGAAGCTTCCATTTCGCGCGAATCACCCTCTCGAGTTCTCGTAGGCGCCCACCGGCCCCTCCTGCTCCTCCTTCTCCTCGTACATACTCGCGAAGGGGACGGAAGAAAGGAAGGAAGCCGACTCGCGGAAAAAAAACTCGATGGGTTTGTTCGGGCTCAGCCACCGTAAGGAAGCAGCCCTCTCGCGCCGGGTGTTGCGCACACGCGACGCTCTATCGATAATTGCTAGTTTGCGAGCAGGACACCCAATTGAATTTCTCGATAAAGCGCGATTCGTGGCAAAGGTGAAAATTTGGGAAAATCCCTCGGGATCGTAAACGAGTATACGTTTCCGCTCTGCGAAGCGCAGACGCGAGCTCCGCGTGTTTTGCCCCCCCCCCGACTGTATCTCACTCGCGCGTACACGGTGAAAGAGCATTCGCGCGTACGTTCCTATTTTTTTATCTTCCTTTTTCCCCTCGCTCTTCCGTCGTACCGTACTCTTCCCGGCCTTTTCTTTTTTCTTTTCCTTTTTTCGTTAATTAGCGTTTCGATTCTCGGTCCTGTGGTGAAAAATGAGAGCGCGGATAAAACGTGAGCACACCGCGAAGCGACACGGGCGGGGATGTACTCTCGTCGTCGTCGTCGTCATCGTCGTACACGTGTTTGCGCGCATGCACCGACAGCCAGCGTGTGAAAAATTAGCGCGTCTTCGGGTAATTAGTTCATTCGTCTGCGCGCTAATTAGCCTCTTGCCTCGACCCGGCTATTTATTTTTTCTTCGTCAATTGAATTTCTCACTCGAAGCGTGTCGTCGGGTGCAAAGCTCGCCTCAGGGACGTATCGGCGAGTCTCCTAATTGAGGCGGATACGCATCGGCTGATAGTGGCAAATGTAACGAGGATCGAAGAGCAAACATGCGAGGACGGTGGCGGCGCCAACTCGGCGAAACCCGAAGCTGACGCGTTTCATCGCCGAGTTTGTTTTTCCCCGAGCAGCCAAGGGGATATTATCGCGTCTCTCAAAGTCGCAGGTGAGAGGATGGCTCGAGGCTTTCGAGTTTTTACGGGCTTGCGTAGCGCGCGTTCGCGACTACCTCCCCCGACGACTGTTTGTTTCACTTGCTTTTTATTCGCAATTAGAGGGCGTACTTGACGAGCAGGACCGGTGCGAGTGCGAGTGCTGGAGAGAGAGAGAGAGAGAGAGAGAGAGAGACCGAGAGCGCGACACCACCGCGCAACGCTACGTCGCCCTTTAGCTTCTTATTTAATTGGGATGTGCGATTGAACGACGCTTGCAAGTGGCGCGATATCTCGCCCCTTCTTCAAACTGTACGCGTACGCTCTTTTCTCTCCGTTATCGATTCCTTTCTTCTTCGCTCCTAGCTACAGGCTTTTTCGCCCAACCTGGAATAATCATCGTTGCGAGAGGCTTTTCCACGCCCGTTGCTGCTGCTTCTGAGATTGTATTTTCGCGACAAGAAACTTCTTAAAATCATGTATCTTTCAACCGGCTTTCTTCCTTGTCACGGGACAATTTTCGCTTTACTTTATTCGTTTTTAGAAATTCACGATTCCTCCCATTTTTTCATTGGAATACCACGTGTAGACTATTTTTTAGTCTCCTACTCAAACGACGTGGCTGTTTATCGGGAGGGGGGGGGGGGGGGCGAACACGACACGAAGGAATAAAAAAATGAATAAAATGTCAAGTACGTGCGCAACCGCGAACCGACCGTAGCAATAAAAATGTACACTCGTACAATGCGAAACAAGGGCAGAAGTGATTGCGAGAGCTGCGCTTAATATTCTTCAATCATCAGGCAGAGCGGCTAATTCCAAATGTTTTTCCAACCGAAACAAACTCTCGGACATTTCACCCGTTCCTCCTTCGGACTGCTACCCCACCCCGCCACGCGTTTTTCTTTCCCTCGTTCCTCTTTCCGTTTTCACAGCGATACCATTTTTTTTCTCGCATCTCGAAACGTTGTGCGAAATAAAGGAGAAAAAAGTAGTCTCGGTAGGAGCCTTTTGAGGGCTGGCTTACCCAGCTAGATCAGAGATTCGAGAAAGCTTATCCTCCCCTCCTTCGAGCAACCGTGTGTCAGACAAGAGACTCGGGTATGATAAAACTATTGCTCGTCATCGCATCGAATCACGCGAGTAGCAGCGATGCTGAGAGCAAATGTACATATATATATACGTGTGTATATATATATATATATATATATATATATATTTATTTGACTCGTGACAATAGGTAATGGAAAGTTAATCCTCGGAATCGATATAGCCGGGATTGACAGGACGCTCTCTGAGTGAGGGGGCGCGACACTGGCGTACCCCGCTGAAAAGCCTTGGAAAGACGCGAGCGCGAGCGGGGTTACTCTTTCGGAAGGATACGGGGGGCGCGGGGTATTACGGGGAGGAAGAACTCGCGGAGGTTTTAGAAAGCGCGCGACGGTCGCACGCGGAAACCGCGGGACGAGATGACACTCGTGATGCTGGCGGCGCTAATTGGGCCCTCGAGGTTGCCTCTCTTCCCTACCTACGTGCACGCGCGCGCGCGCGCGCGAGCGCGCACACACACGTATTCCCGTACAGCCTCCTCCTTCTCCTGGCTTTTCTTCCGCGAGTCTCGTCGTCTCTCTTTGTGGAAAAGAGTAAGAGGGCGAGAGTCGGAGGAGAAGGAGGGAAAATTGGAAAGGAAGAGTGATGCCAAAAGACGCGATGAAAGGAAACGAGATTTGTATCGCGTTACAGCTATACCGGTATGCGCGCGTTTGCAACGATATCGAGAACTTTGGCAAATAGTCATTCGAAAAGAAACGACAGGCTCGATATCGTTACGAAAATAACCGATATCTCTCCGCATCGCGTTCATCAGCTACGAGAAGAGACGCGTCTTTCAAATAATACGCGCTAGATTTCGAGGGAAAAAGAAGAAAACAAATCTCGACTCACCAAACTGTCGCCGTCACGAGTCTCGGACGAGTAAGGGACGCGACGCGTGCACCGACGTCAGATCCTGCAACGAGAAAACAAATAAATTATCTTCAACATCCTCCCCGCCCGACTACTTTGTAGCTTTCCCGCGGCTTTTTCTTTGCACTCGCGTGCAATTGCCAGTGTGGCCTTTCAAGCGCGTCGATACTTTTCGAGTGTAAATTCATTGCCGATTAATTATATCTTCATATTCGTTGTGTGTTTCGCGGCATACGGAAAGTCGCGACCGCGAAACGTTAAATATTTAACGGCTGCACGACAGATCGTCCCTCCCGTTTTTTTTTTACCATTCAATTTTAGCCCAAACTATCCTTCACGATTCTTTTTCTTTTTTTCTTTCTTTCTTTTTCAACTATATCTTTCTTCGACAGCTTTTTTTTTCAATCTAACAACCATTTCTCAAGTAATTCACATTTGTTCACGTTTGATTTTCATCTCGTCGCGAAAGTCTCGACGTCGAGAACCTCGCGGAAAAACATTAAAACTTGCGGTTCTTCTCGCGCGTCTTGGCAACAACGCGATAAAAGTTGGTGCTTTCTCGCGCGGCAAATGGGCAAACTTTGTCCTCTCGAAGAAGTCGTCGGGGGAGGGGAGGGGAGGGGAGGGGGGCGGATCAGTGGAACGCGACGCTTCTCGCTTCGCGGGCGTATCGAGCGACGATTATTCGCGGCGGAGAGAAGAAAAAAAAACAGCATGGAAATACGAAAATCAAAAGCGATACAAAGGAGAACCTTGACGGATGTTGACTTGACAAAAATTGCCCTCCCGTTCGTTTGATCGCCTTAAAAAAATAAAAATAAAATCTTGTTTTTTCTCCAACGATCAAGCCCGGTACACCTCGCGAGTCTTGGCACGACAAAATTAACGAGTTTACGAGTTTATCGGTAATGGGGAAATACGTGAAAAGAGGATCCCGTGCGATAAACGACGAATAAAGAAGAGAGAAAGGGAAGTGCGGAAGGAGGGAATAATCGGCACAGGCGCTTCAACGTTTTGCCTTTTTCACCCTTCGAACCCGCCGACGAACCGACAAAATCTGTCTGTTTGTTTCGAGTATTTTGCATTTTTCTCCCCCCGTCGCGCCTCGTCCACCGGCTCCAAGCCGAACACGCGAGAGAATCGTTCTCCGAGATGGCCGCCGCCACGCGATCGTAGAGACTCGAAAAATTGAAAGTGCCACCCCCGTCAACGAAATTTCTCGGATACGCGCCGCATCCGTTCGAGGATAAACGCGGTGCGATTACCGAAGCGATGCGATCAAAATAAACAAGAGCGCTCGCAAGTGCATCGACGAGCCTGATGAATTGGGAGCGCGTTTCAAAGAGAACGGGGGTGTACCTTTTCGGACAAAGCGAGACCTCTTTGTTCTCTCGCGAATCCAGCGGCGAATCTCGTGCCTTCTCAAGGTCACTCATTCACGATTCTCCTCGCTCTCTCCCTCCCTCTCTCTCTCTCTCTCTCTCTCTCTCTCTCTCTCTCTCTCTCTCTCTCTCTCTCTCTCTCTCCAAGTCCGCGCACTCCGCGGGGGCTTTCGCGCCGTTCCATTGTTTCGCCGAGTACGGAAGAGGAAAAAAAAAACAAAAAAAAAGTATTCGTCTCGCGCGCGTCGAGATTTGAATGAAAATATTTGGACGATGCGAGAGAGAAGGAGGGTGGGAGTGAGGGAGAGAGCCGCCCTGATCGTTGGCCCCTGCGTATCTGACGGCAACGGGAATCAAGGCGTTTGTTCCCGTGACGATAAATACGTTTCGCCACCCTCTCGTATATACGTCTAACGAGAGAACTCGTCGGGAGCGATAATGGAATATCGCGCGCACTTACGAGAGCGAGCCCACCCCGCGCGTACGTTTCAGCGCCATCGAGGGTGTCGAAGAATTCTTGGAAAAATTCCTTCGGGACCCTCTTGCCCGAATTATCTCTCATTTGGAACATATTCAAGAGAGGGACGATTCGATCTCGAGGCAAAACTCTTTGTCGCTGCTGAAATAATTACGCGTAAACAAGTATTTGTAGAGAGAGAAACTATCGGGATTCAAAGTTGTTTGAAAAAAATTGTTGAAAGTTGCACGTGTATCCGCAAGAGCATCAAAAGACAGAGGGTAGAAGCGCGGCGGCGGCGGCGGGCACGGGTCAAGTTTGGTCGACGGTACGTCCGACGCGAGAGGACCGATCGGAAAGGTGGAGCGGGGTCAGGGAAGCGCCTAACGAGAGAGGACTCTCCATCGCAGTCCGTCGCCTCAACGGAGCAGCAGGCTGCCTCTCCCGGATCGTCGGAGAGTGGAAGCGCAATATTTTCGAGAGAGAGAGAGAGAGAGAGAGAGAGAGAGCTCGTTGCGCATGCTCCCTGCGACAACTCCACCTCCTCGCCTACTCCGACGCGCCACCCCTCTATTGATTTTGTTACATCCAGTGGCAACCCTCCCGCGATCCTCCCGCTCAGCCACCTTTATATACACGGAACATCGGATTGATACGATTGCCCGCGTACTCTCGGGCAACTGTGTACCTTGTTCGTAGCCGCGCGCTCCTACCGTTACACGCAACGCGGGAGAGCTATGTACACAGCAGCGCGCTTTCGACCGTTCCTACCGATCTACGTTACCCGCGTGGCGAACGAGCGACTCTTTTTTTTGTTTTTTTTTTCTTCTTTTTTTCTACGCGCGATAGCGACTCGTCGCGGTGACAACGCGGAAAAACATAATCCTGCCGAATCGCGCTTATTTTCTTTCTCAATCTTCAAAAAACACGCGACACGCTGTTTATTATTTTTCCGTATCTTCGAGACATCCCCGTAACGCCATTTTTTTTATTCCCCCGTTCCTCTTTCGCTGTATCATCGTACTCTCTTTGTCTCCGACGGTACGCGCGCTCGCCCTCTCCTCTCGTCTTTTCTCTTCTCTCTCGACCACCACTTTGGCCGAGTCGGCTCTCTCCGCTAGAGGGCGCTAGTGGCTTGCGTAGAGCCAACCAACCGAGCCACTCGGTCCTCCCCAACTAGTTCAAGTACCACGCGCTACTCTTTTTTCTCTCTCGCTCTTTCTCTCGGCCCTTGCGCCCGCTCTCACGTCCGACCGAGAAGTACTCGAGAGCATTTGCGGTGGATTTGGCGGTACTCCGCAAACCCCCGGGAGTCCCACTCGAAACGCCCCAACCACGGCGCCGCTCTCTCTCTCACTCCCCATCTCGATTTATCTCTCCCTCTCTTTTTCCATATCGCGACTTGTCGCTCGCTTCCACTTCTCGAGAGCAATCTCGCGTGCTATGCTTTTCGCCAAAGAGTGCCCCCCCCCCCCCCCCCGCCCTATGATACCCCGTGATAATCCTGCCTGCGTATCGGCGAGGGTTCGAAAGAGAAGGTACGTCGTCGCGAGGGATTACCGGAGAGTCGCCCCCTCCCTCTCGCTATTTTTTTGTCCTTCCTCTTCTTTCGTACAAAGGGAATGTTTATTCGTTGGCTCGAGAGAAAAAGAAAAAAGAAAAAAAAATCTTTGGCAACACAGCGTACGAGTTTGGTGATCGAAAATGGGAAAAGCGCTGTTCGTAGGAAAGAAGCGTGCAGACGGGGGGGGGGGGCGTAGCAGCCCTTTCGCGCGCAGACTCTTCAACGTTGGCCAAGCAACTCGGTAAAATATTCACTTGGACATCTGGTCGTTTCGTTTGTGCAAACTCTCGGCTTTTTGTGCTCGTTGAGCCGCGAATACCACGGTGCAACGAGTCAGGCGTGCGCGCTCACTCGAGAGGCTTGTTTCGTGGGATTGTCGGATGAACCAAGAGCGATATTGCGCGCAGGGAGCGGCTTCTTTGCTCCCTCCTATCCTCCTCGCGCTCCTTTCTCTCTATCGCCCACTCCCTGTGAGTTTGTGACTTTTCAGTGACCGAGTCTGCGGCAACGGGCTTTTTCAACTTTTCAACTCCTTCTCCTCTCGGGCCCATCGATAATCGCCAAAGAGCCCTAACGACTACTCGGGGATCATCGTCTCTCGCCGCGCTCCGTTAGTTCCCCCATCGCGTGCCGCAACTCGTCCTCCCCCCTCGTTGGACGATGATGCCCGGTGTAACAATGTTTTGACACGCGCTCCCCTTCCTCCAAGCGAAAACGCGGCGAAACAACAATCTTATCGGCTCTTGTCGTATTTTCTCCCGGCGGGATGCGCGGCTGTCTCTTGATTCGACACCTTGGCAGGATTATCGGTGAGGCGGCGGGCGGCGGGCGGCGGGCGGCGGGCGGCGGGCGGCGGGCGGCGAGCGACGAGCAGCCCGAGAGAATGATGCATCTCTGTAGCTCGCGTACGAGGATACCCCGTCGGTGAAAAAAAAAGTATCCCGAAATATGTGAATCGCGGTTAACGAGAGCGGTACGCGAGAGCGCCCCTGTAGTAGGGACCTTTGAGTTTCGATCTACGCCAAAAGCTCGCTCGCGCAAGCTCAACATCGTCGCGTGCATCACCGCGGCTGACAACCGCGATAAGTTTGCCTCGCGTGGCTCGAATCTTCCAAGTTCGCTCGCTCGCTCCCTCTCGCCGCCGCGAGAACCGCCTGCTACCCGTATGGCTCTCCCCCCGCCGCCTACGGGAAACGAGACCCGACGAGAGAGAGAGAGAGAGAGAGAGAGAGAGAGAGAGAGAGAGAGAGAGAGAGAGAGAGGTTATCTGGGAAAATTTCCAGCTGATGCACGAGAATATCGCCGTACGTTTTTCACGTTCGGTCGGACCACCCAGGTGTGCCTTTTCTCCGAAGATAACAAATGACCAATATCTCCCCCCCGGTGTTGATCGTGCCAAAGCCAACGGGGACTACCATGTCCGTAATATCATACGGAAAGAAGCTACCGAGAGAAAGAGAGAAAGAGATAAAGAGAAAAGGAGAGAAGGACGGGGGAAATAAAAAGGTCGGCAGGTTGATTCGCGCACACGCTCCGCGAAAGTATTCTTTGGGCCACACCGCGAGCAATAAAATAGCGGGCCTTTTGACTCGAGCATCCGATCGCGTTTCACTCGTCTCGCGCGAGGGTAGGTGTACCCTTCGGGCTCCTACAACTACGAGAGACACGTTCGAGCCTACGACCCCCTTTGAATGTTTCGCGCGGCGGGGCCTTGTAAATCGGACGAGAGTGAAGCCCGCTAAGGAGAGGCGAGAGAAATAACAAATGGTCGAGGAAAACTCGTGGTCCACCGACGTCCCTCGCTCGTTATTTTCCTGATGGAATACCGAGTTCCGCTCGAGGTCTTTTATTCAACGTAATTACGGGATCCGATTCTTCATCGTACCTCGTCACGCGATTCGATCGTTTGATTCGTCAAGTATGGGAGGCTGCCTTTTTCTCCAACGTCTCTCGATACAACGGGACATTGCCGTATCGGCTGATATATTTTTCAAGCACACTCCTCCCCGTGCTCTCGCGATAATCTCAACAGTCTCTCGGGACTACGATAGACGGTGTACGAGAAGGAGCTACTTTTTTCCTCCTTGTCTACGCAAAAGGACTTGCGTGCGAAGGCCTATTCGCGCATCGAGACGATGAATCATGCGGAAACGCCAAAAGGGTAGAAAATGAAAAACAACGTGACAAGTTTGAGGGAACGAACGTAGGAAAGGCGTTTACTCCGCACGTAGCGCCGTCCCGAATGTACGTACAATTATATACACGTATACTCGATCGCGCTCACTCACCGGGCGCTATAGTAACAACACGGGGGAAACATAGGGAAATCAATATGGCTTCCGTTGGCCTCTTTCGTCCCCTCGCTCTCCTCCTCATCCTCCTATTCCGAGTTAACCCTCTCCGAGAGCGCGTCTCGCTCGGGCACTCGGCGACGCGCGCGCGAGCTTGCACTCTCTCCGGCTCGCCCTCCCGCTGAGCTCGTGCGGGAGGCCTCGCGCTCGGACGGGTGAACCCATTATGAGGGGGTGTTACTCCGGGGCCAATCCCCAACCATCCGGGAGAGAGAGAGAGAGAGAGAGGCCACCGCTCGAAAAGTTGCATAAGGGCGCATGTGCGGTTGCCAGGGCCACCGGGTCGGTCGACCGGGACACCGCTCGCCCCGCCAATTTCCCACTACTCTCTACCCTTTTCTGTACTTTTTCAATCTTCTTTTCACAATAATACCTTGCAGGCGGATTAATCCGAGCCCCTTGCAAAAGTTTACGCGCACACCTCTCTGATGCACCCACTCGATATTACATCCTCTCTCTCTCTCTCACTCTCTCTCCCACTCTCTCTCTCAATATCAAAGTGAATTTGGGCCATTGCGAGCAGCCTAAAAGCGCGTATCGTTCTTTTTCCCATTAGCCCGACGAACAAGAAAAAATATGTCATCCACCTGGCGGTTGTATCGTCAACTCGCGCGAAGATCGACAACCGACCGGTACGTTATCCTACCGGAAGCTATAACCGACGGATGGCTAGTCGAATCCCTGTGTTACCGGTATTACACCGGTGGCGGTTTTTGTTGTCTCGATCGACGGTCGGTAAGGCGAATTACTCTCTCAAAACGCGCAAACGTTGAGACGCTAAAGACAAGTTTTGAAAAGTGGCAAGCTACGCGTACTCGAAAGAGTAACATATATATATATTCCAGCGGGTAGTAGTCCATCGTTTGGGAACGAGAGAGCTCGTAACGTCGAATTACGGAGCTTTACTTCGAGGCAAAATTCTTGTTGTTCCTGTGTACAAGGTCGTCGCCGCGTCTTTTCTCAAAACTCGTACAGTGGGGGTCGCGCGCGCGATCGACGAAATATGTACAGACCGAAGGTTGGCCGAGTGCGAAGGAACAGGATCGTTGGTACACGTTTAGTCTGTTCGTTGATGTGTCACGGAACGTGTTGACACAATCATACAACAATTCGTGAGGAAAAATAACGTTACGGCTTAATCTCGAAATTTTCATTTTGTATCGCTCGCACCGAGAGAGCCAAACAAACGCAACGGTAGAGAAAAAAAAACAATGGCCCTGGCATTGGCACTGGTTCTCGCGGGTTTCGAGGAGGAAGATTTTCGCGGCTTGATGAGTCTGTGCTCCCTCGAATCCGATCGGAAGATTTTGCCTAGCGAGCTGGCAGCAGCGGCAGCGGCAGCGGCGGCGGCGGCGGCGGCGGCGGCGGCGGCGGAAGCAACGGCACCGTCGTCACCCCGAACAGCTTCACCGAGCACCCGGAGCGAATCCAGCGGGATAAGCAGCTTCGTATCGTCGACGACGAGCGGACCGAGCAGCTACCCCAGCAGCGCAACCTCCTCCCTATCGTCCGCGTCCTCGAGGTCCGAGACGCCGGAGAGCGGAGAGTCTTCGCCCAAACTACCGACGACCAAGGTCAGCCCCGACGACGCTTCCCGTTTCGTTTTTTGTCCTCTCGACTCGCGCGCGAACCAAACACAATCACCATCACCATCACCCTGCGCGCTCGGCCGCGATCGTTTTTTCTTCAGGCCGATACTCTGTTGCGAGCGTTACACAAGAAACGAGACATACTGAATCTCGGGGAGAATTTGAACGATCCCTCGTGGAACCTCAAGAGTCCCTCGATGCCGCGCAACGACACCAAATCTTACATGGCCAACCGATCTATTCATCATCGACTCGGGCCGAATGCTCTAGCGGAGGACTATCCCACGGTAATTTCTCCCCTCTGCTCGCTTTTCCGCGCATCACACATCGTTTACACAGTTTCCTCTTTTTCTTCACCTTTCCAGAGAGTTTGCCGGCACTGCGGCTTTACCGAACCCTCGCCCTACCTATTTTGACGGACAAACTTTTATCGCTTTTTTCTTCTTGTCTTCAACGAAGCGAGACACCGGTGCAACTGTGACGCGTCGCGAGCGGCAGCCGCGTTTTCACGCGACCAGAGGACCCGAACGTACCTTTTCATATACGAAAAACGAGATCCTCCCGCGAATCGCGATAATCCCCGGTCGTGAGTATTCCGATCAAGTTTTTTTCCATCGGCCCGGAAAGGACTCGTCGACCAATTATTTTCCTACCTTTTAACTGACTCGTCACCACCTATTCTCAAGTGTATATATTTATCGATACGAGACGTGGAAGAAAGTACGCGACGAATTTCCAAAGGATCGATGCCGCGACGTGCAAACCCAAACAAATGTTGTCCCCTTTCTATTTGTATCGTCGTGTTTGTTTTTAACGTACCGTTTTTATATTTATTTTTTTCCACCCGCTTTGTATCCGACCATTGTTTTTATCTTGATAATAAACATTTGTTTCGTACGGTCGTTCAAGATGTCGAGCAAACTCGAGGTATCCTCGGGAAGGCCCCGAACGAGAGACAATCCGTTGAAATTACGCTCCAAGAGGTGGCCAAGAGAGAACCAAGTCGGTAACGCGCGCCGCCTTACCGACCGCGCCCTCCCTTACTTCCCGATGCTACGAATCTTTCGACTCGCACCGTAGAAATCTACTTGATCGCCGGAACACTTTGCTTTACCGACGAACGGTGTCGAGACGAGTACGATTCGTACCGATGAGGACCAAACGGTACACACGGGCGCATCGCTCAGTCGGCATTTTATCCATTTTTTCCCAAATAAATAAATAATCGATTCCCGCCGAATCGTGGAAGCGCGACCCGGATGGATCAACGAATCAACGAATCAACGAATCAACGAATCAACGAATCAACGGATAAGAGAGAGAGAAAGAGAGAGAGAGAGAGAGCGAGAGCGCGCGGAGAAACGGTACGGTCGATCCATTGACGTATCCTTTCCGGCGCGGGGCAATCTCCCTCTCCCGCTGACTCGTGTCGCCACCCCTCGGTCCTTTTGGCAGAAGCGCGCGAGATGTGCTCGCGCGACTATTCAGATATTGTTGTTATTGTTGAGGGAACAATCGCCCGTCAATAGGCCGCCCCGGCATAATGTATCTATTCAGGTGCAGCCAGTGGTGCTCAAAAGATTTTCCCTCGTCTTTCCCCCCCCCCCCCCCCTCACTCTCCTTTCTCCGCTTGCGATATTTTACAACAGCATCGTCTCGATAATTTTCGAAAGATTCTTTTCCGAGCCAGAATTTAGTGTGGAAATAGAAAAAGAGGCTCCAGAGACAAAAAAAAATGGGCCAAGCGAAGCAAGGAAAAATATCGGAGACCGTTCGATATCGAGAATGCCGATAAAGTGAGAATCCCTGCGAGTATCGGGCCAGTCTTTGTACACACACTCTCTCTCTCTCTCTCTCTCTCTCTCGTACCGATGTGTCATTACGTATGCGGGAATCATTTCCTAGGCGCGAGATAGCGAGCGAGAGAGAGAGGTACTAGCGGCCGATGGAAACGCGCGCGCAAGGGTCCAAAAATCGTCGAAATCAGTCGAGTTCAACACGAGCATTGTACCTGGGCTTTGTCTCCGTCTCATTGTTATCGCTCCGCGTACATATAACTATGGAATATATGTATTTCGCGCAACGTTCCGCGTCGAAGCATTTTCGTCCTGACGGCACACGGTGCTCCTGCTGCAAACGTGCATTTACCCACGGTGACTAGCGCCGTGTCGAATGCGCCACCGGATCTCGAAAATCGAACCTCCGCAATCTCCCCACCTCTATATTTATATATATATATATATATACATTTGTAAATGGATAGGCGCGTGCGAATTTGCGACAGATATCTCTTAACCCAAAATATATGCTCTACACAAGTGCGGAGCAATCTATGATGTACGCGTACGTGTAGGCAAATTGCGCACACGCTTCACGACACCGAACGAGAGTGTCGTCCCGTTTGAAAAGCTCGCCTGGACGACGAGCGGGACTCACGAACGCGTATCGCTAAAAACTGTGAGGCAAATGTGGGCACGCGTTTTTTTTTTCCCCCTCGAATCGGCCCAACATTTTCGAAAGGAAGGCGTCATTTTCGCATCGATATCGAAGAAGCGGCACGGGAATGAAAAAAGGGAGCGCGCGCGAGAGGGAGGCTAGCGAGGGCACGCTGAATAGAAAGCGACACAATGGAGAGAGAGAGAGAGAGAGAGAGAGAGAGAGAGAGAGAGAGCTGGGTGGCAGGCTGGTGGAGGCGGCGTGTTATCAAATGGGTTCCTCATTCACATACCGCGGCGCGGCCTGGGATTGGAAGAGCGCAAAACCACCGCTCCCGTCTGTCCGTTGTACTTGTTCGTACACCTACACCAACCTCGTTTCTCCTTCTTTTTCCACCCTTTCTTTCTTTCTTTCGATTGCATCGTGGCGAATAAAAGTGTGTTATAAATTATTCTAGCGTATATCCATCTGTATTGGAATAAAAGAAGAAGTAGTATCGAGTCGACGGAAAGGTAGGACATAAGTGTCGTTACGATGGAGAAGAGGGCGCGCGAGAGGAGCGGGCTGGGGAGGAAAAAGTTTAGCTCGGAGGGAATACGCGTATATCGGCTGGCTACTCGTGTGTGCTACCTTATAGAAAACGTGCGGAACGAGATGAGCACGTACACGCGTATATCTCGTGCTCCAGCGATGGCATACAAAACTCGCGCTCAATACGTCATTCAGCCGAATAATACCGCTCGTTCCCGCCAGAATGAGACTTTCAAAGGGAATTAAGGATTCAAAGGCATCTTTTGCGCGCCGCTCACAAAACACGCCCGGGCTGCTTGCTTCTACGTACACGAACAAGCTCGCGCGCGCGGGCGGGCGACGTTTCGTACTTTCCACCGGTTTGCCTCGTCATCCGTACACCTTGCCGACTCGCGGCGGCGGATCTTTCCTTCGTACGCGCCTATCTCTGCCAACTCGCGCCTTCCTCGTCCACCCAAAATAAAAACATCTTACGAGAGAGTCTTTGACTTTCTTCGCGATCAAAAGCCCGCTATTTTCACTCTTCCGGAGGGAAAGAAACGACACAAAAATGGTCCCCGGGGGGGGGGGGGGGGGGGAGATAGTCGAGCTTGGTCGCCGCGTTATTACGCTTTGGAATTATACTTTTCGATTGTTATTCATAGGCAACGAGTCACAGCGGGAGAGAAGACGCGACGAGACGGGGCCCTAGCTCAATTTTATTCAAATTTTTATCATTATTTATTTTAAAAAATGGATAATTCCGTTATAGAAATACAGAGGTACTTACCGAGCGGTGTCCGAAGCAACTGTCATCACTGCAACAACTCTGAAACAAAACAATAATTCACCGATCATTAGAATCGGCGGCAAAGTAGTCGAAAGATGGTGTGTATACGAAAAGCTGTCTCTCAGTGGCGTTTTTCATCGGTACCCCCCTCAGTCAGCCCCTCTTCCGCAAACGTAGCGCGTACAATACACTTTGTCGAGTATACTTTGAGGAATACAATAGCCATGCCCCGTACACGTACGGAGACAGCAGTGTGTACGATTTCTTTTACAGATGCGGGGAGAAGCGGAGGGGAGGACGAACGTAGCTCCGGTTGCGCTGCCTTATCGGCAGTTATCGGTCCGTGATGTCGCACAATGGGCCAGACAATGCGCGGGACAATACGCTGTTTCCTAACCCTCGACCCTCCAGCCCTCGCGCGTTTCGTCCTCCCTCCTTCCGTTTTCTTTCTTCGTCTCTATCCAGTTCGCTCGCTGGCCAACTTGATAAACAAAATAGCTGACTCGGCCGCGCTCACAATGAGATCCGTACAACGAGATAAGCGAGCGAGCGAGTTGCACGAAAGAATCACCGTTTCTTCGCGCTCGGTCCACCCATCAAAAATATATCTATATAATTATTGAAAACAAGCGAAGAAAGAGGCTCGGCGGTGAGAAGAAAAGACGGCGACGCGAGGGTTATCGTACCCCCCCCCCCCCCCCCCCCCCCACATCTTCCCAATGTACGCACACGTATCTCTCGGCCGTTCCCCCTCCAAACTTGTCACTCGTCTTTCTCAATTGCACCCTTGCGGCGGCGGCGGCGGCGGCGGCGGCCTACCGACCCTCTTATCCCCCTCCCCGCGGGATCAACAATATGGACTCGCGCGTAATCACCCCGACCCACGTGCCACCTCCTTCTTTCCCCTCAGATACGATCGAGAGAAAAAGTGGCGCTCGGGCTCATATTTTATTTGGATTATTTGACATTTTATTAAGGCGTAGGAGAGTGCTCTAACCGCGGGGGGATCAAGTTGTCGTCGGAGCGAAGAAAAACCAAGGGGAGTGCCGCAATCGTTTCCCACCCGCACCGTCATCGGGCTGTTACACGCTTTCAACGAGGTCTCTATCCGCGATACAATTGACCGGTACTCGCGGGTGACGGGGATACCAAGGGAGGAGGACGGACCGCGGGGAATAAAACAAGTTTCAACCCCTTATCGCGAGTTTTATCGAGACGATTATGAATCATTGAGCCATTCTCGACGAAACCGTAGCCCTACCTCGATAGAGAGAGAGAGAGAGTGTGTGTGTGCAACCGTGTGACGTTAATCGCATCTCCCGCGATGCCCCCCTCCTTTCGTTATCGCGATACATCGGGGTGGAAAACACGCGGCTTCCGTAGATTACTCCTGTAGCTGTCTTTCGGAATGGGAGGAGGGCTATTCTTTGCGCGCGCGATAAATCATCCGATGTTCAAAGTCCCGGGCGTACGAGAAATTTTCGCGTATGCAAATCCTTCCTTCTTTCTCGTACCTTTTATCGCACGTTTGCTCGCGTACTTGACGTCGGATGGAAATAGATCTCGGACCAAGGGAGCAAGTTTTCGTCTCTACGGGCCCGTACTACCTATAGATGTGCAGTCGCGACAGGCCTAAATCGATACAGACGTATGTAGGCGTAGTGTAACAAGTTTCCGGTTCAATAGGCGCTATTGCCGAAGAGCGAGCGCCGTCCCACAAAGAGCCACCAGATGAGGTCTCGCAGCTTCCGTCGAGTCCGCGCGTGAAAGGATGCCCCAATAATATTCCATTCACCCTCTGAACCTCCCGCGAGATCCGCGCACCACTCTCTATCCTCTTTCCGTCGCTTTCAACCCCCCCCCGCCCCGCCCACCTCCTCGCGCCATTGACTCTTGATTCGTTCGCCGCGCGCTTTTCAATAGTTTGTTACGAGCTTTTCTTTCGACGCGTCTCCCCCACCGGGCCCTCCTACGACCAGCCGGTCCCGGCCACCGGTTTTCCACCGAGCCAAACGCACTCGCGGTGAGCGAAGGAATCGTAGGATCCCTCCGCGGTGCTACGGTCGTCGCGGTGACTGTCGCGTCGAGCCAAAGAGCCGAGATGAGGATGTAGCCCCCCCGCTGGTATCGGCATTGTTTCCAAACAAAGCGCGCCACCCTTACCGCTAACCCCTCGTTTCCTACCTCTTTCCTACGTCTCTGCTACCGCGCACAGCCTCGCCGCCATTTTATACCCTCCGAATCGTCCTCCCTTCCTCCCTCCCTCTCTGTCTCAACTCGGAGCGACGTACCACCCCCAAGCCCGACCGACCTACTCGCCCGTTCGTCCGAGGCGCGGACGAGACGAGTCGGCGGCGGGGTATATCGCGTGTTTCTGCGCGCGCGAGCCGATCGCTATAACTTTTTTTTTTAATCCTCCAACGCGAATGCCTTTTCAAAGGTCGTAGGGTGGAACGCTGGCCAACGAGTTACAAAAGTTGGTCAACTTTGCTCGCGGCCGGAGACACAGAGGCGCCATCGAAGCGAGAATACGATTCGTCGATTCGGTACGCGCGAAAAGCTTTTGGGTACTCCGGAAGCGAGGATCGAGAGTAAAGCGGAAATTCTAAAAGTGGCGGTGGCGGCGGCGGCGGCGGCGGCGGCACGGGTGGAAGGGCGTTTCGCGAGAATACGCCGTGTTCGTTTGTAACGAACAGTGCGCGCTGCGGCGGCGGGTGGCCGGGGCGTACAGAATAGACGAATTGTTCAGCGAGGCGGGGGCTTTTGTCTATTTTCCGTCGACTTCCAGAGGCTTCCGAAAGCCCTGAAATATATTCTTTGCAATACGCGAATATACGCCCGTGTCGAATGCACTCGTATATACGGAGCGTTTCGCGTCAAACGTACCTGCCCGATTCCGCAGTTGGTCGCTTGCGCGAGGGACGGTAGGCCTGTTAACGCGCCGCGGATAATCCCGACACCTGCGAACAAGGGCCCGCGACGCGCTCCCCCACCTGTGCGAGGAGCGGATCGGTTGCTCGCGCGTCTACCGCTCCCTCGCCGAAAACAATTTTTCTTTACCGCTCAAAAATCTAACCAACCAAAGTTCGTACGTGCCGCAGGGGGGAAAAAAATGCTGCGCAACCGGCAACTTTGCTCGCTCGCATTCCCGCACACGGACGCCAATTCTACCCCACCACCGCGACCGCCAAAGTGCCGCGCGCGAGCCCGCTTCGACGCCGCTCCTTCTCCGGCCTTCTAGTGACGTCATCGCATTGTTAGACGAGCAAGCATTGTAGTCACTATTGTGAGTCTCCGCCATTATTCTAAGACAATCGTCCGACACAATGAAACGGCGGGGTGAGGGGGTGGCGAACGAGTGGAGACCGAGTGCACGCGCCGGCCGATTCCACGCTCTCCTCCCCGCCCGTTCCCCCGTTCCTCGGCGAGTCTGAGCTCTTTGGAGAGTGTGTACTCGAAATTGCGCGGGTGTGCGAGTCTGCCTGCTCCTTCTCCCTCCCTCTCCTCTCTCTCTCTCTCTCTCTCTCTCTCTCTCTCTCTCTCTCTCTCGCGTATCGCATTCGTAAGCTCGAACGCATTTTTCGTTCACTCGTCACCGAGAATCGATGCGTCGCGACGGTCCGTCTTTCTGCATATTTCTCCGTATTTTGGCGATAGTTTTGAACGGCCAAGGTCTTGACCGGTAGTAGGGAGACTTTGAAAAAGCATTGTCCACGCTTCTTTAGCCGCGAGCGCGCGAAAGGACTTTGTTTAATTGCGCCTACGTGCCCCCCCCCCCCCCCCCCCCCGCCGCTCCACTCGAACGGTGTTTACAACGCGACCACCCCCCTATTCGTTCTTTCTCCTTCAAAGCGGGACGGTACGAATCGTTGTTCGCGACCAACCTCCGATTCGTGCCAAGAGAATCGAGTGACGGTGCAAGAAAGCAGCCGGGCGCGCGGACACGAGCGAAGCGGAATAGGATGAAAAAGTAAATTAAAAAAAAAAAGTGGGGCGACAATGAGCGAGAGGGAGAGAGAGAGAGTGGTAACGCAATGGCGGAGTACATTGTGTCGGAGGCCCGCTTGATACTTTATTCCGGTATAAAGGAACTCTCGTGAACAATGGGCGAGAACGCGGAAGAATGGAATGGTACTGAAGAGAGGAGGAGGCGGAGGAGGAGTAAGGGGGGGGAGAGATACTCTCGGTGTTCCCCGCGCCAGTGCGAAGACTCATCACTCTGTAAACAATGCACGAGCAGGTGGGGGGGGAGGAACGCGGGGATTGAGATAGAGGACTCAAAGAGTGGATCGTTCAAGATTCGTTCTCCCCCCCCCCCCCCCCGCACTGTCCGTTACACGCGCGTGTTCCCTCGTTCCGGGAGTCGCCACCGGTGTCTCTTTGGACGAGACAATCGACGAGAGAGCGAGAGCAAACGGGGCAAAAGAGTGAGAAAGAAACGGCAAGATAATGGGAAAGGAAAGCGTACAAAAGAGCTAACCTACAAAGTGTCGACACTCTCGGCGTTTCGTCGCGATCCTCCAACGCATTCTCGCTGCTTCCTCTATTTTTTTCTCCATTTCTTAAAACTTGGGTTCCTCGCGCGTGCCCTGCTTTGAAAAAGAGCCGCTGCTGCCTGTCACGAATCTTCCGCCACGAGACTCGATCGCACCATTTTTCTCGCAATAAATTCGTGCTTTCGTTTTCGCGTAAGAAACGAAACGCGAAGAGAGGTGCGTCCAGCCTCGCGCGATTACGCAAACACCGAGCGTTTTAACCGCGGGTGGAAAATTTCGACTTTCCAAACGTCAATCGCAACGAGAAAAATGAATTGGTCGGTGGGTCGAGAGTGAGGAAGAGACGGTTGAAAAATATTTTGATATCCGCGAGGGACCGATGAATAAGACTAAATTGTATCCGCAAGGATGTCTCGGAGGCGCGTCTTGAATAGCCTTAATAAACTCGGCTCGGATCCCCGAGCGGAAATATATATTTCAAAGTCTGGTGTCGTCGTTGCCGAACGACTGGAACCGAGACGTCGACGAGCGACCCCCCGCCTCTCGACGAAAACTCGAAAAGTAACCTAGGAGAAAACGAATTTACCGGTCGAAAAAAAAAGAAAAAAAAATCAAAGTATAGAAGGGGTGTTTGCGAAGCGAGAGTAGCGTGCGGCGGCGTCGGCAGTGGGCGTCGTTCGAGCGTGCGTTTCTATGAAATCAAAGGCCGCATTGTCACCGCGGAATTACCTCCATTCGGAAACTACGTATTCAGAATGTGGCGAGAAAGAGGCCGCGCGCGCGCTGAATTAACCCTGTTTGTTCGCGAGCGAGCTCTCGAGGCGACGAGTCCCCGTCGTCGCGGGGAAAAACAAAACCTACCTCTCTCTCTCTCTATACGCTCGACCGCGTTTTTGCGCGCGATTCGTCACTGATAAAAAATAATGCGCCAAGCTCAGAGCTCGATTTATTTTCTTCGCACAGGAAAATATTATATGAAAAAGCGCGCCAGCACAGGGCAAAGCCCGCGGCGGCTCGTCCCAACGAAGCCTACCCTTGGCTTTCGTCGTACTTTTATATGTTTTTCGATACTCGCGAACACGCTCGAACACGCTGTATTAAAATGTCAATTGCGAAATTTCATAACCTTGTCAACAATTGAATGGAATAATTGATAAAGATTGGACTCACCGATGAAGCACAAGCGGCTGCAGGCGCGCCTGGTCCATCCTTTCCGAAGCATTTGCCAATTTCCGATAGACGAGAGACAGGCACGAACACACACACACGCGCGCGCGCGCGAGCACACTCCCGCGGCTTACGAGCCCTTCTTGACCGGAGTTTACGCGTAATACAGAGCCGCGGACACAAACGAAGCACTTTGGAATAGTACGCTGGATGGAGAGAGACAGAGAGCGAGAGAGAGAGGGAGGGAGGGAGGGAGGGAGGGAGAGGAGAGCCCGACGCCACTCGGTCAAAACCGTGCGTTCTTGTCTCGTTGCGGCATCGCGATCGTACAACCGTACCGCGAGCGCACTCGACACACGCTCGAGAGCGAGGGATGAGATCGCATCGACAGCGGGATATCACACATTTCGATGCGATATACGCCAATACTAATTTCGCACGCGAAACCTACCTATTTTTCGTCAACGTATACTCGCGCCTTTGCGTATCCGTGCGTAAAAGATAAAAATAAAATATACCGGTATCGCGCGCGAGTCCCTTGTGTCACTGACGTGGTGATTGACAAATATACGTACTTGGGTGTATCGCGACGCGACGAGGCGCGCGCGAGAGAGAGAGAGGTAAACACGGAAAGCGCTCATTCATCGACACGCGACGAGGCGGTCGCTCGACGTAAATACAATAACACGCGCTACCGCCTTACATCCGAATGTCCGCTATAGGCACGCGGTATATTGCAAAAAAAAAATGTAAAATAAAAAAAAATAGAGTCAACACTTTTACTCGATTATTATAGGAATGAGAATAAACCGAATGTAAAATATGACGCGTCGAAAGAGGAACAAGTGCACACGCTTGTCAAAACAATCGAGCTCGCCCGCAAACGCCACACTTGTTTTTTTTTCCGAGTATTTTTATTTTATTTGCTTATTTATTTATTTGTTTAGCGCGTCCAATATATCTTTGAACGTTGCGCAATACCATACGCGTTTGCACGGTGATGGGTCACAGACTCGCTGCACGTGGTGTATTACAAAATTTCCCTCGTCCCGAACGACAAAAAAAAAGCATACACATTTTCCGTTCAGATCATTTTCGGCCAGGCGATTCGCGCGAGTCAACACCGTTAATTTTCAATCACCTTGGCTGAAGAAGAAGGGAAAAAAAACATTCGACTTTTTGATTGATCGTATGACGGGACGATGGGGTAGAAGAGAGAGTAAAAAAAAACAAGAGAGAGTAACGGAGAAAGCGCCGGTTCGACGCGTCGCGCGAGACTGACCCGATCGCCGGCACTGGGCAGCCGGTTCGGCGAGCGAACGAGGAGAAAAGTGGGGGCAGCGTCGCGCCGTTGCCGCTCTCGCCGCTCCCTCTTCTCGCCGTCAGCCAATTTTTCCTTCTTTATTTATTCTTTCTTTTATCCATTGTCTCAGTTGATAAAAACAATAAGCGCGCGCGCGCGCGTGCGTCTGCTTTATTTTATTCTTTCCCTTTCCTTGTGTAGAACCGCGCGACAACGACCAAGTATATTCCATCGATTGGCTTTTCGTTCGTTGCTGTTTATCTTTTTTCCGGTATGCCCGCGACGAAAGAAATTAACGACTCTGAGGGGGAATCATTTTGCGAAAACGAGGCGCGTTAGTTACGCGGCCGAGAATGATCGGAGGCTTCGTTCGAAAGCCGGAAAGGATTGTTTAAGAGCCTGTAGGGTAAGCGGCGCGGCGCTGAGAAAGACTCATCGACGATGGTCTCGCGCGCGCGGGCGCGCGAGTTCGGCCCGACCGAGGCTGCGAGAGATCGAGAAAGGCGAATCTTTCTTGCCCGAGCAAGTGGGCCAATTGTTTCTCGGATCCACCGGACCTCGCAAACGGTCGCGTCTCGACCCCTGTAATCGACTAAAGAGCGTATACCCCCGAGGATATCTCTGTTTAAATTTGTCGATCGACCAAGGGCCGACAACGCGCCAACGAATAAAACACGTACGAGATGACGAGCTCGTCGCGAGACAAGGATGCGCGATGTGGCAAACGAGGTGGCTTTTATTTGCAAATCTTTTGGCGAATCGCGTTGCACAGGCCGCTCGAGGAGCAGGCCCGGCTCTGGAAGGCTCGCGGCGCCGCCGCCGCCGCCGCCGCCGCCCTGTCGTACATTTCGAATAAATAGCCTTTCGTTGTAACTTTTTTTTCCAAGCTCTTGCAGCCCCCTCCCACCTTCTCGGGATAATCAAAACAAAGGACCCGTGTGCATTGTTTCGCGCGAAATAAAAGATCGCCACCCGCGCGCGAGAGACGCGCCGCCGCGCCGGGACGACCGACTCGAGTCGTAACACATTTCCAAACCGAAAACGTACGAGAACAAGAGTACAACGGCGCGTCGATAACCTCGCGCCTTCGTAATAACCGACATTTATTTTTCTCCCCCGAGCCATTCTTCTACTAAATATTCCGAGTCTCTGCGCGGAATAAATCTTCCTCAAAGTAACACCTTCGGACTGGATATTGTGCGTGTCTACCCAATCACCCCCAAACATTTTGTACAATCGGTGCCCGTCGTGCTCGAAAATATCGTTCCCTCCGCGAGACATTTCCATCGCGAATTTCCGCGAATGCGGAAAAAAATGGGCGCGTCGATCGCGAAGACGCGCGAGGCTTGGGAGGGGGGAGGGGGGGCGCAACGAGAATGCAACGAATTCGAAAGAGGAGCCCTGCCGCGCGTGCCTCCTGCATACGTAATGCCGTTCTCTATTGTCGAGTCGCGAAAAACGGGGGTAGAGACGTAATCGCGCGGTGGTTGGCGAGGAGGGGGGGGGGGGGGGGCGGCTCTTTTGTCTAACCACCCGCGCGCCGCGCTATCGTCTCTTTTCTCGTTGGCCCTCCGGGGAGGGAAATTCGTCGCGGGATATATTCCGATAATCGATCTTGAACCGCGTCTTCTCTTCATTTTCTCCCGATCGAACAAACGATTTTGCGCGTAAAAAAATAAAAAATAAAAATAAAAAATACATGCAACGAAACGAAACGTTTCTCTTTCGTTGGCAGATGAGAAAAAATAAATAAACTCAGTTGGTTCTTTTTCGAAGAAACAATTCGAGCAAAGCGGGTGTGGCGAGATAAGCGGCTTCCGAGAAGCGCGCACGTGTTCCAACTTGCTTTTCGCGTATTTTCACGCTTCATCGCTCTCTCGTTCGCTCTTGCGAAACAAAAGACTCGCTCTACTCGGCTTGTTTTCCACTCGAAAATCGTAAACAAACCCAGCACCGAACGCGAACGCGAGAACAAGCGACGAAATAAAATATACTCGACGACCGTTAAAAAAAAAACGGGCGACAAATATGAAGGATAAAAATATTTGCAATTTCTGGTGGCCAAAGTCGGAAACTTGGGGCCCCATCTCGCTCGGTAGCGTCGCGATGTTGCACCGACTTACCGACGAAAAACGAAACGTCGCCATCTTGTCGACGATACGGTACAAATTGCCCGCGATTCCGCCGCCAGGCTCTTTCAAGATATCGCTATTCTTTTGCCGAAAGACGGAGGAAAATAGGAGTTGGTAAGGAACACGACACGAGCCGCGGATTTTGTTTCTTCTTTCTTTTTTCCATTAAATTGGTCAACGATCCGCGAGATACGAGAAGGAAAAAACGATTGAAACGCGCGCGAGTTCGAACGTCCTCTCGCCACGGGGGGTCTCGAACAACTGACGAACGCTGCTCGCGCGCGCTCTGCCACCACCACCGCCGCCGCCACCGCCGCCGCCGCCGCCGCCGCCACCACCGATCGTCTTCGGTCCAACGCATCTCGGAAACGTGCAAATTTACGGACTTGCGGTAAGCGCCAATTTAACAGAGAAGACATTTAGCAAACGACGAGAAATATGGCGACACAGGTTTAAGTAAAACGAAAGACGTTTCATAGGCGCGACGAGTGGTGCGCGCTGCTACTCGTCAGGTGAGACATTGTTCTCGTTATGGCGAGTAATACAGCGCACTATTGTCTCGCCTCAAGACAAAAGCGGCCAATGTGGCGGAAAAATAGCCGAGGAGAGCCAAGGGTGTACCAATAAAAGGGAAAAAATCTTTTGTACGGGCTTATTTACGCGCGCGCAGCTCGCCGATTCTCCCGCGATTCGGCATACCGACGCGAAGAAGAAGAAAAAAAACGCAGAGACGCGGCACTGGAATCGAGTCGCGGTCGGAGCGTGGCTGAGTCGTGTTCCATTGAGAATATTGGGCCTTCTGCCGCGCGCGCGGTTGGAAGAGCCGCGACTATCGAGCAGCGAGAGAAACAAGAGGGCAAAGGAGAAAAGGGGCGCACGGATCGTTGCGAGGCGAGAGAGACTTTCGCGGATTATGAAGCATCAGTTGCCGTGAAGAATGAGCAACCGTCGTTTAACTTTAACGCTCCAACTGGTACCTTTTTGCTCACTCGTCCAGCGCTTCGTCTCCACCCTCCCTCACTTTCCTCCTCGTATACGTGTATCGCACCGTGACGATCCAACTTTGCCAATTGGATCGAGCTTGTATTTTCCGAGCGGTCTGAATAAATATCGCGAACCAACAGCCTCTCTCGAGAGGATACTCTCCACCGCGGACTCTTTGCACCTTGGCCTCGTCGAGCGCCGTCGTGTACGTCCTTTTCAAACGTTTCTCAATAATTCGCCGAGGCTCCACGGAACGCGCACCGGATACGAGAGCTGTTGTGGAATGAATGTCGCCGAAGGCTCGCGGCTCGAGACCTTCTCCCTCGCGACCGAACTCGACATTTTTTTTCAAACTCCAAATCAATCCTCAAGGGACGCACCCTCGAATCTAGGCTCTACGAGGATATTTCATTTATTCGCGTTTATCAAGACGTAGCGAGTTTGACAACGTTGACACGGTGCTGTTCGTTCACGGAGCAGCGTACTCTGGCGAATAAGAGAAGAAAATAAAAAGCTGCTCGGAGCAAGGACGAATAAACTGAGAAAAACAATTGTCGCGAGACTGCGGAGCGTGTCGCGATTCGCATCTCCGCTACCCGCCCCCACACGACGACCCCCCCACCCGCCGATTAATTCTCATTTATAATTTCCCGATCAATTCGTAACGTACTAAATTCAGTTGTTGCCGTGACTCAATGTTGACGGACAAATGCGGGCAGGAGTCGATAAGACGCAATCGATGAGCCATTGTTATCGCTATATATTTCGGGACTTTCGTTTTCCCGTAAATTCATAAATCGTACAGCAAATTAATTTACAACACACACAACTCTCGACGACGCGTATCGCGGTCAAATAATTCCCACGCCCTCCGAATAATACGGAGCTCGAGGAAATGCCGAAGAATTCGATACGCGCGCGCGCGCGCTTCTCTTATAGTTTTAAAATTGGTGATGCGCCAGAGCGACGGTCGTGAGCGGCGTGTCTTTTCGTGCTTGTGGCGACATACTCCTTCTTCCTGCTCGTTTGCTCTCTCTCTCCCTCTCTGTTTCTGTCTCTCTTTATTCGCCACTACCATATCTTGGAGGCGATGTGCCGGTGAATGAAAACGCTCTTGCTGCGCATTTTCATACGTTCGATGAAACGATTCTCGCCATTGTCCGCCAAACTAGCATCGTCGGCATCATTCTCTTCTTTCTGGCAACAAACGAGATTCGAGCAACTGGATTTTTTTGCAATGCTTTGTCGCTTTTTAACTACGCAGCGTGCCAGGCGGTGACGAATTTGCCGGCCGATCGATACCGCGTCTCGAACACGATCCCTGAGAAAAAAAACAATATCCGTTTTCATCGTGTATACGTGACTCGAAAGACTCGGAAGCAGACCCCGCGCGCGGCTACCGATCGAGCAGCAAATGCGACAACGAGCCCCACCCCCCGCCCTTATCTCTCTCTCTCTCTCTCTCTCTCTCTTTCTCCCTCGGATCGTCAACTTTCGTAATGTCGCCTTTTTTTCTCTCCTGTTGCCCGTTAACAAGGCTGGACCAGGCTCAGGGCGTGTGCGCACCGATGAGCTTTTTCTCGCGTGCGCGCTCGTCGATGAGCGAAGCTAACCAACCTTGCTGGCGCTGGTAGACTCGGCGGCCTCGCTCGGGCCCCATCTCTCGTAGCCGTCGTCGTCGTCTCTCTCCTCGCCCTCGCTCAGCGGACCGTCCTGCCTCTTGTTGGTCGCGGGAGGTGCCTGCTGCTGCTGCTGCGACTGCTCCCCCCTCCCCTGATTCTTATCGACGTTACCGTCGTCACCCTCGAGCATTTTATTTATCTTTTCCTTGACCTCGTCGACTTTTCTCATCGGATCGGGTGAGTAACTTCTGTCGCTGTAACGATCTCTCGAATTTCCGCGCCTGTCCCGGAAATCGCGTCTGTCTCGAAAATCACGGAAACCTCCCTTGTTGTTGTGAAAGAAGCGTCCACCACCGCGATTGTTGCCTCGGCCTCCACGTTGGCCACCACCGCCTCCTCCACCGCCACCCCCGCCCCCCCGATTGTTGAAACCGCGCCGATTTCCAAATCGATTGTTGTTGTGCTGCTGTTGCTGCTGTTGATTGTTGTAAAAACGATTGCGATTTTGAAAATTTCCGCCGCCGCCGCCGCCGCCACCGCCACCCCCACCGCCACCACCACCGCCGCGATGATTCTGATTGTTGAAGCCCTGAAATCTGGGCTTGTAGTAAGTACCGCGATTATTGTACGGGCGAAATTGACGTTTCCGATAGTAGCCCCGATCACCGGAGCGGCTACGACTTCTCGTGTACGAGCGCGATCTAGATCTAGAGCGCGATCTGCTGTACGTTCCCGATGGGGAACGACTGTACTTTCTCTCGTAACTACCCGAGCGGCGATTCGAGTAAGAACGGGTTCGCGATCTACGCGGTGTGCGGGACCTCGACGAGGCCGAGCTCGAGACGCTTCTCGAACGCGATCTCGAACGCTTCGAGGAGCGATCGCGACTCGTGTTCCGTTTGCTCGAGGCGTTACCTCGCGCTCTGCTGTTATCCCGCTTTTTGCTCCCTCCGTGACGATTGTTCGATCTGCTGACCTCGGCCTCGCTCTCGGAATCTGTTTGCGGAGCTTTGCTCGTTCTTCGTCGGTTGGCCGATGATGCCGCTCTTGCAGGTTCGATCGGATGGGCGTTGTTGCTCGATTGACCGATCGGCTGAAATTTACCGGCAACGCTCGGTCCAAACTTTCCCATTCCCGATTGAGACAACGACGATGATGCGGCAGCAGCTGTCGTCGACGTCGTCGTCGTCGTCATCGTCATCATTGTCGGCGTCGGCGTCGTCGTCGGCGTCATCATCATCATCGTCGTCATCGTCGTCGTCGTCGTCGTCGGCGTCGTCGTCGTCGTCGTCGTCGTCGTCGTCGTTACGCTTCCCCCGCCATCTTTGTACGACGACGCAAATTTATTTTGCATCTGAGGCGTCGGATACTTGACGTGCCCTTGCTGCTGCTGCTGCTGCTGCTGCTGCTTCGGCAAGGGCGGCTCCTTCGTGAGCGGAACTTGTTGACCCGACTGACTCGCGCGCTTTTGCTCCGCAAGTTCACGTTGCATGTGCTTTCGTACATTGACCGATTTTTCAAGAGCGCTTCGTTGCAACTTTTCCTCGGGAGCGTCGTCCTCGCTATCCGGATGAATCTTTTTATTCGTTCCACCCAGCGCCACCGTGGTCTCTTGCCACTTGTCCTTTTGCCTAAAAATTTTCAGCTAGCTGAGAAACTCGGAGGGAAAGGCGAAAAAAAGCAAGCTCGGAAATTTACCTCGCGGCTTGGGCTGCCTTCCATTTGGCGTTGAGAGCAGCCGTATCGAGTGGCGCGAGTTTCGGCTCTGTCGATTGGGTCTCCTGATCGAACATGTCGGTCGCCAGTGTCTTGTGATTACGAATCTCTGAAAATAATCCAACGATACGATCCTCCGTCTCTCGATCGATCGCGCCTTACCCCCGCCCTCTGGCTATCTTACCTTTGCGCTGTTGCGAGCTCGCCGAACTTCGAGACTCCGCGTTGTAAGATTTGACGGGTTCGTCGCGCTCTCTCTCCCGTCCGAGTTCCTCCTCCTCCCGGCGAGAACTCTCGGCGAGCTTCTCCGCGTTGCTAAGAGGGGAAGGCATGTCATTATACAGTGCTACATACCTATTGGATCATCAACAAACAAACAAACAAAGAAAAAGAGACGAAAGAAATAAGAAGCTGCTACGGTTATTTCGCGGGGATAATAGGTATTGTGGGGAAAAGAAGAGAGTTCGCATCGAAAATATTGAAAATGATCCAACCTTTTGAGAACGGCCGTTTCTTTCTCGACTTTGGCGTAATAGGCGCTCAGCTTGGACTCGAGCTGCTCGAGATCGGGCAACGATGACTTTTTCAATGCCTCGAGATCACGCTCGAGTTTGTCCTTGTTTTTACGCTTCTTTCGCTCCTCCTTCTTCTTCTTCTTTCGATTCTTTTTCTCGTCCCTCTCCTTGCCCTTTTTCTCCTTCTTCTTCTTCTTCTTCAATTTGTCCGTCTCGGAGTGTTTCTTATCCTTCTCGCGCTCCCTCTCGCGTTTCCAACGGGCAGTCTCTTCCAAAAACTTGCGCACCTATCAAGAGTAAACACGTATATTTGTCGAGCATTTTATTTATTCGTTTCGACAAGCCCCTTCCTCTCAAACCCTCCAATTGTATTCTACTCACCTTGTCCTCGTAATCGGAATCATCCTTGGTCTGTTCCAAAAATTTTCGCACTTTTGCCTCGTAATCGTCGCTCTTTTCCCGACAATTGCCAGCAAACGGACCGTGAACGTCCTGTTGTTGTTGCGGTTGTTGCTGTTGTTGCTGGTGGTGGTGGTGGTGGTGATGGTGTTGCTGCTGCTGCTGCTGCTGCTGCTGCTGTTGCTGCGAGCTCGCAGCTGGTGGATTGTTGTATTGGGCCATGCGCTTGCTCAGGGGCGAAAGCGAGCCCCCCCCTCCTCGATGCTCGCCCTTTTTGTGTTTGCGTTTGCGAGCCGGCGATCTTGAGGCCGATCTCGCCGAACTGGCCGTGGACGAGCTGCTGCTCGAATCGGAGCTACTCGAGCTCGAAGAACCGCTCGAACTCGAACTGGAGCTCGAGCTCCATCGCTGCTGACGCTTCTTCGATCTCGACTTTCGTTCCTTCTTTCGCTTCTTTTTCTCCTTTTTGCCGCTGCTCGACTCGATTATCGGTTCGGGATCGAAACTCTTGAAATTTTCGAGGGGATTCGCCGTCGTCAGCAGACTCTTGGATTTAACGTATTCGATCGAGTTTCTAGCCTCCTCGTGATAGGGCGCTATAGCCAAACAATTCTCGTAAGCTTTTCGCGCATCCTCGTACTTTTTATCGTCCTCGTAGCTGCGACCGAGAGCGACCAGTGTCTCGGCCATGTATTTTCGCGCATTCGCGTGAGTCTGATTCAACCTCAGGGCCGTCTCGAAGTCGTCGATCGCTTTCTTGAAACTTCCGCTGTTGGCGTAAAGAGCGCCTCGAGCCACGAGACCCTCGACGTTCCTCGGATCGACCGTCAGTGCCTTGTTCAAGCATTGAAAAGCCTCCGAGTGCCGTCCCGCTTTGAAATGATCGATACCCTCGGCTACGCTACGGAATGCCCATTTGCTCGCTTGCGCCTGTCTCAACTCGTTGGCGTACTCGTTCGGTGGAAAGCGCTCTCTGCAACCAAACGCGTGCACGAACGCCCGCACCTCGAGCTTCTTCATACCTTTTCAATATATTTTCAAAGACGAAGCGTCCTTTATAGGAAAGGAATTGCGGCGCCCGCGCGCCTCTCACCTCAAGCCCACCATGTTCGAGTAGTTGTTGTTCCGTCCAAGACCCATCAAATCGCACAGATATTTTATGTTGTTCGGATTGTTGAAGCCCGTGCTATTCGTCAAGATTGTTTCGTAACTCTGACCTTTGTTCTCCAACGCTTTCCTACATCACAAAATAGGGCTCCGTTTCGATTATTTCGCTACTCCGATCTCCCCCCACCCCTATAACCTCACTCTGTACCAATCGAAAGGGACATAGGTGCGAGAGAGACTCTTCGTTATTGCCAAAAATCTCACGCTCGAATAAATTTTTGCCGTTAACGAGTTGCCTCTGCGCAAACTTTTTACCTTTATCAAACGTACACACCGATAAGCACAACCGCTACAGTTGTTACGTAAACTCGTGTCTCACCTTTTTCGATCGCTAAGATGCTCACGAATGTATTTTCTTTTTTTGTTTGTTCTTTTTTTTTTCATCCTATATAGATTTTTTTTCCTCTCTTCTCACACAATACAAAAGCACACAGAGACTATCTCATCGGTGGTGGACGTTTACAATGTTTTGCGCATCCCTCTCGTTTGCCGTGTGCGATTAAATAAAATCTCATAGACTCGAGAGAGAATTTTTTTTTCTCACGTCCCATTGTTTCGTCTTGGATTTCTTTTTTGTTCACGAAAAAATAATAGCAAGCTGCAAGTTCAAACGATGCATTAATCATCGGGCCACGAGGGACGCGATGTCGTCCGTGTGCGGAGCCTTAAAATTAGGATGCCTCGTATCTCTGTCTGTCTCCCTCCCTCTCTCTCTCTCTCTCTCTCTCTCTCTCTCTCTCGCTCTCTCTCTCTCTCCCTCTTTCGTTTCTTCGCTACACTCGCGTTCGCTGGTGTCCCGACAAAATGTATCGCCAAGCTTCTTTTAATTTTATACAAATAATTAGCAGATTTTGTTTTATCGAGAGACCAGCGAACGAATCGAGAACATGATTGATATACCTACCGTCGAACGAATAAGAAATATCAGACCTCATCCCGACGTCTGCAAATTTCAATCGTCGATCTCTGTGCCACGAACCAACGATGGACGTATTGTTTGTTTGTTTGGGTTTGTTTTGGTCTGGTGCATTTTGAGATTTGACATATGACAATCGTAGAAACGTGCTCGTAGTAACCACAACCCCGATTACTCGGTATAGGAAGGCTGTTTTTCACACGTCATTGCATTTTTTTCTCTTTTAAATTTCATTACGAGTCATAACGAGTTTTTGCTTTTTTTTTCTGAACGCAACATAGATTGTGCCTGGACACCTAGATTCATAAAAACGTTTCGGTGGTCAAAAACTTTGTTCTTCGAGAGCCTCGCTTGTTTTACTTCATTTTTTTTCCCTTCAATATACATTGGTTTTTTTTTTATTTATTTTTTCTTGTTTTACTAATCTCTTCGAAACTCGCGACAGTCTCGTTGTCTGTCATATTCGTCGCGAAAGTGCGCTACTGGCATACTTTACGATAGATAGGAACAAGTACAATCCTTTATGAAATAGTCTTCCAATGAAAAATCGTGAATATACTTTTTTGGTGGCAAAGTGCACAAGCGGTGCGGTAAAAGAACGACGTAAAATAGTGAATACCACCAAGCCAATATCGGCCAAAATCAATCTATTATCTTTTCCCGTTAAAATGTTGTCGTTTTGTTTGTCGAACGCTCGGTGCTCGCCCGTTGGGAACAATTATCGTCGAAAACTTACTTGTAAGCTTCGGGCAGATCTTCCGAATGAATGAGACCCATGGGAGGGTGCGGTACTTGGCCTTCGCGGGCCGGTCCGTTCATAACGGCAACGACGCGCTCCGCCTCAACGTTTACCTCGCTCGTTACGACGCAGACGAGATCATTCGCCATGTAGCCTCTCGTTACGCCCTTCTTGTCGACCGCCGGCACTGTGGCCATATTCAGTATGAGGGCCTGAAGAAGAAGAAGAAGAAGAAGAGAAATAAAGCCATCGTCGCGTTTCTCTTCCCATCCGAATATAGCCGCGTTTAGTATTCACCTTGACTCCCAGGTCGGTCACGACCCTAGGACAATCGCTACAGTTGCAGAGAATCTTGAGAAGCAGCCCTGCGGCGCTTTTGCCCATTACTTGCGCGTAAATAACGTCCCCGACGACCAAGCTCTGTAAATACACGAAAAGTGTAAATAGCGCGCGGCCCGCGGCTACGAGCCGACGCCGCGAAAACTTACCTCTAAAAAGTTTCTCACTCGCTGGGATTTTTCCATCGCGACGAACGAGTCCAGTCCCGGAATAGTCGCGTAAAACTCTGAAACGCGATAGTCGGGTAAAGGGGCCTATCGATCTAAAAGGGCAGGCAACGGCGTAGCGCGACTCACCCTCGTCGCCAATTTCCTGCTGTATAGGCTCAAAGGTCTTGTCGAGATTGGACTTGTCGTAGAGCGCGTCCGCTTTCTTAGCGATAAATTGTTGCAGCTTGAGCCTCTTGCCTCTGTCTCCGAAGCTGGCGTACAATTTTTCTTTCGTCAAAAGCAAACTACTCGTCCGAGCGTAGTCCTCCTAATTTCTTACCTGAGGGTCTTTTGACGCTGTTGATAAATCTCAAAGCTGGGCTCTTTGAGATTGAGCAGCGCCAATTCGTTCTCGTTTCGTTCTCCCTCCCAAACCTTTTGCAGCTGTTGACCGTGATAGTTGAGCGCCTGCGCTACCAGGCGCGTCTCCATCGAATCCATCCGCAGGCGTCTCTTTTATAGCCGGCGTTTTCAAATCTAATCTGAAAATACTAGCCGAGATACGTGACTTTTAACGCGCGTTCCTCCGAGCGCCGAGTAAAAATGAAAGGCGTCGTACGCGCCCGTAGGACACCCGCCTCGGGGCTGGAGGAGGGGAGACTAAAATAATACCGATCGATACCGCCCGAATGTATCCAGCCGTCGGACAATTCGCATCCGTTTCTCTTTTTCTTTCAATCTCTCAAGGCGTATCCGTTATACCTATAGAGTAGCGGCTAGCCCAGCTCGGAAAAATCATCATTCTTTTCTTCTCACTTTTAACTTGCTCCTCCGTTCGGGGTGCGTTCGCCCTTTTATTTTAACTCATCCTCTTTGAGCGGGCCAGGTGGGCTGGCTGACGCCTTATCTCGGGATCAAATGCGATATACGTGTGTCGGGCCGCTTTCTTATCGTCTTCTCTCTTTCAATCGTTTAATTCCTCTGTTTGGGCGAGTCAACGAAAATTCATTTCCGTAGAGAGCCACGCATCGAAGACGATGGAAACGACGCGAGAAGAAAAACAAAACAAACAAAAAACAACATGGTCGTCATCGTCCGTGCGTGGCTGGCAAATTTTTGTCCTCGCCGTTGAGAGCGTATCGGGCGTAACGGAGCGGCCAAGCATGGCCGCCATTTTTTCTCAGCCGCGATGCACACTCGGAGGACGCGGTTATCGAAACTCCTCCGTGTATACACGAAACGAACAAAGATAGGAAAGTAAAAGCAGCTACAAGGAAAAAGGTAAGTGTCGCGTCTCGTTTGTTCCATGTCGATCGAAATGGTTGTACTCACCCGCGCGCGCCCGGCGCTCCGCGCTCAATGCAACACCTCTCTCCTAAGGCCCGCCGCCGCTCCGTCGCCACCGCCACCGCCTTTCTTTCCAATTCTCTCTTTGCTTCAAATTTTTCTTTTTTTATTATTGTCTTTTCCTTCAATCGCTAGCTACAATTACGATCAAATTCGGCATTACTCGCCGCGTGGTCAAGTCCGAGCTGAACCTTTCGATATACCACACCACCCTCTACTATTGTACGTACGCGCTATTTTCGCTGTGATACATAACCGGAGAAAAACAAGATGCGAGATATGCGTGTGTGTGTGTTTGCGCATCTACTCGACACTTTGGACAAACCGGATGTCGCTTGCTCGGTACAAGCGCGCGTGCGCGTGCAATCCTCGCGTTTCCGTGGTCGGCTGTAACCGCGACAATCCGCTAATCGACGATAGTCTTTTGTGTGAACATCGCCAGGTTCGGGCTTGACGCGTATTTCCGGCAATTCGTCAAAACGCGTACGTGTTTTTTTGTTTCTTTCTTTTTTTTTTTTTTTTTTTCTTTTCTTTTTCTTCTTTCTAAGCGTTTGTTGGAACAATTGGAACGTTCGTTAGTCGAGCCCTCCGTTAAAAAATATCAATAAAAATGTATATTGTTTGCGGGGTCATATTTACCTTTGTATGAGGAACATTTTAATGATAATAATTTTCACCTTACGTACGACTAGACGCCGATAAAGCTATTTCTCATGTAAAAATACCGTAGTAATGAATTTTTCGGCGTCAACTTGATCGGGTAATATGACGATGCGTCGTCAAGTTACCACATATCGCATTTTACTTTCTTTCTTCCAGAAACGATGATGTAACAAACGTTTAAATTTGAATATTCGCCACGTACAAAAGATTCCCGAGTCGAACATGACCTCCCAAAGAATGTCAATGGCGATACAAATAAAATTGAAGCGCCAACTTGACGGTTGTTTTTTATTTATACCTTTTAACCAAGGGATGCTGATCAGTCGCACGCCAAGTTGACCTATTTCACCTCCAACTTGACATCGTGGAGAGTAGATACAGGAGTCCGAACCACGAGCTTACCTACAAGGGCTCGATTCTGTAACCCGTAGCAACAATTTTCCTCATTCTTAGCTCGCGACAGCCAATGAGAGGCGCTCTTTCTCCTGTAATCGTCTATGCGATTGGCCGTTATGATTTATCGATAACGGAAGGAGCCGGCTACCGAGTTACAGAATCGCGCTACAACAACCGGTATGGCAAACTCCGTAAACTTTACCACATTTCAAAATGTCTCCAGCCTTCAAAATACGTTCTCCTTCGACAAAATTCTGTTGTTTAGGATTCGTACCAGCCCAATCACAGATTCCACTAATCTTGTCATCGTATCACAGAAATTTGCACCAAACTACGCGACTGTTTACGCTCCATCGTCCACTTAGAGCTATCATGTTTTTAGGCCCCGCCCATCCGACAGATGACATTTGGTAAACTTTGACGAGAGGTGTTTTTTAGCTAGCGTTGCGGCGGGGCGGGTCACGCGCCGTTTTCGGAACGCAGCGCTCCTCTGGGGGGAAAAAAAACTGTGCGCAACTACGCTCGTACAAGTTGTGTCCCGTCAACTTCAAACGTACTCGGGCTTTTTTCTTTTCTCTTCATCCGGACATCGATATATTTTCATGTAAGAAAAAACCAGGCTCTCGTTCGATTGATTTCTTTTTCTTCTTTTCCTTTTATTCAATATTTGTACACGCACTCGGCATGCCGCATACTCGATCAATATAATACACTCCACGTATGTACGCACGCACCCAAGCTTTTACATGTTAAATACAATGTATGCGCGCGTCACACGCACGCGATATACGCGCCTCTGTGTGTATACATATTTTACTCTACCTTTTCTTTTTACCATTTTTTTCAATCGTTATCAGGGTCTTAATATTTACGAGCTTAATAGCCACAAGAGTATATGATACAACGGAGGCTGGATGCGATCCTTTTTTTTTTTCTTTTTTTTTCATCCCCTTTTTTACGTGACCGCGATCAAACGCAACCTACACCTTCTCTTTTCATTGATAACTTCTACATTTTTTATTTATTCAACGAGGAAGAAAAGTGTTAGGACGGTGCGAATGACAGGCGCTGTTTCGATGCGCTAGACAAGCGCCAAGAATAACAACGCCGCAAGATTGGACAATTGAAGGATGGCCACGTAGAAACGACGGTAGAAAATAAATAAACGAGAGAAAAAACTTTCATCGCACAATCCCACAAGCGAAAGGAGCCTCGCTACGGATTTTTCGATTAACTTGCAAAGAGGGGAGACGAAAAATTAGCCAAGCGACGATGGAACTCGACGAGATTTATAATTTAAAAAAAAACAAAAGAAAAAAAAGAGCAGCTGTATCGAACGAAGAAAACATCCATTTCCAAAGATACGACAAACGAAAAACAGTATATTGGCACAAATTTCAAAAATCACGAGTACTATTTTTTTTTTCTCTTTCTTCTTCCAACGCTATTCACTATTTATTTATCCAAAAATGAACAATGACAAGTTATTTCCAATCGGAAAGTCACGCTAGTGCGGAAGGCCTACGAGAAATAAATATTCTTTTCGTCATATGGTACCTGTAAGTTTTGGGAGACTAGTCGGACTCTCCGATACAGTGTTGTTTTTCTTTTTCTCTCAAAACGGAACTCACTTTATCTCTACACGTTGGCTCATTTGTATATACTATTTCATCGCTGCTCGACACACCAGGCTCTGGTTTAATCGTGTGGGGGGCAGGGGGGGGGGGGGCTGAGCGCTGTTTTGCACATTCGGAATACCACGGTCAACGATTGGATCGAGAAAGAGATAAAGTGTCCGCCCCGCCGAGAATCGACCAATCTTTCAATTACAAACGATACGAGCAACTAGAATCGGGTGGAAAGAGCTTTCTAAACTTGTTTGTTTCCGAGCCTGTAGCTTGACCGAGTCGAAGGCGGAAACGTCGACAATTACGATACACTTTGAGTCTATGTTAACGCGCTACATACATATTTACACAGAGCCTCGAGGGCCACCCTCTGTCTCTCTTGTCGCGTGACTTTTTCGGGAAAGGCACGAGGGAATATCCCTTGCGCGTTAAAATCGATATCGTTCTGAATAATCGTTGCTACGCGTTGACGCTGGACAGTTACCTTACGCAATGGTGAGAAAGAAAAATCAAATAAAACGATCGTGGCGATTATTTTCCAAGCATATACGGTGGTAAATTGTGGCGGTGTTTAGGAACTTTCCGTAGCCGTTGGCATTTTGCGCGAGGGTTCTGTCTGTCTGTCTCTCTCTCTCTCTCTCTCTCTCTCGATCGTTTACAGCGTCAATACGTTTTCGGACCACAATCTATTACGAATTCTCGCTCTTTCGCGTCCCTACGTATCCCTGAAAAAAAAAAAGAAAAAAAATGTTACCGTTAAATCAGGGAAATGACGAAACCCCCCCGCCCCAACTAGAAGGTGGCCGCTTACCTCAGCACAACCTTGTCCATGAGCATCGACAGTCGAGCGTCGGAATGATTGGTCGGTAGCAAAGCTCTGAGCAACTCTCGCACGAGAGCCTCGCTCATACCCGGTGACGTACGTTCCGCTAGCTCAAAGGCACTCCTCAATTCGTCTATCGCGTTACCGTTTCTACCGATTCCGCTGACCCCTTCCCCGTTGTTGTCCCTCGTCGAATATTGATATTTGCGTTGAAGCTGAAAAAAGGAAATAGAGATTGAATAAAATCGAACCAGAGGCGATACGCGCCTTTTTTCTCCGACTTACCTCGGAGAGCAACGGCAAGATGACGGATGAGAGAGCAGCGGCGCTTCGCTTGTTGGGCTCTTGCTGCGAGCTTCTCGGTCGTTGTTTTTCCTCGCCCGATCTGTGATCGAGCAAAGGTACGAGGAGCGGTGGTTCGGGCTTGCTCGTTCTTTTTTCACGATTGTTGGCAGCGGGCATCTCCCGAAAAGCTCGGGAATCCCGATAATCGGTCTCCTGCTCTCGTCTGAGGCTCGAATCCCGATACTCGCGGGTATCGAGCGGTGGCGGTGGCGGTGGCGCTGCCTCGTGAGGCCGGCACTGCGGCAAAATAGGCGTTTCAACTCGCCAAATCCATGTACGCGCGTGTACGCGATTATCGAGTCTCTACTCACCGGTGGGTGGTGGTGGTGATGGTGGTGGTGGTGGTGGTGCTGCTGCTGCTGCTGCTGCTGTTGTTGCTGCTTGTTGTTGGTCCGAAGCTCGCGAACGGAATCGTTCCCATAGCGATTGAGACTGGAATCGTTGGGTGGCGGGGATCTCGAATCTCCGTTCGAGCGGCCCTTGCTCGGCTGGGACGACTGATTATCGTTTCGATTATTGGCCGTATGGCTCGAGACTTGATCGTCGATCAACGAGGACACGGGGATCGCGGTGGAGCTACCTTTACCACCGTGCGGTCCCTTTACCGTCATTATCCACGGTTCGTCCATATCACTGTCCTGCTTCGATTCCTCTCTGTTGACAAAGCTACCTCACTTTCCGTCCAAACGCGAGACCCCACCCCCTTTCTCTTCAACGTGTATACCTATCGTTTGTACTCACGAGTCCGAATTTTCGCTCTCCGTTTCCGATTCTTCGCTACGCTTGGATTTCCACTTTTTGTACCTGTCGATCAGATCTATGAGGTACGAATTTTTCTTTGCTTTTCGAATAAATTGACACTTGAGCAACTCCTTGGCGGTCGGTCTCTGGGAAGCACAAAAGAGGAGGCGGGCTGGTCACCGTGGGAAAATATTTTTCGGACAAGTCCCTCTTTCTCTCCCTCTCTCTCGACTCACGTTTTCCGGATCCTTGTTGAGGCACGCCTCGACAAACTCCTTAAACTGCTTCGTATAATTTCCAGTGAGTTGAGGCGGATTGTTCTTGGGTATGAGGAACAGGACCCTCATCGGATGAAGCTCGCTGTTCGGTGGTTCACCCTTGGCCAATTCTATCGCGGTTATGCCCAATGACCAAATGTCCGCCTGCGCTCGATCAAACGACAGTTACTTCGTTTCTCAACGTATTCCCGCGCTATCGTTCGATTTTTTTTATGTTCGTTCCAAGCCCGAAACGATATATTTGCAGCACGAAAAAAAAAGGAAAAAAGAAAAAAAAATCACCTCGCGTTACCTTGGAATCGTAGGCCGACTGTTTGATGACTTCCGGGGCCATCCAGAAAGGCGTACCGACAAACGTATTTCTCTTGCTCGTAGTGTTGGTCAATTGGCCGGCGACCCCGAAATCGGCCAATTTTACGTCACCCATCTCGCTCAGCAAGACATTGGCCGCTTTGATGTCACGATGAAGCTTTCTCTCGCTGTGCAAATAATCGAGACCCTTGAGCACCTCTCGGAGAATCACGGCGATGTGCATCTCTTCGAAGCTTCCGGCTTTCATGAGATCCAGGGCGGATCCACCGCCGAGATACTCCATGATGATCCACAGTTTCGTACCCTGTGTCCGAAAAATGTAAAGAAATATCGTCTCGAGGGCCACGCTCGAAGGGGGACGACAAGCGACGGACGAACCTTGAGATACGATCCGTAGTACTTGGTAACGTAGGGACTGTCGCACTGCGACAGAACCATGATTTCCTGCTGTATGTCTTCGATCTCATCTTCGGCCTCTTCGAGATCGATTATCTTTATGGCTACGACTTGCTGCGTTCTGTTGTCGATACCCTTGAAAACTTCGCCAAAGCTGCCCTTGCCGATTCTCTCCTGCTTCGTGAATATCAGCTCGGGATCGACCTTCTGCGAAACAAAGAGTTACACGATTGATATCAATCCCTCCGGGGGGGGGGGGGCACGCCGCCCTCTCTCTCGCGACTCATTTTCCTACTCGACGAGCGGGTGGTGCGACACGCACAGATCGTCCGCCTCGTTTACGCGAGGAAAGTGTATTAAAAAATAATGGAATAAAACAAATGAATTAGCTGAAAGCGGAGCAGGGAGAAAAAAAAATGAACCGACCGAGAGTAACGCGCGCACGTAGCCTTCCTTCTTCTTCCCGAAGGGGACGATCTCGCGAATGGAAGGTAAAATCGGGCCAATCCGGTAAGAATATTTTGCACGAGAGGTCGCGCGTCCCGCCCCCTGACTCGTTCTCGTTTTATTTTCCACCGGTAACGAGTTTATCGGGAAATGACCGTACCTGCGGCGAACGAAGAGCGAACAACGGTCGTACGCGAGCAACGGGAGCTCCAACGACGAGCCCCGCTAACGGGATACGAAATGGGCAGGAATAATATTTTCTAATACCGTAGGTTGAAAGAACGTTCGAGCGGAGAAGCTCGTCGCGTGCACGCTCAACCGTTCTCCCTCTCCCGCTTTCACCGTGTCCGTGACGATAAGCCCGTACGTGCGCGTTCCCATCGTTCGAGGAGCCACGGCGACACAACGCCGACGCGTAATCCGATCACACCGCCACGACCCGGTGAGAGGAATTTTTTTTCAAACGTCGATGAATCAAGTTTCAGAAGAAAGAGAAAAAAAAAGAAAAAAAAAAAAGAAAAAAAAATCGTCGCTCGCTACGCCTCTGAGAAGCTTCCTACGTACAAGATATTCCGAAGGCGACGCGCTTTTCTAGGCGCGTGCACGCACACACGCGCCCGACCCTCCTCCGCGCCGGTATTCCACTATAGCCGCTCTCTCGTTCGAGGATATACAGTTAACGCGGGATTGCCGATGCTTCGACATTCCGATACTTCTCGAGACTACGTGAAAAAATGCACGCTGTCCTTTTGTCGAGAGCACGACGGGACTCACCGAAGGGGCGCCGCCGTCGCGGATCCGTGGTTGGATTCGCGCAGAGCGCGGAAGCGAGTCGTTGTCGTAGGAGGCGCGAGTCGCCGAGGATGGCGGAGGCGGCGGATGAGAGAGCGGTCTTCCGCATCTCTGCTGCTGCTGCTGCTGTTGATACCGAGCCCAGGATTGACGCGGAGCGTAGCTGACGTGTCCGCCGGAAACGAACTGTGCCGAACCGTTGAGGTGCGGCGGTGCCATAACGGCGGTTTGCTGCGCTTGAGCACCGTTTCGCATTTTCCCTGTCTCGATTGTCTCGCGCGTCCGATGGACGTGACTCGACTAGCCGTATGTCGTCCCGTTCGTATTTCATAGGTGGCGAGCGTACGGAGCGATAACGAGTGCTCTCGATGAGGTCGATAACCAGTCACCACCGCCGTAGCGCGCGCGGCTCTCGTTTCCACTCGCCGCTTTTTTTCTCTCTCTCTCTCTCTCTCTCTCTCTCTCTCTCTCTCTCATCCGTTAGCCAACGCGAACACTCGGATTTCGCTCCAAGATAGTAGAAATAAAAAAACCGGAAGGTCGTTATCGCATCCCTCGAGAGTGGTAGTCGAAGGCGATTCGCGAAACAATAGTTCCGAGCAAGACGAAGCGATCAAGACCCCCGCCCCCGCCTCGCCCCGGCTCGAGCGAAGCAAAAAAAAAAAAAAGAAAAAAAGCAATCTCGAGGATGCGCGTGGAGCAGGAAGGCCCGATCGGGGGAGGCAACTCCCCGATAAACGCGTCTAATTTATATACAAAGCTACTTTTGTCGCGAGGAGGGGGTGGTGAAAGTGAAACGCGAGCGCCTATCCCGTCGAAGGAAAATAAAAAGCACACATTGCAGTCGCGATATCGCACCTTCCCCGCGCGGCAACGCGAATTCTATGAACTGAAGAAATATTTATGATTAAGGAAAAAATACGAAGAGAGCCGTGTAATAGAGCGCGACGGGGAGGGGGCGCTGCGTAAGCTTCGTATCGCACGGTTGGAACGCGATGCAACGATTTTACGCTCTGAATAATTGCGCGCCCGATGCGTATTCGTCGAATAATCGTAGCGTGCCCGACGAGACACGCGCGCGCCAACTCGTCCACCTACCTTGGCAACGATGCGGCTCTCGTACCTCTACGATCGACCGCTTTCGCCAAAATATATATACATATGTGGCTCGTGTGTATCGAAAGGCCGAGGCACAGCTGTCGGATAGATCCGATCGAGCGCGTACCGTCCTCGGCTATCGGAAACCGTCCGACTCGCGCTCTACGCGCGGAAATGCCTTCCTCCCTTTTCAAACAAGGAACACGGCGTTGTTGCGCGCGATCGTCCCGAGATCACCGAAACGTCAGTCGGGAATAAAATTTGACGAAAAGTTTAGCTTGACGAGAGTCGAGCGCGCGTGCGATTACGCGAGTGTCTCTCGGTGCTTTCGCAATACCAGAACTGAATGTATCGAGAGTCCAGAGGGAGGTATATAGGCGCGGTAGCGACGTATGCGGCCACGGCCGAGTGAAAGGCGACGACGTATCGCGTAGCAGCGGGAGGAGGGGGGGGGGGATACACTCGTACGAACGCGGAGGGAAAAATGCTCGTCCGTGCAAGAACGGTTACCGATCGCGGTGCTTCCGCGTGTCCCAATTATCGATCGTATCGCGTCATCCGATCGATCGATCGCTCGCGATCACATCGCCGAGGGTGTGACGCTGCGAAATTCCGAAGATGGCCAACTTTTAGTTTTCCCCTGGCGCTGGGTTCCGGTGGTGGTCGTTGTCGTGTGGTAGCGCGCGCGCGCGTCATCGAGGGTCGTTGAACCGCGAGTCGACGGTCGCTCGCGACTCGCGCAATTACATACGCTTTGCAGAATTATTTTGCATTCCCCGTCTCGAGGCTTCCGAATGACCAACAACGAGACTCAGCATATCTCTCTCTCTCTCTCGCTCTCTCTATCTCTATCTTTTTCCTTCGGCAAAGACTGGACTCACCGATCGTGCGGTGCGCTTCTCTAGTCGATTGACGTCGCCGCTCGCGTTGTTGTTGGATCGATCGTCGCGTCGTTCGTCGGCGTGATTGGAAAGGCCCCCTCCAACGGTTGCCGACGCCCACCCGCTACCGACGTCATCGTTGCGCCCGCTGTATTTCCGAAGAACCATCTCGCGTACGCGCCAAACTGTCTTTCAACTTTCAACGATTTTTCCTTCCTCCGCGAGAGCGCACAAAGAAGAGAGACAAGAACGCGATCGATGAAAGTCGTAGGTGCGAACGCGCCGCATTCGGTTGCGTTGTCTCGCTTCTCGCGTTGCTCGTCCTTGGCTCGCCGCAGCGGCGAACCGGTTTTTCGCCGCCCTCGCTGCCTTGATTCCGATCACCGAACGAGACGTCGCCGCGAGCCGGCTCGACTCCACTCGCACCCCACCCCCACCCCCATGCCCCGAGTCGAAAACAAAATCAGAGTCACGCTGAGCTTGTACGAAAAACTCGAAACGCGACCACCTGTTGGAACGATACGCGAAAAAGTGCGTGCGTGCGTACGCTCGGTGTTTCGACGGCGGAGAAGCTTGACCTGCGAGCGAGGGCTATCGATTCCTGGCTTGTCGCGCCTGCGTCTGGACGAGAAACACCGAACCTTTTCGAGTCTTCCGAACAACGATATTCTCAACTTGCTTGCGCGTATTTTACAAAAACATTATCGTCGCCGCGTTATCGCGCGACCCAACGACGCTAACCTTGACGAGTGCGCCCCCCCCCCCCCCCCCACCCCCGCGCTTCCCCGGTAGTGCTGATAGCGCCACAATTTTACGCGATAGCGGGTCGAGTATCCCTCTTCGCTTTTTCTTTTTCTTTTTCTTTTTCTTATTCAAGTCCGACTACACACGTTGGGCGAACAAAAAAACTTTGCGCTCGGCTTGCACCTCGCGGTTTGACAGTTTGCCAGCTGTGTGGATGCGCGCGCACGCGACCGACGAGGTTAGGTGTCGCCCGTATATTTTTCGTTCCTTCCCACGAACCCAAGAAAATTCTAAGCGCAAAATGGCGGCATTGAGATCTAGACGTACTCACCTCGTTGAAGGCCATCTTCTTCGTTACGCTCCCGGATTTGAGAGTTTTTCCGGCGCCTCCTTGTCCCACCGTTCGCTACCAATTTTACGAGTCCCGTGACCGCTTTTGCCAAAACAAGAGATAACGGTTACTCCAGCGAGTTTCGCGACAAGCATACCTCGTCGAGGTTTCGTCCTCGTCTTCCTCCTCCTCCTCCTCCCCCTCCTCCTCCTCCTCCTCGTCGTCGTCGTCGTCGTCGTCGTCGTCGTCGTCGTCGGCGTCGTCGTCCCTCGCGAATCCACGGAGCATCGATGCCGCTCCACGACACAAAACAATAGTCGTAGTAGCGCCGCACGCGCGATACACGCGTGTCTTCGAGGACCACTGCCCCCAGCGCTCTCTTGTCGTCGATCAAAAATATATATGTCGAGGGGACAAAAATAAAGAGCGAGTGAAATAAATAAATAAACGTCGCCTAACGTGTCCCGCTGGCGTTTGTGTGTGCGCGCGCGACCGCGTACCCGACTCCAGGCGATACACCTTCCGCGACCGCGACCGACCGATTAATATCGGGTTACCGTGCACGAGTTTTTTCCTACCACCGTTGCGAGACTCGCATTCCTCAGGTGGGAACACCGCGCACCACCCTCTCCCCCCCCCCCCGCCCCCCTTTTATTTACCAAACTTTTGTAACAAGCTCCGATGGCTTTTTTTCTTCCATCCACGATCGATCCTTTATCGCGCAGCGCAACGCTCGCACGTCGTCGTATCCCTCCCGATTTTGTTTCACTTTTCTCGCTCTCGCACACTCTCTCTCTTCTTCCTATTTCTTTGTTCCCTTCCCTCGCGTTTCTATTCTCCGAGCGGCATTGCGAAACGATCGCTCGAACGTGGCGCGCCTGTACCCTTAGATTTTTCACGTATTTACGTGAATGCACCGCGGAGACAACCGCGAACACCGTCAGCCGCCATATTAGTGTTTTTTTTTTCTTCTCTCTGGACGAGACGCGCCGCGTTGAACCTCTCCGAAGTTAACTCCACCACTCGAGCTGTGTCAACTTTTTATTTTTTTTCTACCAACCATCTCGTAGGTTTCCGTTTTTCCGAATATCCCCACATTAATGGACCAATCGGAAGCACACTTGGCGCGCCAAACTCCACGACTCACGGTTAACCTCCCCTAGATGTTTTAGCGACTAGGTGGGAACGCGCTCAGCGATAACTATTCGTCGCAGCGTCGGTGTTCCAGACGCTGTTTCCCCCTTTGGCGTTTCGTCAGCGCTTCTAATCTCACGCCGGTCCGTCGGTAAGGTCGGCAGCCTGCGCTCCGATCGCCGCACTGCCTACGATTACCGTGCTTTCCGGAAGATATACGTTGCTGCTTTTTTTTTCTTTTCATTTTGACGAGCACTGTGAAAATTCTTGCCTACAAACTACCGGACAATATCCTACGACTACCGAACACTATTGCCGAAAGAAAGTTCGGTCGGTTAAAATAGGGAGGCCAACGTAAAAATCGATTTTTCTTATTGATTTTCCAAGTAACAAAAAAAGTCATGGCTTATCAAACGATTCAAATACGCTACCAAGGGAATAGTCAAAAAAAGTTGAAACAGTCGCAAGTATGGGCGGTAAGTGCAGGAGAGATGGACAAATCTGCATTCGTTTGTCGAGTCGGCCGCTGTGAAAGAGCGCCGCCCCCCCCCCCCCCTCCACCCTCCCTCCCGCCGTTAGCCGCCATCGTTCCGTACAACACGCGTTGTCGTCTTCCTGGTGTGCGAAACGTCGCGCGAGATAGTTAACTCGAAAAATGGGTAGGTCGAGGTCGCGAACGAAATCGCCGAGCGGCAGCGGGAGGCGTCGACACAAGAGCAAACATTCCCGAAAACGTTCGAAATCCCGAGAAAAACGATCGGGCAGCAAGTATTCGGAAAAAGCGAAAGAACGAAACTCGAAATCGAGGTAGGCGGGGCGCCGTTATTTTCCGCGCTCACCTCTCCACGGGGGAAGGTTATACCGCTTTATTCGTCTCGTTGCTTGCAGAAAACGCTCGCACTCGGCGACCTCGAGCAGCGGAACCGATGCCTCGGACGACGTTCACATAGTCAGTCATAAAAAGCGCTCTTATCATCGGGAGAGAGATCGCAAAATGGACGAGGTGGAACGTCTGGCCGAGATGGAGCGACAGAGGTAGCGCCTTCTTCCGCTTTTTTTTTCTTTTTCTTTCTTTCTCTCTCTTCCGTTGTTGCCGACGCCGACGCCGCCGCCGCCGCCGCTGTCGCCGACGACGACGACGACGACGACGACGACGCAACTACCGCTACGCACCCCCTACACATTTTTTTTTCTACTCGTGTTGTCAGGAAAAAGAACGAATACGCTAAAAAAATCCTGGCGACGGCCGCCCTTCGGTAAGACAACGTTTGGGCGCTTTGACGCGGCGAGTCGCGCGACGCCTTTATTTTTGCCTAATGTTTGTCGGCCGTCGCCGAGTAGAGATTAGAGAGGAAATGTATCTCCTCGCGTGTAACTCGGAGCCCGACGGAGGAGGGTAGAGAGGAATAACGATAATACACGGGTACAGGCGACAGCGCGAGACGGAGCAAAAAATGGTCGAGGAGGAGGCCGCCAAGAGGATCGAGGAGCTGGTGCAGAAGCGAGTCGAGGAGGAGCTCGAGAAGAGAAAGGAAGAAATCGAGGCGGAGGTTCGGAGACGAGTCGAAGAGGCCAAGAGGGCCATGGAGCGTCAGATGATGGAGGAGATGGAATGGCGTCAGGCCAAGCTCCGCGAAGAGGAAAAACGACGAGAGGTAAGACCGATCCGTAGAAACGTCGGACGATCGTCGAGCCGAGAGCGTCGCGATCGTACCGCGCTCGACGCGACCTTTCTCCCCGCGATCCCCCTGTCTACTGTTTTACCAGACGAAAGGATCGCGGCCCGCGTCCGCTCCGAGGAGAAACGTCGCGTCGAGCTCTCGAACGCGGCGCTCCGAAGCTCGCTCCCCCCTGGCGGGCCTTTTTTTTCCATCTTCTGTTTCAAAATTTGCCTATCGAGCGCGAACGCGGCTTCCGACGCGTTCCCGAAAACACGAGAATCTTGAATCCGCGCCCCCACCCCTGGCCCCCCCCCCCCCCCGCCCCTCGTGATTTTACAAAACTTATTCCGCGACACGACGACGAGACGAGCAGGCTCGAGAAGAGAAAACAAAAATTATGCGGCTATAGCGCTTTCGTCGTCGAGAGCGAGATCGATGCCGCCCACCGATCGCCAAGAGAAAGTATTGTTCGCCCGTTTTAATGAATAATCGCGGAAATAGTTTCGAGAGGCGAAATTTAGGGCCTGCCGTGCAACAAAAATATTGATAAAAACAACGCATTTGTCTCGTTACATTGTACGGAAATGATTGATCTATTTTGCCGCGAATAATGAAATACTCGTAAGGCGAGCAGCTTTGAAAGGAGCAGCCTCTGTTAGACCGCGCGCGCGCGCGCGCGCGTGTGTGTGTGTGTGTGTGTGTGTGTGTGTGTGTGTGTGTGTGTGTGTGTGTATGTGCGAGCGAGTGAGGGGGGACAAACTTGAAAGCGTAGATCGTAAGGGACGAACAAGATCGACAGAGAGAAACGAAATTAGCAAATCCCATAGCAACAAACGGCACGACATAGAAAAAAAAATATATATAGGTCGGCTTCCTAAACTGACTACCAACGGAAGATGCCGGTTTTATTCTCACTGCGAAGTGTGCGATTGTCGATGAAGAAGGCATCCCCCCTGCGTGCTGGCGTGAGAGCTACATTCAGGTATTATCCAATTTATATATACTCATATTTTTCATTTAATTCATACAAAATATATAACATTGTTGTCTTTCCTTTCTTTTTTTGACGATCCCTTGCTCCGTTGAGGCCGACTCTCTTGCTTTCCCGCGAAAACTCTCCCCCGAGATCGTTCTTTTGTCCAATCGATATTTTTAATGAAAACAAACAAAATGAATAAATTCATTTGAATTGAGATAAACAGAAAAAAAACAAAAAACGTCGTACGAGAGAACGGGTTGTCAACGGAGAAGGGGCCAACGAAAAAAGAAATCATCACGCGTATCCCTGATAACCTTCCCCACCGCAAAAAGTTCTTAGGATGCGTGACGCGCTCCTGGTCCGTTGTCGATCAACGGCTACAGCGGCGCGGCGATACCACCGCCACCATCGTCACCATCGACACCACCTCGACCACCACCACCATCACCACCACCAACACCACCACCGTTCCTTATTATTTCTGTCGTCCGGACGTGACGAACGATGCAAAAGACGAGATTGAAAGAAAAGAGAAAACAAATTAATAAAATGGAACCGTGCGGCGGTTCATCGGGCAAATCTGTCGATGCTTCGTGTAAACGTGTGTCGTTGTCGTTGTAGGAGGAAGAGCGGAAAAAACGAGAGGAACTCGAAAGGATCATGGAGGAGAACAACAAAAAAATCGAGGAGGCCCAGAAAAAACTGGTAAGCGGACTCGCTGTTTTTTTTTTCCTCGTCAAGAAACGGCCCGAGCTTTACGCTCATCGAACAATATTGAAACGCAGGCCGAGGAGAGACTCGCCATGGTCGAGGAACAACGTCTGATGGAGGAAGAGAGGCAGAAGATGAGAAAGGAACAGGAGAAACGTATCAAGGAAGAGCAAAAGAAGATTCTCGGCAAGAACAATTCGAGGCCGAAGCTATCCTTCACCCTCAAGCCAGTTACGTGAGTCTGTACCGTTCGTGTGCAATCTTGCGTGTGATAACCGAGGCGTTGCGCTGCCCACTACTCCCCCCCCCCCTTGAGGGTGCTCGTCGCGTCGTCACCCCCCCCCCCCCCTCCCCCTCGTCTCCTCGTTTTTGTTCCTCTCGCGATCAGCGAGGCCTCGTTGATGAGCGAGGCTTTCGAAAAACTCGACGATTTGGAGATAAACTAGAGAAAGAAGAAAAAGAATGAAGAAAAAAAAACAAAAGATTCGGATCGATCGAGGGATCTTCCTTGTCGTCGGGGGTCGCTGTCTTCACCCGATGCCACAGGGATCGATCGATCGATCGATCGAAATTTAACGGCGGCGGCGCCCTTGTCGTCTGGCGCTGCTGCCAGTCGCATGGGGGTTGACTCGTCTTTTTTTTTTGTTTTCTTTTTTTTCCACACATACTCGCCGCACTCGTGCGTATATACGCGCGGCCGAGTTGACGCTCACGCGAATTTTGTAATATAGCGCTTGCCACGATGAGTGGCCGCTTTGAGAATTGTATAACGGACACGGCCCCCTTATTTGTAAGATAAAAGCATTTTTAATAACGTCTCGGATGTTTTTTATTCGGTCGTATTTGTACGGTTTGGTGGTTCTCTCGACTGCTCAAGATTCGCGTCTATCGAATAATATTTTTTCTCCGCTCCGTTGGCACTTGACGTGGGACGAGATACGTTTTTGTTCGGAATACCCGGACGATATTTTTTAGCCTCCGTCGCCGAGCAGGGTACGGGCGAGAGGTTTGTCCAAGATTGGGGAACGTCACCGATCGGCAGGTAACTCTCAGCCGCGGCGCGTTCGTTGCACGACACCAACCATCTCGCGACGTTTCGCCAATTTTCGTCCCGCACGCTTCCCGAATCATCGCTACGAGCTTCGTCCGAGATTAAATCGGAAGATGAAACGCGTCTCGCGGCTTGCATCTGTCGCAAATATCGCGTACTACAGCAGGAGCGCGTTTCGCGGAACAACAATTTGTCACGTACCCGAAGGGACGAGGACGATGGCGAGGCTGCTCCCAAGGAACAGGCGGAATCATCATTTTGTAATTTGTTACTCTTACTCGCGGCCATGTGAAATGTTTTTCTTTTTTCTTCTCAATCGCCCCGATAACTTTGAAAATTTAGCCAAGCCGCAACTTTATTCTCTTTTTCTTTTGATTTTTCATTCGTCAGTCTACACGCGAGAGTCGTTTGTTCGATCTGTCTTTTGTTCCTTCTCATTTCGCGAGACCCGAACCCACGGCGTACATGTCGTCGACTCGCTGCTGCTCAGAGACTTTGGTTCTCGTTCGACGCCGACGCCGCTTCCTCGTCGAGGTACCCCGTCGCGTCGTCGGAGCTTTCTCGTTTTTCATCGTTGTACGCGGGGGGTTGTTGCTCGCGGCGGCGGAAGAGGAGGCGACGGTGGCGACGTTACACCCACTTCCGTACTTCTTGTACCTCGTCGCGGCGTTTCTCATCGCCGAATCAATCACCTGTTGATCGTCGATAAAAGTAACTTGTAGATTTGCGCGCGTACGAGCAGCTGGAGAGCGTGTCACCTGCTTCGTAAAGGACTTTTGATGCTTCGGGGAGCGGAGTTGCACCCCGGTTATAGTCGCGATCTTTGGTGAATCGGCCCTACAAGCTTCCGCGTCTCTCTCCTCCACTGGTGCTCCCGTAATCGACTCGACGGAGAGAAGAGAAATTTTCGACGACCGTCCGACGGGAGCCGAAGTGGCGAGGGTTGTCGCGCCGCCTCTACCTGCGTGCCGATTTCGCATGCCGGTGGACGACGCGTCGAGCCTGCAACGAGCGACAAATTCCCGATCCAGTCGCAGCTCCAATTCCTCGATGAGATCGACTATCACGGGGCCGACGTAACCTCGAGACGCCGTTTTCGCGGTTTTCCCTAAAGAGATGACCTGCCACATTCGGACGAGTAGGATGGCGCTTCTGCTCGCTGTGTCTCTCTCTCTCTCTCTCTCTCTCTCTCTCTCTCTCTCTCTCTCTCTCTCTCTCTCTCTCTCTCTCTCTCACTCACTCACACACACACACACACACACACACACACACACACACACGATTGACGATGTACTCACGTTCGGGGATTTGGCGAGAAAGGGAGGGGGAGCGGCGCCGCCGCAGCCGGTCGCTTTTTCACGGACGTTCGTTATTCGGGTACCCTGGAGGGAGAGAGCGGCTCCCGGATACGGCTGACAATTATTGGGCATCTTTTGCCTATAGGCCAATTCGAAGAGACCCGTATCGGCATTTTTCTTCTCTCGGAGATCAATCGCGACTACGAAAAACAGGAAGCGAAGGTGAGCCTCCCAAGGTGATAAAACGCTTCCTCTCGCCTCAGCCTTGACACTCTCACCCTTGATCGTGTCCTCCATAACGCTCTTGCAGAGTCGCGCTGTAACACTCGAAGAGTAACTCATGTCCGGATGACTGTTTATCTCGATCAACCAGACCGAAAAGTCCTCCATCAGCATAAAGTCGGCACCGTAAAGCTCGAAACTATTTTTTCGACGATCCATCGCTTCCTGACTCGCCAATAAAGAACCGACGAGACTCCGCCTCATTCCCGGATAGATCGACTCGTCCCAGGCGTTCTCGTGGCCGCGCTCTCTGCGAACCGCGATTCCTCCGATAAAAAGCACCCTCGCCCGTACCGCCTATATTTGTCATCCGCTTACTTCAAATATTGCTTCAAGGTCGTAGAGTCCCACATATTGTCGGTAGGCAAGGCCGGATCGCGCTCCGGACTGTTGTCGTATTTGCACTGAACCGCGTTGTTGCAAAGGTGTATCGATTCGTGAAAGTCCTCGAGTCGAAAATTTTTCGAACAAAAACGAAGATAACTTTCTCTGCGATCGAATACAAGGGTGTGACCGAAAGAGCTGCTGCTTCATTACGGAATAGCCGCCGCGCGATAATTTCTCTCTCTCTCTCTCTCACTCTTGCGCTCACCTGTACATCCAGAGCGTCAACGGTTGAGCGCACGTTACGATGAACCACTGTCTTATGTCGAATTTCGTTCGGTGGATCAGCATCGGTCGTTCTGCCCGTGTGTTTTCGTTTGATCGCGAAGCGGCGGCGGCGACAGGGGCCCAAACATCGTACATACACGTCGCGGTATACGGATCAGAGGAGGAGACAAAAACAGACAAGGAGAGAGTGAGTGTTAAATATTTACCAATGTACTTTTGTACAACGTAACGAGCGTCGGTTCTGTTTGCAGGATCGATTCGAGTCGCAACGTCCTCGAGTTTGTCGATAAGAATAATTCCTCGTCCGCGACTCTTGTTACCCGGCTTGAGTATCCAGATGTTCATCGTACCGTCCATGTCCAATTGTTGCCAATATTTTCGCATTTTTTTCAGAAGGTGCCGAGAGGCGAGATAATATTTCTGATCAACGGGCCAAGGAAGAACGATGAGACGATGACGATGTGTATCGCGCAGAGAGAGAGAGAGAGAGAGAGAGAGAGAGAGAGGCGTTTGAGAAAGGTGTGAGACGCGGGAGAAAGGTGTACTCACTTGGAGAGTTGCGGCGTCGTTGCGAATCGCATCCTCACCGCTGCTGCCGCCGTCCCGCACGATTTTGCAGTACCAGCGAATAAACTGGTCCCACTGGTGTGACCAGATCCTCTCGACGTCGCGATCAATGTCCTCGTGGGAGCGGTCACCTATGTACTCGGTGCATCTGGCTATCGCAAAATCGAGGGCCTGTTTTAGGGGTAGCGTCGCCGTCGTCGGCGTTGCCGCTTCTGCCGCGCTATTCGCCCGTACGTCGCCGCTCTCGTCCTCCGTCTTCTCGACCAACCATTTCAGCAGACTCAGACAAGCCGTGAAACTTGAGACAAGCGCGTTTAAGGGTGAGCAGGCGAAACAAACCCGTCGAGTTTAGCAAACTTTACAGTCGCTCTTCCATTCTACCGAAAGTCTTGGACGAAGGCGTGCATCTGATCGCACTGGGAGACGTTGTAACAGCGGGGAAAGAGGATTTCGGCAACGTCGGCCTCGTAGTACCAATGCATCTGAGCGACGTTGGAGCAAAGTCCAATTTTCGATGTGAAAGCGGCGCGGCAGTAACGATTGAAGATGGTCGATCGGTTGTCACGCGAGGGCCAACCCGCCCACTCGGATCCCGAGTTCCACAAAAAATCTACCCTTACGTCGGCGAGCATCCTCGATACGAGCAAACGTTCGCTTCGGGGCTCCTTGAGATCTCCGATACCGGCCAAAAGAGCCACCGGACTCGCTTCGACCAGCTTCCCACCCCCTCCGCGAAACCCTGAAAAACGATCAAGACAACACGGCCGCGCGTCCCATCGCAACCTCATCTCGTATCGCTATCGAACCTGCCGCTCCTGCTCCGCCTTGATCGTTGCGCTCGTTGCTCCGACGTCCGCTGCCGTTGTTTAATTTTTCGCACCATCCTCTCGCGAGCATGCACTCCCGTACAACTCGCGATTTTCCATAAATCATGAAGGTACGGTGTGAATCAATCGCCTCTTTCGCAATCTTCTTTGTACGAAGAAAACGCTCTTGGAGCGTCGTCGGAAGAGGCGCTGCCTCGGCCGACTCTGATAGGGACCTCTGATACAGACAGAGAGGGAGAGAGAGAGAGAGAGAGAGAGAGCGCGCGCGAGAGGAAGGCGCAAAAAATATTTCGCCTCTTACCCACGAGCGTATCCTCGGTGGTCGTCCGCGACGCCGATTTCTCCGCTGCTTCATCCCCTGGCCACATAGATACAACCAAGTTGCTTTCTCTTTATTGATATTTATATTGACATTCGTTGTCCCGGCGCGCCCCTCGTTCCTCGACGTGCTCTCGCTCGTACATTCGAGCGTGACGAAAAAATTCACCAAGAATTTAGTAGCGGCGCAACCCTCGAGAGAAGAAACTCGAGCGTCTTCAAACTCCGACTGAGGCAACACGCGTACAACGTTTCTCCGTATATATATCGCGAGAGCGATCAGGTTCGGAGTAGGGATTGCTTACGAGCAACGTACCAGGCACCTCTTTTGCTCCTGCTCGCTCGCGCTCTCTCTCTCTCTCTCTGCTCGTTCGGCGAGTTCAATTTGCTCTTCGAGGAGGAGGTCCCGAAAGAGGTCGGTGGGTCGCGCGCGCGCGTTCACCCCGCGACCCAGTTACGCCGCGACTCAGCCGACATGAATTTATCTAAAAAAAAATGCCTACCCCTATCGTGGCAATAACAAATGGAAAATTACTTCTATCGGAGGGTCTGAGATTATCTTTACACGTTGATGCTCGAAAAGTAATAGTGGATCACGCACGGACGAGGTTATCGTGATTCGCGCGCCGGCGGCCTCGTTTCGTCTTCGATCCGAAGGGTGCAAATTTCCTCGCGCATCCTTTGCACGAATCCGTCAACGACGCGAATCCCCCTCCCCAACCCCCCCCCCCCCCCGATCTACCGTCGATTGTCTCAAAGTATGATACGCTTTTTTGTTTTTTAATTCTTCCTTCGACCTCAAGTCCGCGAATGCTTCGAGCGTCCGACCGAGCCTCTATTGTATACACGAGAAGAATATATTTACAATCGAGTGTCGCCTGTACTCGACCAAGGACCGAACGTTGTTGCGAGCAAGATTTTACGAGTAGATATTTATTGGTGACATTCTCGTACAGGAGGAAGAACTAGCGAGGTTCCTCGTTGCGGCGACGTAACACTCGGAAAACATAAAAATTGAATAATTTCAAGAAAAGGGCGAAAGTGAATGTCTCGAAGGCGCTAGATACGGAATAAATGTCGTTACGTAGACCGCACAAGTTCCTCAAGGGCCGCCAAGCCCGGAAGGTGCTTCAAACTTTTCCGAGAATACTGTGAACGTAGATTCGCTTCTTGTGGGAGGACCGTTTTACGGCAAATTTGATACAGACGAGGATGAGAATAGTCGCGGAAGCAACGTAGAGGACAACGCAAATGCTTATATCGAAAATGGTAAAGTCCCAGCCAAATTTTTTACCGTTTACGCGTTGCTCGTACAAGGTGAGCACCCTCTCGCCACGTGGCTCTTTTGTCGTACGATCGTTCGTCGTACGAAGACTGGGCGGTGGCGGGGATTTGGTCGCGCCGTTGCCGCTGTTCGTGTACCTTACGGCTGAACGGGAATACTTTTTCTTAAGATAAGCGAGCACCTCGCTCGTGTTCCACCGAGCATCGCTGTCGCTGCAACTTGGACAGTTTATCCTCGAGGGATAAGGAATTTTCGGATAGATCGGATCTTGGGTCTCGTCACCCGCGAGTCTCTCGTTAACCTCGTTGTGCGCCCTCCACAGCCACAGCACGCTCTCGTCCGCGCTATCGACCTCGGTCATACGATTTTTCTCGGCCATTGCGACAAAGTGTCTCGCACAATCGGCGCAACCGAAAAAATATTCAACGTACGCGTGTATGGCTCTCAAAACGCGCGTCGGATCCTCGTTGGTGCGATCGAGGCTTTTTGCCGCGAAATCAACGGTCAACGCGTGAAAGAGGTTCCACAGACCGCACGGATAACCGCGCAGACCCGGCTTGCTCGATTTGCAGCCTATCCATTGGTCGAGCTCCGAGTAAACCGGTGACATTTTTCGCTCGCTCGAGCTCACTAGTGTCGCGAAATCTTGTCCGCTCGTTGCGTTCTTCGATCCGACCACGAGCGCTATCGTGTCGAGAAACATCGAGTCTCTGCCGCCGCCGCCGCCGCCGCCGCTACTCTTGGTAGGAAAGTAAGAGGCGAGTACGCTCGTAAAATTTTTCAGGGCGCTCATTCTTCGTCCCTCGATCAGCTTCGTCATAGGTATCTCGTGACGAAAGGAAAATTTGAGGGTGGCCTCGAGATCGGCTCGATGAAGAAAGTCGCCGCTCTCGCGAATCGCGTCGCTAGGAGTGACGCGCCGAGACGCGTCCGCCGCCGCCGCCGCCGCTGCTGCTGCTGCTGCCTCTTCCGGTTTATCGACAGACACCTCGATACCGCGGGAACGCATAAATTCCACTATCACGTTTCTCGTCGCCGCTCTCGTCGGTACGCGCAACGTGGCTAGACGTTTCTGCGTACCGTCCCGCGCGTAAACCACCAAGCTTGGAAATCTCTTAATCTCGTGCATCAGGCACAGAGGCGAATTGTCGGAACTTACGGAACGCAAGACCAAGCTCGTCGCGTTCCTCAGATCCAAGATTATTTGCACTCCTAGATACGAATCGGTCTCCTCGAAGATTAAAAAAAAGTAGCGCGCGGCGTCGGGTACGCCGTCCCAGATGTTTTTAACCTCTGAACTCCGAAACGGCGTTATATTGGGCCATTTGTCGCCTCGCCCCTCCAGCTGCTCCTTGCGAAGCCTTCTCGCCAGGTTTGCCCCGAGCTCCTCCGCGTCCTTTCCCTTTTCCACCTCGGCCCCCAACTTGCCGAGCCTTTCCTCCGGGCCGAAGTACCGCACCTCCGGATAATGCATTATCTCGTACTCCCTGCAAAGAGGATTGTTGTCTTCGTCGGCGCAATCGAGAGCCGCTATCGCCACCGTGTCCCGCCAACCTGTAGAGCGTAGCGTGTATTCGTCGGCTCGCCTTTACGCTCGTCGTCGAGCTACGCGCGTCTCGGCTTACCTCGTACGTCGATGGCCAGCGACTTCCATGTAGGCGCGAAGCGTCGACAATAGCCGCACCAACTGTTGTAAAATTCAACGAGCCAAGCGCGCTCGCTTCCGTACACGGTACTCTTGAAATTACTTGAATTCAGAATTATGACCGAGTCGCTGGAATCGTACAGTCCCTCAATTTGCGATAGGCTCTGATAAGCGTCGACGGAGTCGGGGGGGACGGCGGCTGCACCGCCGCCATCTACGTTCCCGGTTGACGCGGAGAGTTGGAGCCTCGCCGCGAAAACGATGCACCACAAACCGCTACCGAGGAGAAGCGAAGAGACGAGCCTTACCGGCCGTCTTCGTCTCCGACACCGCGATGCCATATCGACACCTTGCTCGTCGTCTCGCAGCCGCCGCCGCCGCCGCCGCCGCCGCCGCCGCCGCCGTCGCCGTCGCCTCCTCGCTCTTAACCTCGTGAAAAATAACCTCACGCTTTTGGCTGCGAAACGCTTCCTTTGTCGCTGGTCGTAAGGGCGATTTACCAATGGGAAATCATGTTGTCGCGACGCGGAACACACGCGCGTCGTTGGTATACACCACGAGCAGACGACGACACACACACCGCCGTCTCACGCATATATATTTATACGGACACGATGAGATTCCACGTTGAAGAAGGCGAGCTCTGTTCGGATCAGCGGTGCTGTTAACCCCATCGCTATTCGTTATCGACGGTCGGTGCTGGAGAGCCCCGTCGAGTCATCCGCCCTTACGTTGTGCGCTCTTTTTATCCTTGCGACACGTATTTCGATTGTAGCGCGCATCGAAGATGTCTCTGGTTTTCTTTTTTTTTCTTCTTTTTTTCCCTCGTTTCGCGCGGATCTCTGCGATGCGCAATATATTCCAGCACAAGCTGCTCGTGTACTCTGGCGCACGCGTCCAGATAACAACGCCGTGACGCGGCTACCGCCCCTTGGACACGGCATCGTTGAGAGTACAGCAGCTGTACCATCTAGGTATTTAGGAAACAAAAGAGATATCGTAGTATTTTACACGCGCGAGACTACATCGGAGATTGGTCGAACGAACGAGTGAGGAGCTGGAGAGAGAGCGGCGGAGGCGTTGCAATTGGAAGCGTCATGAGAAACTGTGGCCCGTTACTCGCGACTATCGTCGCTGCGTCTCTTTGACATTTTTCCCTGCTAACAAAGCGCGAGCGGTCGGAGGAATTATGGAGGGCGGAATAATGTCGAGTCCGGAGACAACGTTGACAAATTCGGAATACAACGAGGAGGATGCGGCGGCCCTACGGGGATGCTGCAGTCCGAAAAATCGAACCTACAGGTTTCTCGGACTCGCTCTCATGTGTTTTCTCGGATTCGGTAAGATCGATACGTTTTATCCGCTAGCTGGATGCATATAAATTCGACAGCTCCATGATTCGTTTCCCCTGTGACAGGTTCGTACTTTTGTTACGACAATCCGGCCGCGCTCCAGGACTACTTTAAGAAGGACTTGGGTCTGTCTACGCAAAATTTTGTTCTTCTCTATTCTATTTATTCGTGGCCGAACGTTGTTTTCTGCTTCATCGGCGGATTTTTGCTGGACAGTGTCTTCGGTATACGCCTGGGAACTATGATATACATGGGACTGAGTCTGATGGGTCAGGTGATATTCGCCACCGGCGCCGTCGTCGACGCGTTCTGGCTGATGATGCTCGGCAGGCTGGTCTTTGGGTGAGAGTCGCCGGCCGTACCTCCCTGTCTCTTCCGAAAGCGCCGTTCCGAGGTTGTTTTTTTTATTTTTTATTTTTTTTTTCCCCAGAATCGGAGCAGAGTCGCTCGCCGTGTCGCAAAACAATTGGGCCGTTTTGTGGTTCAAGGGAAAAGAGCTCAACATGGTGTTCGGCCTACAACTGAGTTTCGCGCGTCTCGGCTCCACCGTCAATTTTCTCGTTATGGAACCGACGTACAATTACGTCGCGACGTCGTACGCCGGATCCAAGCGCATCGGCGTCGTCCTATTTCTCGCTTCTCTCACCTGCGTCTTCTCCATGATATGCGCGGTGCTTCTCTCGCTGATGGACAAACGAGCCGAGAGATTGCTCCGACGGGGAGGAGGGCCGCGCGACGAAAAGGAGGTCGTTCGCCTGAGCGACGTGAAAGATTTCAAGGCTGTTTTTTGGCTCATCACGGTCATATGCGTCGCCTACTACATGGCTGTATTTCCGTTCATCGCCCTAGGCAAGTCGGTATCGGCGCGCGTTCTATCTCTCTCTCTCTCTCTCTCTCTCTCTCTCTCTCTTTCTCCGTCTATCTCTCTCGCCGCCTCCGGTGCCATCTTTTTCACGCGCGTCTTCCGCCTTTCAGAGTCTTCTTCATGAATAAGTACAGCATCGAGCCGGCCGAAGCGAATCTCATTAATTCTCTCATCTTTGCGATATCGGCGGTGGCCTCGCCGATCCTCGGGGCGCTCGTCGATAAAACCGGTAGAAACGTCTTTTGGGTCTTTGTCAGCATTTGCGGAAGCCTGTTGGCTCACGGACTATTGGCCTTCTCGTACGTGAATCCGTACACCTGCGTCGTTCTCCTCGGACTGGGTTACTCGATGCTCGCGAGTAGTTTGTGGCCTCTCGTAGCCTTCGTTACACCCGAGTATCAACTCGGCACGGCTTACGGAATGTGAGCTCGCCTCGACTTTTCTTTCCTCTTCTTTCCATTCTTGTGAGCGTTTTATATATTTTCTCCTTTTCCCCCGTCAGCGCCCAGGCCGTCCAGAATCTCGGTCTGGCCGTTGTATCGATATTGGCCGGTATGATCGTCGATGCGGCAGGTTTTTTCATGCTCGAGCTCTTCTTCCTCGGATGGCTCTGGAGTGAGTAATAATTGTTTATTTTTTTTTTTTCTCGTCGCTGTACCAGTGGCCGCGACGACGACTGATCCGTAATGATAATTTATCCGCTGGCAGTATCGTTGATCACGATCGTCGTTGTATGGATTTCCGATACGGCGGCAACGGGAGGTTATCTCAACATGACGCCTGGTGAACGCGAGATCTACGGTAACAGCGTACCCCCTACTGCCGATTCTCTGGAGAGAGAAAAACTTTTGTCCAACGAATCAACGTCCGATCTGTTGGCGGAAGATCTCTCGCAACCACAGTCGGATATACGAATTAGAAATCGTTATTTATCACGGATAGGCGCTGAGGTAAACACGCTTTTTACGCTGCTTTTCGATAAAAACACGGCTCCGCTCTGCATTCCTTAATTTTCCTTTCAGCCACCGTCGTCTCGAACGGAGCAGCAGCACCAGCAGCAGCCGCCGTACAGACCGCTACTGCGATAACGGCGCGTCTCTTCTGCTCCCTAGATGCCAATTTATTCATCATTTTATTTCCCTCGTGTGTATAAAAAAGTAAACCAAAATTCCATTGACAAAGAAAGAATCGCTCGCTGTGTGTCTTCCGCTCTGGCACACGGAGCCTTCGAATCTGTGATACGTTAAGTTTAACAAGATTTTTTTGTTTTTTAACCAACGATTAAAACATGTACCCGACCTAATTTCTCCTCGACTCTCCACGCGAAACCTTGCCCTGCTGGTCTACCATTAAATATCATGTTTGGAGAACAAAGTTCCCACCTCGTAATATCATTGAGAGACAAGATGATTGGTTGAGAGAAAGCTTTCGGTACAAAGGGCTGTACTGCTGTTCAACGTTTCATCAGTCGAACGCATGCGCGTTTCGATTCGCGCGACACAACAGCTGTACGAGTATATAATTAGAGGGGCAGGAGGAGGGCGGCGTCGACACGTGCGTGGCGCCCCGTGTCAGAGCGCGTCATCTTTCGTGTGCCAAAGGACGCAATCGAGAGAGCAATGGGTGTTTACGATAATACCGAATCGAAATACAATGTGACGGGTAGCAGCTCGAGTTTCTCGAAGCTCGCTCCGAAAAGAGCCGCGACGACTGTCGTTACGTTTGGTCAAAGTTTCAACAATAAAATTCCAAAGCACGAGGACGAAAGCAATACCGCGCCGAGTGTTAATCTCGAACAACAGAGAAAATCTCTCCCCGTCTACAGGCTACGAAAAAAGTGAGTTTGATGGAATATTTGTTTTTGTAATATGAGAAAGTTTGGGCAACCTCGTGGCCCAAACGGTTGTCACGCGAGGATCGAGTTTGGATCGTCGAGATTGCTCGAGATGGCTGCTGCTGTCACCGCCGCAGCGTGGCTCTATACCTTTCGAGCGCGGTTGCTCGCTGCTTCTCCGTCCGATGGCGTTACGTGACCAGCCCGCGCGCCTTCAATTAATTTTATTGGCAAATATTTCAGATTACTGGAAGAAATTGGAAAGCACGAGAGTCTGATAGTCATCGGTGAGACGGGCAGTGGAAAGAGTACTCAGATACCTCAATTGTTGTTGGAGAGCGGTACGCTCGGAGTTTCGGGATGCGTGGGGATAACTCAGCCTCGTCGAGTCGCGGCGGTGAGCGTGGCTCGTCGAGTAGCCCAGGAGCAAGGATCGGCTCTCGGGAAATTGGTCGGTTACAGGGTTCGTTTCGAAGACGTGACGAGCCAACGAACGAGAATTAAGTATCTGACGGACGGTTTGATGGTTCGCGAGGCAATGAAGGACGAGAGCCTCTCCGAATATTCGATTCTCGTGTTGGACGAAGCGCACGAGAGATCCGTTCGGACGGACGTCCTTCTCGGTGTCGCTCGAAGAGCTCAACGTTTGCGCAAAACAAAGGACGCCAAGAGTCGCCTCAAATTGATTATAATGTCCGCTACGATGGAACCGGATAAATTTGTCAAATATTTCGGGGCTTCGGTCGTTTATCTCCAAGGTAGGCAGCATCCCGTTAAAATCTTCCACTCTGTGAAATCTCAGGAGGATTACGCCTTTGCCGCTCTCGTCACCGCCTTTCGCATTCACAGAGAAGCCCCGCCAAAGTAAGCATCTCTCTCTCTCTCTCTCTCTCTCCCTCTCCCTCTTTCTTTGTCCGAGCTTTGGCCGACGCGCGAGTAAGAATATAACGACGAGCGGACGTTTTTCAGCGAGGACATAATCGTATTTTTGACCGGGCAGGAAGAGATAGAGGCTAGCGCCGTAGCCGCGAGACAAGCCGCCCGACTCGCCGAGGCCCAACATTATCCTCGATTGAGCGTCTTTCCCCTCTACTCGGCCTTACCGACCAATCGCCAGTTGGAAGCCTTCGAAGCTTCTCCCCGGGGAACGAGAAAGTTGGTACTGTCGACCAACGTCGCGGAGACTTCGGTCACGGTAGGTGGGATTCGTCACGTCGTAGATACGGGAGTCGCCAAAGCTCGCGCTCACGATCCGACGAGCGGTCTCGATCTTCTTCGAGTGGAAAAAATCTCGAAAGCTCAAGCCTGGCAGAGGAGCGGCCGCGCCGGTCGAGAAGCTCCGGGCAATTGTTACAGAACTTTTACCAAGGAGGAATACGAGAATATGAGGGAGACGTCGATACCGGAAATTCAGCGCTGTTGTTTGGCCGGTGTGACTCTGGAACTTCTGGCGATAGGGATAGACGCGACCGAGTTCGAATTTGTCGAGGCTCCGCCCAAGGAGGCCTTGACGGCGGCCGTTGCTACGCTGGAAAAGCTCGGCGCTGCGAAGGGTGAGTGTCGCCGGGGCGGACTCGTACTCGAGCGGAGAGAGTAGCGACAGTTTGTTTTTCGCAGGTGGATCGCCGCTACGTTTGACGAGTCTCGGAAGAACAATGTCGCTCTTTCCTCTCGATCCTCGTTTCACCAAAGTTCTTCTCGCTTCGGTCGAGCACGAGTGTCTCGAGGAGGCTCTGAGCGTCGTTGCTCTCCTCTCGGGCGAGTCCGTTCTGAGCGGCGAGGTTCCTGCGAAACGGGAAGAGGCACACGCGTCTAGAGCGAGGTGCGTTAACGGAGAAAGCTTGCTCGAGAGAGGTGTCTAAAGATTCGTCGACGAATGCGCCTTTGTGTTTCGCCTTTCGGCACAGGTTCGCATCGCCGGAGGGTGATCACGTGACGCTGCTCAACGTTTATCGGGCTTACGAGACGGTTGCGCCGGGCCGGAAAAAGGCCTGGTGCCACGAGAATTATCTTCACTATCGAAATCTCGAGTACGGGTCCGAGGTGAGAAAACAATTGGCCCAATTGGCCGAGAGAGCCCACTTGAGAAGCTCCAGTTGCGGCAAGAATACCGAATCCCTCCGAAGGTCCTTGTTGGAGGGACTCTCGGATAATTTGGCAGAGCTGCAGAGAGGAGAGGACGGCTACGTAACGGTAAGGAGAGAGAGAGAGAGAGACACAGGGAGGAGGATCGATGGAAATTGTTTAACTCGCGTCTGAAGCGTTGTCCCTTTGCCTTGCGCAGCTGAGCTCGAGACGGTCGGTCGCGATTCATCCTTCCTCGATTCTTCACTCCTCGAGACCTCGACTGCTTCTCTTTACGGAAATGGTGGCGACCGGAAGATGTTACATTCGTGGATTGTCGGTGATCGAAGGCTCCTGGTTGACCGCGACGTCCAACAAAACAACCAACTAGTATCCCCGATCCTTTTCGCAATAAATTCACCAAGTTTTCATTGGCTCTTGCTTGTCCCGGTTTATTCGCGCAAAACCTCGGAGTAATACCCAAAGATATGCACCCTTTTTCTTCCCGCGTATGAATAATTTCACTGGCAATCGTGGCGTGCGTTCCCTCGGGACGAGCGCGGAGAAACGAAGCTTTTCTTTTGCCAAATAACTCGTTGTTAATTGCGCGGGCGCTCCGTTTCTCGCATAAATTTCGTCTCCCTCTCTCTCTCTCTCTCTCTCGACTCTTCTCGGATACTCGCGGACAAACGCGAAGGATGATTGACGAATGAAATATTGAAGAAGGCGAACTTGCGCGACAGGCCTTTTGAAAAGGAAGTCAAACCGGACGCGTGAATAGAAAGACAGTGTCCACAGGGCGCTCGTGGTATCGCGTCGGGGCGGTAATCCGGCTGCTTGAAAATTCATTGGCCGTTGCACACTGCTGAGGGTATCTTTGCCCGTGATGAAAGCTCGGTTGTTGGTTGACGAAAGAAAGTAGAAAGCCTTTGAAGGAACTTGTCCTTTTCTTCCGACTCGAGAGGATAAATATTTTCAAAAACCTTCTCGAAAGGCGTATCACCGTACAAGGACGCGAATCGAACCAAAAGTCGCCGTGTACTCGGAGGAAATGACTGCAACAGGTGGAAATGCGAGTTTGGCGCGGTCCTTGGCGAAAGGATCGAGGCCGTCGCTACATGGGGGGGGGGGGGGGGGGGCGTTGAGCGGTGTAATCGCCCGTACGAGAAAAATCTCGCGAATGTACGTCTCGCACGGGAAAAGTAGATTGAAAAGAAGAGAAAAAAAGGGTACGAAAAATGTTTGCACGCGCGCAGTCCCGTATTTAGTTTCAAAAGGCATATTCCTGCTGAGAAAGAAGAGAAGGGAGAAAAGCAGAGAAGCGTGCAGGTATCATTTGCGAGAGGAAAAGAGGGTGCGCGAGAAGAGAGACTGAGAGAGAGAGAGAGAGAGAGAGAGAGAGAGAAGAGCGGCGGTGGCGAGAGGGAGGATAGGAAGCGGAACGCGACCCGGGGGTTGCCGTGACGTTATCGATCCCTGCGCGCGTGGCAAGGTTGTACACGCTTCTCGTACAGAGAGGGATAACGCGGAGACGGGGAAGAATTTAGCGTGGATTCGTCGAGAGTAACCTCCGTGCGCGCGCGCCTCCATCTCGTCCGCGCATCCTCGAGAGTTTTCCTCCGACAGGGGGGTCGCTGCCGAGGTTCGCGCGTCAGTACTGCCCGGGACGGTTGGTAGAAAAGCGACTCGGTACGTACGAATTTCGACGCGGGCAATCCCAGAGAGGGAGCAAGAGAGGGGGGAGTGTGCGGTGCACCCCCGAGCGTATTCGGTTGGTACGCACTCTGCGACGAGCAGGCTAACACCGCGAGGATTATTCCGCCACGATCAGCAACGTTGTTCGGACGTGCCGAGCTCCTTGGTCATTTCGCTCTCTCACTCTCTTGGCTCTTTGGTGGCGATCGTACATTCGTAGATTCGACGCGAGTCGCGTACGGGTGAGGCTGGTGGGCGCGCTAGCGCGCGCGCCCGCGCACGGTTAACGATTGCTCATTGTCGTCGTCTTATTGTCTGCTCGCGTATACTTTTGGAAGAAAGAGGTGTGTGTGTGTGTGTGTGTGTGTGTGTGTGTGTGTAGAGAGAGAGAGAGAGAGAGAGAGAGCGTCGATAGGGTCGCGCGCGAGTGCAGCCGCGGGCCTGCGTCTCCGAGAATTAAGGACGAGTCGAAGAAAAGACGAGAGGGCCGATGAGTAGCTCGATAATTGGCCTCGATAGAGAGGTGCCGAGCCGTCGATCTTCCGAGCAGAATGGAACGGAGCCTCGTGCTTGGTAACATCGGTGGAAGAATCAGTGAATCGTCGCGCAAGAGCGGTGGGACGCGTAGCGGGGCGAATCGGATCGGATGTCGGTGGAGCGGTGGCGGCGGCGGCGGGAGCGGTGGTGGAGACGTCGCCAGCAGGAAGAGCGGCTCGATTAACGATATACACGGCGGAGGGTCGGAACCGCGGCGGCGGGGACGACGGCGGCGGTGGTGGCGGCGGAGATCGGAGGGAATCGGATTCACGGGTGACAGATGTGTTTTTCGATCTTGTTGCCGAGAATCGGCAGCGGCGGTGGCGCTCGCGGAGGCGGCGTGACGCGATGCGGGATCGTCCGGATTCTTCCGAAACGAAGAAGAAGAGGAGGAAGAAGAAGAAGAAGAAGAAGAGGAGGAGAAGGTGGGGGGGAAGAATCGGCGAGGAGGAAACGATACGAGAGGCTGCCGCTGCTGCTCGGCGGACGTTTCGCTCGGTTATTTTCCTCCCGTACCGATGCAGTCGTGGCTGCGAGAAGGCGGTGGCCGCGGTTCTTGGATCGAGCCGAGAGAGCAGCGCGAAAGGGAGGGGGAGGGGAGCGAGAAATATCCAAGGATCGTCGGGTGAAGCGACGGCGGCTGCGGCGGCGGCGGTCGCGGGTCTCGCGACGATCCTTCTCGTCCTTTGGCTCGTTCTCGTCGCGTTTCGGCCCTGCGGAAACGTCGTCCTCGCGGCGGAGGCTTTCGCCGCTGGACCGGTTAAGTACAGTACCCGTTTGGTGCGGACGAGATACGGAGCGTTGCGCGGGATCGTTACGAGGGACAACGATCTCGAGGCCTATCTCGGGGTACCTTACGCGACGCCGCCTCTCGGGGCATTGCGTTACACGCCACCCGTCACTCCGAGCCAGTGGCGAGGTGTCAGGCACGCCGATTCCATGCCACCCTCGTGTCCCCAGAACGTGCGCGGTGGCGGCGGCGGCGGCGGGGATAGCCCCAGAGGGGAGGACCTATCGAAAAATATTCCCGGCCACGCCGCTCCCACCGACGTACTCGCCGATCGCAGCGAGGATTGCCTCTATCTGAATCTCTACGTGCCGCGATCGGGTGAGTAGAGTAGCGTTTCTTATCTTTTCTCTCCCGTCTTGATCTGCGGCTGTGGCGGCGGCGGCTGCGGCGGCGGCGACGGCGGTGGCGGTGGCGGTGGCGGTGGTGGGAGCGGCGATCGCGACAAAAGTAAGCCAGACCTGGAGAAATATTTGCGCGTGTTGCGGCTTCAATTCCGTAGTGCATTGCAGTCGATTTCGTATCGCGATGTAAGAGAGCTGCAAGCACCGCGGGAGTGAGGCGGCTCTCGCGTGTCGTTCGACGCGACCGCGGCGGCCGAGCGACGTGTTTCGGCAACAGGTGGGACATCGGCAGCGCGTCGCTGCTGCTCGAATCCCGTCCCGTATATACATCGTGCCGAGCGTGCGTCGCTCAGGATCGATCCGTGACGAAAGAAAGCACGGCCAGCCTTTAGTCCGTCACCCCCCCTCCCCCCGTAGTTGTACTCTCTGCGGGCGCGAAAGGCGAAAGATCGCGGCGAACGACGCCCAATAATTCGTTGCAGGAAACAGTACGGAATTGCTGCCAGCCTTGCTTCTCGTACACGGTGGTTCGTACTCGTCGGGAACGGGCAATTCTCTCGTCGGCACCGCTCTGGCCACTCACGGACGTCTCGTCGTCGCTTCGATAAACTTTCGCCTTGGAATACTCGGTTTCTTGAAGACCGGTCCAAAGGGCAGCGGTCAGGGTAATTACGGACTGATGGATCTCGTCGCGGGCCTTTACTGGCTCCGCGAGAATCTCGAAGCTTTCGGCGGTGATCCCGAACGTCTGAGCGTACTCGGGCACGGTAGCGGTGCGGCGCTCGCAAATTTTTTGGCCGTTTCACCGATGGCCAGAGGTACCGGAATCTTGTCCGCTCTTGCGGCGTCGCGATCTCGATCGCGATCGCGATCGCGACGCATACTCAACGCTTTCGAGTATTTTTTCCAGAGCTGATCCAACGAGTCGTACTGCTGGGTGGTTCGGCCCTGTCACCTTGGGCCCTGCAGAGGGACCCCTTGGCGGTGAAGCGTCGCGTCGCCGAGCAGACCGGATGTTCCCTCGACGTCGAGACGGACGACGTGGCGGCTTGCCTGCGCCTCCGGAGTCTCGAGCAATTGCTCGAGGTTCGTCTCGAATCGCCGCGATTCACTTCTGGTTTCGCGCCTTTCGTCGACGGTACCGTTTTGCCCTTCTCCATCGCTGGCGAGGTACGCCGCGCGCCAATGCGTCCTTGTTCTTTTCTGTTTTTCTTTTTCTCTCTCTTTTTCATCGCCCGTCCATCCACGTTCCTTCTCTTCCCTCGTAACCGCAAACTTTTTCTCCTTGGTTCAGCCGACGGTGGGCCCGGGGGGGGGATCACCGGAGTTGGCCTCTTTCGGCGATCGACGTATTCTCGTGGGTCTGACGTCGGACGAGGCGTGGCTCGACCTCAGCGAGGAGGACGATCGGGTGAGAGCGCGACCTTTTTTTTTTTTTTCTTTTTTTTTTCTTCTTTCTTTTCTCTCGGCGCTGGTCTCTTTCGTCCTCCTTATTTGCAAAATCTCGTTGTGTCGCAGAACGGTCTGAACGAGACGAGAAGAGATCGGATACTGCGGACTTACGTGCGCAATACCTACCGTTACCATCTTCGAGAAATTTACTCGACCCTTAGAAACGAGTACACGGATTGGGAGAGAGGAGAGCAGCAGACTCCGGCCGAGATACGCCAAGGATTGGTGGGATTGTTGGGAGATGGACAAGTCGCGGCACCGCTCGTCAGGCTCGCACTCGTTCACTCTTCGAGAGGCGGGGGCGCCGCCGCAAACGCCGCTCGCACTTACTTGATGCACTTTCAACCGGGCGAACGTCCGAGTCGGAGGGGCGACGAGCTTCCCTATCTTCTCGGGATACCGATGCTGAGAAACGAGGCCGCCGATTCACCCGCGATCGTTCCTCTCACCGGAAATTACACGAAAGCGGACGAGACTCTCTCGAGGCTTCTCGTCCGATATCTCGCGAATTTCGTCCGGCGCGGGTGAGTCCGTTCGCGACTCGTCGCCTCGCAACGAGACACGACTCGCGCTCTCTCTCTTTCTCTGTTTTTTTTTTTTTTTTTTTTTCCAGGGATCCGAACGACAGCGGTGCCCAGAGTCCACCCTTTTGGGACGCCTACGACTCGATAAATCAGTACTATCTCGAAGCCGCCGGAGCGGCGGGTGACGCTACCAAGATGCGTTCTCACTATCGCGGTCACAAGATGTCTCTCTGGTTGAATCTCTTGCCGCAGCTGCATCGGCCGGGTTACGAGACCGGTATGCGACACCATCATCTCGCCGAGAATCCTTCTCTCTACGAGGGCGCGGTGCGGCCACAGACAATGGCGATTCCAATTTCGGCTCCACCCTTGACCGTACCCTCACCGACCGAGGCCTCTCTTCTCCCTTCTTCGTTTCCCGCTGCCGTATCGACGACGGAATGCGCCCCGAACGAGAACGGTGCTCCGGTCGCGACGACTGCGACGACGTCGCCGTTCCCGCCGTTCTCGTCGACTCGAAAGACCGACGATCGAGAAACTAGCGATTCCAATTTAGGACCAGGACCCAACAATCTCTTGCGCAAATTTGCCTCGAATCACTACCAAAGTTACACGACAGCCCTCACTGTAACTATAGCTGTTGGAATATTTCTTTTGCTCCTAAATATTCTTATATTTGCCGGTATTTATCATCAAAGAGACAGAAACGTTGCGGCCGCGAACGCGGCGGTTGCGACGTCTCCCGCTATCGCCGTTCCCGTCTCACCCGGTTCCTCCTCCGCTACCGCAGCCGCCATCTTTTGTCACGACAAAAAGGAAGATTCTCGGCAAGTTGGTTCTTCCGCTTTGGATATAGCCTACTCGTCGAAAACTCTCTTCACCTACGACACATCCGACGCCGTTGCTTCACCGATACACAAAAAAAAGTTGCCGCTTCGTCAGCTGGAACTCGAAGAGTTTCAATGTTCTCCACCACCGGGTGGTGCTCGCTGTGCCGTCAAAAGAATATCATCGAGCAGCGGCGGTGGCATCGATCCGCCTAGTTACGGCTGGTCCGCCGCCGATCCACCGAGGACTCCCTCGCCTTGCGTCGACGTTGCCGCTGGAAACAACGCCAACGAGGAGGAGGAGGAGGAGGAGGAGGAGGCGGAGGACGACGACGACGACGACGACGACGACGACGACGACGACGACGACGACGACGACGACGACGACGACGACGGCGGCGGCGACGTCGACGACAACGACGACGACGACGAGGACGTTCCCGATCCACCACCACCCCCAAAGGCTCCAGCTCCAAATGTAGCCTCTTGTCCTGGAATTTTGCGACAACCGGGTACACCCGGAAGTGCGAAAAAACGCGTTCAGATTCAAGAGATTTCCGTTTGACGCGGCATGCCGTTCCCGTATTTCCTCGAGCGAATATGCACGTTTTTGTCGTTCGCGGCGCGCCTCTGAGGCGCAAAGTGTCGGAGATTGCGACGCGATCCATTATTATCGTCGTTGTATCGAGAAGCGAGAGAGACGTAGAGAAAGAGTTATCGCAGCCTAAAGAGGAATTAATATACCCGAGGAATTGTCCCCGATAACGGTGCTTCGTACACGCGAGAGGAGAATTAAAGAAAACGATACGCGAAGCGTGTAGAATTTGGTAGGTCGGGTGCGACCGTTTCTCCACGTTCGAGCGTTAAAAGGCCTCTTTGTAGTTTTTGTTGAAATTCAGTTGGAGAGACGCGAAACGAACGATCTACTCGATCCATCGATTCCCGATCGAACCGAATAAACAGTCGTTCAAAGCGCTCAAATATATCCCGAATGTTGAATATTTTCACAACCAACGGATCCTACGTGCGCGAGATGATTAATAATAAATAACACGTCGAGCCGACTCGATCACCGTAACCTTCTTCTTCTTCTTCTTCTTCTTCTTCTTCTCTTCGCAACACGCCCTTTTTCTTTTTTCTACCAAACAAGGTCGCTCTTGGCTTACGCAAGGGTATTTCATTGGTTTGTTATTGTTTTTGTTTACTTTTTTCATCGCGACGCGAGGCCCGCGCAACGGTGTGCCTCGACGAGCGTCCCGCTTTCCCACCAGCGGAATGAATATTCCCATTCGTAGATTCACCTTTCCCCGCGTCGCTGCGATTTCTTTTATTACGCTGATGCGACGTGGTCTGTTTCTTTATTTTTTCAAACAAAGCCAAACCCGAAAGGGGCTCTACTCTAGTTGGAGGGTGCGCGAGAGTATCGATTAACGCGCGACAAATCTCTAAGAGCAAAGCCGCGCTCTCTCGCGAGCAATAGAATCGTTCGCGAGGCGTAAATTTCGAGCCTTTTCTGCGATTCGCGGAAGGAAGAGCCGCGAAAAGGAGCACTTTTGTCATTATTGTATCATTATTGTTTTCAAGCGGGTAGCGACGAATCGAAAATTTGATGAAAAAGTCGAGAGAGCGGAAAAAGATCGGAGAGCGTCGCTTCTTTTGGCCGTGATCGCGGGCGCGCGTACCAACGGCTAATCGCCTTCGGAGCGCGCTAATTAGCTTCCTCTTCCGCGTTTCGTAAGCGCGCAACACTCGCGACTCAAAGATTCCTTCCGAGATGCGCGTGAAGAGAGAGAGAGGATTTATTTTCGAGCGCAAAGAGTCACGCGCGTGTACGGCGCGACGGCTGGCGCGCGGGGGACCCCTTGTCTTTCGTAACTGCTGACGTTACCAATTAGAGTCGCGGACGCGCGTGGCTCGTGACAGGAGCAGAGCCCTTCTCCTTCCTCGCGATCGCGATTCGTCGTTCCTTCGTTAGCGCGGTTACCGCCGCTCGTGACGCTAAACAATAAGCAAAGAGAAGGTTTTTTGCACGGATTTTGCGAGCTAATTGGCAAACACGGCCGATCCCCCGACCATTCGTCGTTGCGGCGAAAGACGCGCGCGCGAAGATGTGACAAAAAAAAAGAAAAAGAAAAAGAAAAAAAGGCGCCCCCCCCCCCCTCGCGAGGGACGATCCGTTTTAGATTGAACACACGAGGATTATCGCCGCACCCGGTCTCGCAATGCCCGCCACCGCGTTTGCGATAAATTTCCAGCTGTGCCCATCCTGTCTGTACAAGCGAGGGGCGATAACAATGAGCGCTCGCGGAAGCAGGAGCGCGACGAGGCCGATGAAAGACTCATCACCGCTACCTGTGTCATACGCTCGCATCCGCGTTTATCGCTAGCGACGAGTTTTTTTTCTTTTTTTTTTCTTTTTTTTTCTTTGTTTGCCCGTACACACGTATTTAGGAACGTCTCGAAACACGGACTGTACAAAGTTTATTCGATTCTCGAGTAATCTTCTTATAGCCGGAGGGAAATAGTCGCGGGTATAGCCCCGCGCGTGCGTCGATCGGTCGCGAGTAGCCGCGACGGAACAAAAGTCGATGAATTCGTGGAAGGCGAAAAAAATTTTGACGAAAGCAGGTTGTGCAAAGTATCGAGTGACGATCGCGCTCTCGTTGTCGCGGCGTACGACGATTATCGACGACGAGTACGAGCGTCGCCTTGAAAAATAGAAATTTTGATAAGAAGAATGGTCGAATGTGTACGAGGACGATCGTGGTGCGGGCATCGTTCGATGTGTGCGCCCGTTTCGTTTCGTTCTATCGTGTATACGCGTTGTTGGTCGTGTCGCGGCCGCACAATCAATCATAGTATCGTCGTTGCGGCGGGGTGGCGGTGCGTCCTCGCGAACAAGGCGAGAGCCTAACGCGACGAATAATCCGCGGCGCGGTAGTGTCGATCGCGCGCGCGCGCGAGTACGTCGCGCTCTTGAGACGCCGGGTCTGCGACGCACGACGCGCGATAAAGGAAAGAAAGAGAAACGCAACTCGAAGCGCGAAAGAATTGAAATTTGTCGCGGCGGGCGGACGCGAGTCACGAGTAAGAACGTTTCGATAAATCGTGATATCGGTGCGAGGAGGCACGAGGAGGAGGAGGAGGAGGAGGAGGAGGAGGAGGAGGAGAAGGAGCAGCAGCAGGTGCGATATCGTTGTTGTCGATGACGAGGGGCTCGAGCGGGTCCCCCGATGATGGCCAAGCGAGAGAGAGCCGACCCGCGTACGTAAGCTACGAGAGAAAGTGGGAGCAACGAATAGAGTGCCAATAAGGAGTAAAGGGAGAAAAAAGAAGAAAAAAAAAATTGACGATGGCGCGAGCGGCCGCGAGTCACGAGGTTCGCTCGACGACTCGTGATCTCTCGCGTGCTCTCTCTCCCTCTTTCTCACACGATGTGACATCTTTACCCGGAATCGCGACTCGGACGTCGTATCGAACAATCGTACTCTCGCGAGCTTTCAGTTCGAGTTGGTAAGCCGAGAAGGACGGTCGTTCGATCGAACCGACTCTGCGCTACCAAACTCGGGGGACGAATAGATCGAGCGAGCGAGCGAGCGAGCGAGCGGGCGAGCGCGCGCGCGCGCGTTTCGTTTCCTAACCAACCACGAGGGCAATCTTTCTCAATATTCGCGAGGATCGTTTTTTCAAACAAACAAAGCTTGTCATGAAGTTTGGTATTAAATTTGCCGCGATACACGCGTACAATCCAAAATAATGGACTCGGCTCACGAACAGGGGGGTGGGGGCGTCGGTGGCGGTAGTGGACCCCCGTCCTCCAAGAGACGCGTCTCGATCAGCGAACAGGCCTTTGGTCTGGATAATCCGTGCTTCGAGCACAGCAGACGGATAAGCGCCAGTTCCGAGCACAATTCCGAGCCGGGACGCAAAAGATCCATTCTCCACTATGGCAACGGTAATTTCGGTAGCATCGAAAACATACAGCAGCAGCAGCAGCACAAGTTCGAGGTGGCCGAGCAACAGGGTATACGAATAAACGGAAACAATCGAAAAAAATCAGCCATGAGCCTGTCGAGCTCGTTACGAGACAAGATTGAATATTCGGAAGAACTCAAGAGGTATACGCAGAGGGAAGGCTGGAGACTCGAGAGCGGTGCGGGTAAAAAAGACGCTCCCAACGAGCCTGCTCTCTCTCGTCGTCTCAGCGATTCGTGGGTTTCTGTCGACAGATCGTGGCTGTACGTATTTTGCTCGAGATGTCACGGACGAGAGGAGGCCTCGGCAACTTCTTGGGAACCACCGGGATGGAGGAGAGCCTGCCCCCGACCCTTTTGTCCATCGTACAGAAAATTTGCTCGCGTCTCGTGTCTCTCGCTCCTCGGTACGATGACCTGGGCTATCGTTTATTCGATAATCGGCGAGGACGCCGCTCCGGGTGGTCCCCTCTTCGGATTGGCCGCTCTCAGCATCGCCGCTCACTTTGGCGGCTGGTTATTTTCCCTGACTACGCTGCCCGCCCTCATCGGTATGCTCGTCACCGGTATCCTCGCGCAGAACCTTGGCCTCGTCGACATCGGGGCCGGTGGTAGCTACTCGACCGTCATCGCGAATCTACGGTCGGTACACGTACACACACGCGCGTGTCTCCCGAGTCCGTTGCGCGAGTACAACGCGCCGCGTTCGGTATACCGAACGCGAGCTCTTGTATCGCGGATCGTCGCGCGCGCGCGCGCGTGGAACACCAGCCCGCCTCAAATTCCTGCCTCTCCTATATACCCAATAATCGCGTCGGTCAACGCTACCGCGCCTCCCTTCCCGGCCTCTCTCTCTCTCTCTCTCTCTCTCTCTCTCTCTCTCTCTCTCTCTCTCTCTCTCGGCCCTCGTTACGCGAGATATCCGTTCGATTCCCGCCCTCGCTACCGATTCTTCCCCGTTAATTACGAGATAATCGATGAAAAATTGCTTTTTTTTTATCGCAATCAATAATACAGCAACACGTGTCAAAAGGATAATAGATTTTTCTACCTCGTCGCAGTCGTCTACACCGAGGGCTTGTATTATTCAAAGCTCGTTCTAACCAAGTTTAAGTTGCAACGCGCGTATATACTCGATCGCCGTACACTGTACATTATCGGATAAATGCGGTATGTACAAGTTTGGTACGAGCTTCATTCGTCATTCTATCGTCGTACGAATACTTTCGGACATACTTATTCACGCACTTTCAAAATCTTTACGAGTCTCGTCGTCTTCGTCGTCCTCGTCGTCGTCGTCGTGGTCGTCTCCCTCCCTCTCTCTCTCTCTCTCTCTCTCTCTCTCTCTCTCTCTCTCTCTCTCTCTCTCTCTCTCTCTCTTTCTTTCTTTCTCTTTCTCTTTCTCTTTCTCTCTCTCGTCTAAAATCTGCGGCTACCGAATTTGCCTGCATTTGTCTAGTCAAATGAAAATGAGAGAGAACAAGCGCGAGAGACAGAAGCGCGCGCGAGCACGAGACCCGATACCACAGTTGCGAGGTTTTATCGATGGAGAACGCGCGTAAATATATTTCTTCTCTCTCGCTCGATCGACCCACCGATCATCGCCATCAGCCCTCCCCCCGCCCCCCCCCCCCTCCCCAGCCCCTCCCGCGTGTTCATCGCTCAGAGGCAAAGAAATATGATCAATTTTTTCGGATGCATTGGGGAAAGAGAAAAAAAGAAAAAAATAAAATAAACGAAGCGCGTGACTCTATCGAGTCACGCGCTCGCGAGTTTCCGATTATCGCCCGAGATAATCCCTCTTGTTTACATATCCGCGATATCGGATCGAGGATTCGTCTATTGGAAAATAATTGATAACCGCGATACGAAGATACTACGAGCGCGTGGCTGCGGCAATGTTTCGTCTTTTTGTTTTTTTTTTTTTTTTTTCCCGTACCCTCCTCCCAGCCAAGAGAGAGAAAGAACGTTTCGGAAATTGCAGGAAAATCGCTTTGGTTATAATATTGACGAGAGCGGGTCTCGATCTCGATCCGAAAGCTCTGAAGAAGCAAAGAATCACGTTGCCGAAATTGGGTCTGATACCGTGGTGCGTCGAGGCTACGGTTATCGGTGTGACGGCAACCTATCTCCTCGGCTTACCGTGGATGTGGAGTTTTCTCATCGGCAGCGTCGTGGCTGCCGTCTCACCGGCCGTCGTCGTCCCTTGTCTCTTCAGGCTTCGCGGCAAGGGTTACGGTGTCGCCAAGGTACGCGCGCGTCCTCTGCTCCCTCGTAGCTAGGGACAATTGTGTCCAAGGCTACAAGCGTTTGAGTGATCGCGAGGGAGGTAATTTTCCGCAGGGAATACCGACTCTGATAATCGCTATCGCCGGTATCGATGACGCGGCCTCGGTCGCCATCTTTGGAATCATCAAGAGCGTCATGTTCTCCAAGGATGCCCTCTGGTACCAGATACTTCAGGGTCCTATCGCGATTATCGGTGGGATCGGCTTCGGAGTCCTCTGGGGATGCCTCGCGAGATACGTGCCGGAAAAGGGCGACGTGAGTTTTCTCTGCATCTATCCGTGACTCTTGTTTTCGCAAATGCGGATGAAAATATGTACGAAGCGATCGTGTCGCGACTTGATCTCTCAGCCCTTTGCCGTACCGATGAGAGTTTTGATGCTGCTGGTGGGTGGCCTGTTGGCGGTTTTCGGTAGCGAGGCTATCGAGCTCGGTGGGGCTGGTCCGCTCGCCGTCGTCGCCGCAGCCTTCGTCAGCTCTTACTTCTGGCAGAAGGAAGGCTGGGAAATTGACGATGTGAGTTTAACCAAATGATACGTATACGCTCGTACAATCGCGAGTGCTCACTCGCGACACACGCACCGGAACTCGCTCGTTTCGCCGAGCCTCGTTTCGTCCAAGGCCGTACGAATAAATCACGCCCGCAGTTTCGCGACGTATCCCACTATCACCCCCCCCCCCGTCTCTTGCGCAATCTCGTTGCTCGTCTCACTTGATACGTCTCTGACACTCTGTCTCTTTACAGAATCCCGTCGCGATATCTTTCGAAATATTTTGGATGATCTTCGAGCCGATACTGTTCGGTGTAACGGGTGCGCAGATAAGAATCGAGGATTTAGAGGGTAGTACGATTTATCTGACGATCGGTTGCCTACTCGCTGGAATAATCGTGAGGATAGGGGTAACGGTGTTGGTCGGTATTGGCTCGAGATTCAATCTCAAGGAGAAAATATTCATCGCGTTCGCTTGTATGGCAAAAGCGACGGTACAAGCGGCTCTCGGGCCGGTTACCCTCGACGAGGTGGATCCGAGCGAACCGGAGGAGGTTCGCCACGCCGAAAGGATGCTAACCTTTTGCGTCGTTTCCATACTGTTGACCGCTCCCGCCGGTGGAATAATAATATCTCTCGCCGGTCCGAAGCTTCTGACGAAAACGAGCGAGCCCGTTCACCCGCCCGAGGGTTGGCGATCCCGAAAGCCATCCATCAGGGACATTTCGATAATAAACGAGGATCCTGATCTGGAAGAATCGGCGGCGGCGGCGGCGGCGGCGGTGGTCACGGCGAGCAGCGTCGTCCTTGACGAGAAAAACTGACGCTTTCAATGCTCTTGTTTATAATTGTTATTTATACGTGTTTGTACAAGCGACAAGAGATACATCAGGCTGAGGATGCACCGGCCGAGACAATGGTGCTGCTACTCGCGCTGATCCGCATTCTGTACGTCGGATCCCGCAGTTCCGAGCGATCGCCGGTGGCGAAGGCGGCTCTCCCCGTCCAAGACGTCATCCTCATCGCCACCGCGGTCCCTCTCTTTTTTTTTCTCCCGCGCCTTCCGAGTAAGCGTTCCCTCAGCGCCCGATACACCTTCCTCTTCAGGCCAAAGAGAAGAAATATCGCGAGTCCCTGCAGGCAGTTGAAGACGTCCGAGGCGTAGAAAAATTCCGTTTGCCAAGCGAGCGTCGCGGCCGCCCAGTGATTCAGGTACGCCGAGATAACCTCCAGACTCCACGAGACGCCCATCACCACGAACAACTTGAGGTTCATCAGGAGCCTGCGCGTCGAACAGAGGGGCGGGGGGACCGTTACTTTCATTCTTTCCTCCCCCGTTCCTCTTTTGCCAATTCATTCTTATTCCGTGTAAATAATAATAATAATAATGATAATAATAATAATAATCGATTTGAAAGAATAAAGGTGCGATGAAACAACCTTGCCCTGTTGGCTCGAAATCGTTTGTTTCGAGGATCGCTCGGTGTAGCCATTACCCTCGTTATCTCGGCCTTGACTTTGCCGCAATAGATGGCCGTCAGCGCGAAGAATACAACGTTTGCCACGAGTTGCAGGGTGACGGGTCCGATGAAGAATATTATCTCTCCGTAATAGTGGACGTTTCCTGCGTATACGAGAAGGGCGTGATCGGTGGGAATTTTCATCGTACGGGATCGCAAGGCTATACATTGGCACAGAATACAGGACCAACTTTCGAACCAGCAACTGTCGGAGCCAACGTGCGGACGGAGGTAGACGGGCAAGAGGTGGCTGTGATCGCCGACGATACCGCTTGTCGTCGTCACCACCGAAAAACCCCAGGCGTACAGCGAATACAGGAGAAAACGTTTTTTCGCACCTCCGCCACCACCGCGTCGTCGTCCGGAAATATCGGCACCGCCCAGTCCCCTGAAAAAAAAAAAAAAAAAAAAAAAAAATCAAGGCCGCGCGACGCGTTACGGTTCTATCCCTTCTACGTGTATGTATACGCGTCCGATGCTACAAACGTTACCCAAAGGTCCACCAAATGTCGAAGCACATGACGTTCAACCAGGTAAAGGCAGCGATCCAAGAAAATAGCAGCGTAAAACCTGAAAATACGAGGAGCTTTGCGAGACGGGGTCGTGGTATCGCGCGCGTGCGCGCGTCCGAGAGTTACCTACCGAGAAATTTGCAAAAGTGAGTCGCTCCCACGTTCGGATCACCGGCGTTTGAGGGTGTAGCGAGCTCGACCACCGCGAGGCTAGCGTACGCAACCGTCAGGCTCGCAACGTGACACATGAGCGTCTTTCCGTGAAGATTTCTCAATACGGGTAGGCACGCGTACACTCCCAGTGTTAAAATAAGAAAGACGCAACTCGTCAGCTGGAGAAAGGCGAATATCCAATATCTACAAATACACGCAACACACATTTTTCTCCTTGTACGCGAAGAAGCGGAAGAAGGTGGTGATGGTGGTGGTGTTGTCACACGCCTTACCGTAGACTCGACTCTTCGGTATATTGGCTCGATTCCTCGAAGCAAACAAACGGTGTGAGACTTTCGGGTGGATCGAGGGGATTGTTTTCGTAAAAAAGATCGATGCAGTACTCGTCGTGCTCGTAGATTCGATACAAGGGCAAATTAAAACGTCCCTGCCTCGTCAGCTGCCATCCCTCGCTCGAATTAACCGGAAACATTCCGTACTTGCAGGGCTTTCCGATCAGAAGACCGTAATCTTTGATAATCACCGAGAGTGCGATAGTGCGATAGAGAGAGAGTGAGAGAGAGAGAGAGAGAGAGAGAGAGAGAGAGAGAGAGAGAGAGGGGGAGAGAAAATGGCATCGAAACAAACGATTCTCGCTTACCCGGATGTGTCTCGATCCATTCGGGGCTTGTTGTTGTTGTCGCAGCCGCCGTCGCTGCCGATATCGACGCGTTGACCAATCGATCGGCGAAACGCCCTGGTAGCGCTCGCGAAGCCAATTTGCCACAATTGTTGTCCATCAACGCTTCGTCCTCGGGGCAACATTTTCTCACGCACGCGTTTGTCTCGCAAAATTTGGAGCCACTGCAAATTCGCACGACGAGAATATCGAGTGGGCGATTCCGGCTACCACCGACGTCGATACAGCTATTGTCCTCGTTCGCCAAAATAGTCGTCGGTTCGGCTCCTCCTTCGCCCTTGGAAGGTAGCACCATCTGCTCGCCACCCGGGTTAACGAAACATGCGAGAAAAGGAGCGTCAAAGATCCGTGACGTACTATCTCTGCTCGATATCCGTCGACGGCAGTTTTACCCGAGCAGCGCGCGCGCGTCGAAGCGAGTAAAAAAAATAAATCGTAGGCCTGTGGTCGGCTCTTTGTTACGGCCGAGCTTTAAACACCAATGTTCGCGTAACTCGATTTGTTTACTCAATATCAGACGCGTAACACGACCCAGCCGTTATTCGTCAGCCTCAAACGCGCGTTAAAGAGGGAAAAAAGCTTCGATGCTGGGAAATTACACATCCGGGGGAATCTTGCGCGTCGATCGTCATAAACATTCCGACCACGCGTTCTCACGAAACGTGGCAAAAATATCATTATCCGGAGGAATCTTACGGAACATTTTTTTTTTTTGTTTCCCGCAAAGACTCGCGCTTTGCGTATACATACGGATTAAAATCGTAGCTAAGCGATACGGGAATCCCGAGGCGAAATGCGATACGCCCGTCGCATAGACGCTATTTTTCTACCTTATTCGTCTTTTATGCGCAAGAAAAATTCTCTCTCGCCGAGCGTTTGATACTTTTTTTTTTTTTTTTTTCCCCCACCGCAAGATACTACGACGAAATTGCTTATTTTCTTCGCGTCGGGAAATCTCCGCAATTACCTTGTATATAATGTTTTTTTTCTCCTTTGTTTCAATAGCGATATACGAATAATCCAAGGACATTAAGAATAATTGTACTCGAATGATTTTGTTGCGTTGTTACCTCGAGTTTTCCATCGTCGCGAACTCGGAGATCCCTCGTCGCGTTCACCGCGTAATCCAGAATAGCGTGATCGCACTTTGGTGGACCTCTGACGATGCTTACGAAATCAAACTTTCCATTGAGAATTTTCAAATAATTTGCAACTACCTCGTCTTTGTCACGTTTCCCGTAAACGCAGTCGCGTTGGTTCAGATCGAAAATGGTGTTTGGGCGACAACAAACTCGCAGATTCGCGACGATCGGTCGATTAAACGTTGCCTCTGTCGTCGTCGTCGTCGTCGTCGTCGTCGTCGTCGTCGTCGTCGTCGTCGTCGTCGTCGTCTTCAACGCAGTCTTGTTGTATTTATTTTTTTGTTCCTCCAGTTGCCACGGCGGTGGCTCCAAGATACACTGAAAAACAATCGGTATAATCTGGCCAATTTTTTTGTCCCACAAGAGTTCGACACAGGCGATAGGTGCTGCTCGTAACAGAGTCGACTCTCCGTTCGTTCCCTCGACGCTCGGCAGACTCGTTATCGTCAACTTTTCTCCAGCTTTCTCGCAACCGGTGAATTCGAAATAATCATTGCTACGTGCAGCAGCAGGAGCAGCAGCATCAGCAGCAGCGGAAGCCGTCTGTTGCCATTCTTCTCCCGTATAATAAAGCCGACGATCGGGCTCTTGCTTCGGGTGCGCGCAAGTAAAGTTTTCCTCAACGGACAAGATCTGATCGAAGGGACAACACTTGCCGGCAATTTGTCGACTCGTAGTGGCACCGATGACACCATTGCGCCCGCTTCCACCGCCGCCGTCGTCGTTGTTCCACATCGGTGCAACGTTCGTTAACAACGCAACCATACACAATAATGTTCCGCCACACGAGATCGAGACTCGTTTCGACTCATCCGAGCTTTTTTCTGTTTTATCACGCTCTGCCATTTTCATAGCCCGGTTTTTCTTCGATATCGTCCTGTTCTCGGAACATTGATAAACTTCTCTCTGATCAGCCAAACGATTATTCGTTTGCACGCCGCCGCACTCGCGCGTTCGACAAAAACTCCTCGCTTGACGAGATCCTTCGTTGAGACGCGCGAACGCGCGACTTACGCGTCGTCTCGTTAGCCTCGTCGGCAAAGTGCCTGCTACGAGAATTCCGGAGTAGTCGCGCGCGTGGTTATACGCCCCCGCAAGGGCGGGGGGGATCGCCCGTCGAACGTAGACAGAGCGCTATGCGGGAGGTTTTTTTTCTCCTTTTCTCTCTCTCTCTCTCTTTCCGCTTTTGCATTTATAATGCTCGTCAGTGTTGATCTTTAACTGTAGGTGCGTGGACGCGTCGACAACTATTTATACAATTGTTTATTCCACCCGAGTATATATACGTAAAACACGCTCGCGTCTGTCTCCCTTCTTGCAGCAATCTCGCCAAAAATCCTTTCCGTTACTCACCCCGTTAGCCGTCAGATACGCCTTGCAACCCACAATCAGCTGATTCGTAATCTATACGCGCTTACTTTTTCTTTTACGTTGCAGCCCGCGCAATTTGCCTCGACTAGCCTACCCGGAGAAAAACAGAAGACTCTCGGATCAACACGGTTACGATTTTACAGCGAAAGGCCAACTGGATCGGGCGCGCCAATCTTCCGGCCCTTCGCGCTTGTCACGTTCTCCGCATCTTGCGGAATACAGCGTGTGCGCACAAATCAAGTTTATGAATTCTCTTACAATTTAATAAAACGAAAAAATGATAATATTGTACAAATCTTTTTTCGTCTCACTTGTTTATTCTTTGTCTTGTTTATGTTTCGTGTTTCGCTTGTATACAATGTAAACCTAAACCCTTGGAGCTTGGGAGCAAACGGCACAGCTACTTCTCTCTTTCTCTCGCTGACCACCGAGAGGGAGAGAGAGAGTTCTGTCTCGCGACGTATGTCCACGCAGTGCCGCACGCAGTGGCTGTCTCGCCGGCAAACCTAAACCCAAACAAACGCAGTGCCGCATGCAGTGGCTGGCTGGCTGGCTGGCTGGCTAGCTGACTGGCTGGTTGGCTCGCAGGCTCGTTGGCTTCGTTGGCTTCGTTGGCTTCGTTAAGTTCGTTTGGGTTCGTTTAGGTTCGTTGTTTGGGTTCGTTTAGGTTCGTTGTTTGGGTTCGTTTAGGTTCGTTGTTTGGGTTCGTTTAGGTTCGTTGTTTGGGTTCGTTTAGGTTCGTTGTTTGGGTTCGTTTAGGTTCGTTGTTTGGGTTCGTTTAGGTTCGTTGTTTGGGTTCGTTTAGGTTCGTTGTTTGGGTTCGTTTAGGTTCGTTGTTTGGGTTCGTTTAGGTTCGTTGTTTGGGTTCGTTTAGGTTCGTTGTTTGGGTTCGTTTAGGTTCGTTGTTTGGGTTCGTTTAGGTTCGTTGTTTGGGTTCGTTTAGGTTCGTTGTTTGGGTTCGTTTAGGTTCGTTGTTTGGGTTCGTTTAGGTTCGTTGTTTGGGTTCGTTTAGGTTCGTTGTTTGGGTTCGTTTAGGTTCGTTGTTTGGGTTCGTTTAGGTTCGTTGTTTGGGTTCGTTTAGGTTCGTTGTTTGGGTTCGTTTAGGTTCGTTGTTTGGGTTCGTTTAGGTTCGTTGTTTGGGTTCGTTTAGGTTCGTTGTTTGGGTTCGTTTAGGTTCGTTGTTTGGGTTCGTTTAGGTTCGTTGTTTGGGTTCGTTTAGGTTCGTTGTTTGGGTTCGTTTAGGTTCGTTGTTTGGGTTCGTTTAGGTTTGTTTGGGTTTGTTTGGGTTCGTTGTTTGGGTTCGTTTAGGTTCGTTGTTTGGGTTCGTTTAGGTTCGTTGTTTGGGTTTGTTTGGGTTTGTTTGGGTTTGTTTGGGTTTGTTTGGGTTTGTTTGGGTTTGTTTGGGTTTGTTTGGGTTTGTTTGGGTTTGTTTGGGTTTGTTTGGGTTTGTTTGGGTTTGTTTGGGTTTGTTTGGGTTTGTTTGGGTTTGTTTGGGTTTGGGTTTGTTTGGGTTTGTTTGGGTTTGTTTGGGTTTGTTTGGGTTTGTTTGGGTTTGTTTGGGTTTGTTTGGGTTTGTTTGGGTTTGTTTGGGTTTGTTTGGGTTTGTTTGGGTTTGTTTGGGTTTGTTTGGGTTTGTTTGGGTTTGTTTGGGTTTGTTTGGGTTTGTTTGGGTTTGTTTGGGTTTGTTTGGGTTTGTTTGGGTTTGGGTTTGTTTGTTTGGGTTTGTTTGGGTTTGTTTGGGTTTGTTTGGGTTTGTTTGGGTTTGTTTGGGTTTGTTTGGGTTTGTTTGGGTTTGTTTGGGTTTGGGTTTGTTTGGGTTTGTTTGGGTTTGTTTGGGTTTGTTTGGGTTTGTTTGGGTTTGTTTGGGTTTGTTTGGGTTTGTTTGGGTTTGTTTGGGTTTGTTTGGGTTTGTTTGGGTTTGTTTGGGTTTGTTTGGGTTTGTTTGGGTTTGTTTGGGTTTGTTTGGGTTTGTTTGGGTTTGTTTGGGTTTGTTTGGGTTTGTTTGGGTTGTTTGGGTTTGTTTGGGTTTGTTTGGGTTTGTTTGGGTTTGTTTGGGTTTGTTTGGGTTTGTTTGGGTTTGTTTGGGTTTGTTTGGGTTTGTTTGGGTTTGTTTGGGTTTGTTTGGGTTTGTTTGGGTTTGTTTGGGTTTGTTTGGGTTTGTTTGGGTTTGGGTTTGTTTGGGTTTGTTTGTTTGGGTTTGTTTGGGTTTGTTTGGGTTTGTTTGGGTTTGTTTGGGTTTGTTTGGGTTTGTTTGGGTTTGTTTGGGTTTGTTTGGGTTTGTTTGGGTTTGTTTGGGTTTGTTTGGGTTTGTTTGGGTTTGTTTGGGTTTGTTTGGGTTTGTTTGTTTGGGTTTGTTTGGGTTTGTTTGGGTTTGTTTGGGTTTGTTTGGGTTTGTTTGGGTTTGTTTGGGTTTGTTTGGGTTTGTTTGGGTTTGTTTGGGTTTGGGTTTGTTTGGGTTTGTTTGGGTTTGTTTGGGTTTGTTTGGGTTTGTTTGGGTTTGTTTGGGTTTGTTTGGGTTTGTTTGGGTTTGTTTGGGTTTGTTTGGGTTTGTTTGGGTTTGTTTGGGTTTGTTTGGGTTTGTTTGTTTGGGTTTGTTTGGGTTTGTTTGGGTTTGTTTGGGTTTGTTTGGGTTTGTTTGGGTTTGTTTGGGTTTGTTTGGGTTTGTTTGGGTTTGTTTGGGTTTGTTTGGGTTTGTTTGGGTTTGTTTGGGTTTGTTTGGGTTTGTTTGGGTTTGTTTGGGTTTGTTTGGGTTTGTTTGGGTTTGTTTGGGTTTGTTTGGGTTTGTTTGGGTTTGTTTGGGTTTGTTTGGGTTTGTTTGGGTTTGTTTGGGTTTGTTTGGGTTTGTTTGGGTTTGTGTTGGGTTTGTTTGTTTGGGTTTGTTTGGGTTTGTTTGGGTTTGTTTGGGTTTGTTTGGGTTTGTTTGTTTGGGTTTGTTTGGGTTTGTTTGGGTTTGTTTGGGTTTGTTTGGGTTTGTTTGGGTTTGTTTGGGTTTGTTTGGGTTTGTTTGGGTTTGTTTGGGTTTGTTTGGGTTTGTTTGGGTTTGTTTGGGTTTGTTTGGGTTTGTTTGGGTTTGTTTGGGTTTGTTTGGGTTGTTTGGGTTTGTTTGGGTTTGTTTGGGTTTGTTTGGGTTTGTTGGGTTTGGTTTGTTTGGGTTTGTTTGGGTTTGTTTGGGTTTGTTTGGGTTTGTTTGGGTTTGTTTGGGGGTTTGTTTGGGTTTGTTTGGGTTTGTTTGGGTTTGTTTGGGTTTGTTTGGGTTTGTTTGGGTTTGTTTGGGTTTGTTTGGGTTTGGTTTGTTTGGGTTTGTTTGGGTTTGTTTGGGTTGTTTGGGTTTGTTTGGGGTTTGTTTGGGTTTGTTTGGGTTTGTTTGGGTTTGTTTGGGTTTGTTTGGGTTTGTTTTGGGTTTGTTTGGGTTTGTTTGGTTTGTTTGGGTTTGTTTGGGTTTGTTTGGGTTTGTTTGGGTTTGTTTGGGTTTGTTTGGGTTTGTTTGGGTTTGTTTGGGTTTGTTTGGGTTTGTTTGGGTTTGTTTGGGTTTGTTTGGGTTTGTTTGGGTTTGTTTGGGTTTGTTTGGGTTTGTTTGGGTTTGTTTGGGTTTGTTGGGTTTGTTTGGGTTTGTTTGGGTTGTTTGGGTTTGTTTGGGTTTGTTTGGGTTTGTTTGGGTTTGTTTGGGTTTGTTTGGGTTTGTTTGGGTTTGTTTGGGTTTGTTTGGGTTTGTTTGGGTTTGTTTGGGTTTGTTTGGGTTTGTTTGGTTTGTTTGGGTTTGTTTGGGTTTGTTTGGGTTGTTTGGGTTTGTTTGGGTTTGTTTGGGTTTGTTTGGGTTTGTTTGGGTTTGTTTGGGTTTGTTTGGGTTTGTTTGGGTTTGTTTGGGTTTGTTTGGGGTTTGTTTGGGTTTGTTTGGGTTTGTTTGGGTTTGTTTGGGTTTGTTTGGGTTTGTTTGGGTTTGTTTGGGTTTG
>OZ010723.1:18687281-18698399 GCA_963932345.1 Ophion ventricosus | reverse complement strand
CCCAGTTTAGCCCGGTTATGCTTCCGGCGATACAAAAAGTAGGGAGATCTCCAGTCTCCCGTTGGTGGGTCGAGGGCGGATCCCCCTCGATCCCAGGTCATACCGGTTGTGAAACCGGTGAAACAAAATTCACTGGCGCCCCGGGTTCTGCGGGTGCACGACGACGGGAGGACGGCCGAAGGTGACGGTTCTCGCACCCGAGCTCTCGAGTTTTCCGTTCTCGTTCCCGTGGAGATTCGAAAAATCCGTCACAATATATATATATATATACACACACATATACTTACCCGTTCTACATACATACATAAATATATTGTACATTATACTCATATCGGCAGGAATATTTTTCCGTCAATATTAATAATATTATTATTGTTACATAAACGCATTAATTACAGCTTTTCTAACTTTCCTAGCATACATATCTCCCGCTGATCGCGCTCTCTCCATCTCTCTCTAGCGCTCCGCTTAGAGACCAACGTATATCTCCTGTTCTCCTGATACTTCGCGAGCTCAACCAAGAACTACGTCAGCCTCGACGCCATCTCCTCTATCTTCCATCCTTCTCTCTCCGGATTACCAGCGTACCTCTTTCATTCTCGTGTAACCCGCATCATAAAATCCTTCTTTCACTACCGCGAAACCCGTTTCCGCGGTTCCGCGATGTAATTCGCGGACCCGCGAATCATAATTATTAACCCTAAAATTCTTATTTCACCCACCCGCGGAACCTTCATCATGAAACCGCAGAATTACGTAATCCGCGAGGCCGCGATACACTCGCGACCCCGCGACTTCCCTTTACATAGAGTCTATCCTTGTCCTACCCTCACTTGGCCTAACCTTCTCTCTCTTACTCGCAGGCCCTATGGCTAATGGATGCTACGTGACTTTTCACCAAATTACTTTATTACCCCTCGAGTCGAGCAAGGCAAAATGCCTTAGGCCAAAATGCCTTAGGGAAAACCCTAATTACTTTATTGCCCCTCGAGTCGAGCGAGCATTTCTTTCGAGACGCTTTCCAGAAAACCCTTGAATTGTTTTATTGCCTCTTGAAGCGAGCAAGCGCTCTTTTACAACATAAGCCTCTTTTTGTACTCTTTACTATTTTTTGACATACAATAGAAGACACTATCCAGATACTTTTCCCGAACTTTCCCAGCATATGTACCCGTCTCTCTCACACTCGTCGCGTCTCTCTCATCGACGCGCCGCCATGATGCAAGCCACGTGCTGCACGTAGGCTTCTACGAAATAACAATTTAAACAATACCACCTAATACTTAGAGATAAACAAATCTCTGTCGCGCCATCATTATCTCGTAGTCTAAACATCCGCTCCAATATATAATATCACGTATCACTCCTTCGGCCCTTTGTCCTCTACCCGCTATTGCTATTATTATTATTATTAATATTAGTCACACGTGAAATACGTAGGAATAAACTATCATACATATTAGTTAACAAATTCTTTATTTAACAATACAATAATAAAAAATAAAATATACTTAAGGAATACCATAAATATTATTAAGTAATATTAAATATTATAAATAATTCACGAATACACCTTATAAATAATTAAACAATAAATTGCGACTTCATATATAATCCTCGCGTTTATTAAGAACAAATAAACTCACAATATCGATACGCATAATAATTAAATAAGAACTGCGTTTTAATAATTATTACACGCAACTTTTACACATCCATGTTTATATTCTTTTATTAAATTCCTCGTATTCAACATTTATCCATTTTTTAATCATAAGAATACATCAGGAATACATTACCTTCATTCTTAACAATTTAATATTATATCGAGTCCGATTCCACGATGCGCATAAAGGAGAAAAATAAGTTAACAACCAAATTTACATAAAATTATATACTTTATTCAAAAAACCAATTGTTATAACAAATTGTAAGGCTAACGATAAATTAAAACATTAATTTATCGTCGGTCAAACTACGAATACTTACCTGTAAACTTATTCAAAATTAAGATAATCATTTGTTGTAACAATAATTTAACGATAATTTAATAATAAATAATTTATCGTCAAATTCTCCGTTTAACGCTGTAAGAGCGAGCGAGAGGGAAACATCGGCATCGGCGTCTCCACTCCACGGCGCATGCGTACCGCGCCCCTCCACCTCGAGGACAATAAAAAGCCGGCTTCTCCGCTGCTCGCCAGTTCTCCGGTCTCTCCACCAGTCAGTCGCGCTTCTCCGCTCGTCGTGTATACGTCGGAGCCGCACGCTGGAAAATCGGAACATTTTTATTCTTTTTGTGTTGAATTATATTTCTGAAACGTTCAAGTATTAACTGTGTATTAAGTCTTCGTCGTATCGTAACACCGTCAAATTGCTAATAATTAATTATTTTAGCCAAAGTGTATTTTAACCAAAGTTTGTAACAATATATTTTTATACGTGTTTAAAATCAGTGAATAATTATTTCGTGACCTTTCACTCCCAATTAAAATCTCACCGCGCTCCTTCTTGGCATCTTGCATATTTTATCTATTTATTTCTCTCATCTCAACTCTAATACGAAACCGCTTGATTTAACGAAACATTCTCTTACCTAGAAGCCAAACATTCGATGCACTGTACTGATGCACGTTTGCTGAGGCTCCTTCCTTCCCCAATTGCGCTCAAGGGTATGCATGTAGAACATGACGCAATTGTAACCCACAATTATACAAATCCAATAAATTAATCTTTCTTATTCGGTTCCTTATTCGGGAATAACGTAAATTCTCTTGTTCTATTTTCATTGCATTTGTTATGCCAAGAAGACGCGCCGGTGCTCGTTTCCAACTTCGTCGCACCATCGCCAAGCTTCATCAGAAGCCCGCACCGAAGGGACGTGGCGACAATATTCCGGTCTATAAAAAATTATCTAAGGAGCGACTCGCTATTCTTCTCCCGAAACCGCGAATCGTGTCGAACATTCCACTAAAAGCCAAAGTGTTCATTGTGAGTGATAAGACAATTCGTCTCGTCACCCCGGTCGTTCTATCCGACGGTTCCGAGGCATCCACCGTCGTCGTACCATCGGAAATCGAAGTTATTACCATCGACTAACCCCTCGTCGTCAACGTCGTTCTCTCCGCCTTGTTCATGAGCTCTTCCCCACGGTCGACCAAGCAGGGATCTTCAAAACCGGTCGTCGTCTCCAACATCCCGGTCAACCAGGAGCTCTTCCTCGTCGACGGACGAGGATTCATCCGAGTCATCCGTACTCCACCGAATCAACCCGCTACGCACCGCCGCTCGTAGGGTAAGTCGCATGCCCCGTTACCATATATTCTCTTCTTTACCGACTACCCCATACTCGCGAGTGTTAGTTCATGTACCGATCAAATCCTGACTGATCCTCATCCCTGTTGGGCACATTCCCGACTAAAGGTAGGATCTCAGGGCTGGCGTCCGCGTATCTGAAAATAGAATATCAATTTAATCTCAAGTTCGAAGTCCAAATCCCATATTTTCCTTCGAATATATTTTTTGTTTATGAATAATAAAATCCCGGACGTAACACCCTCCACCACAAACATAAAAATACCCATATACTTATCCTAAAAACTATTATACTCCCCATAAAAATATAAACACATACTAGGAATTACTCTAGAATTTACATTGAAATATTTTTTCCTACATGAAATAATGTAAACAACATATAGAATAATGTAATCCTTTATTTTTATGAAAAACAATATAACTTCAGATACTTTACACACTCTGGATAACTCCAATATAGTAATCACGTAATTCTGCGTTAAATATATAATATTACATGTACACTAGAATAAATAAAGCTTATACGTCATTTCATAAAAACACATTGCTCCCGCTCATATTCCTCAAATTTAGGATCAAATATAAAAATTGCAAAAACCCTTTTTGTAATCAAACGTAACGTAATAGGAGGATAATAAAGAAATAAAGACGAAATCATAATAATAATTCGTTCTCCTTAAAGATACTTAAAAACAAGTTAAAATATAACTATTCAGAATCTAACTTTTCCAATATTAAACGGTATATTTAGTAGTAAACAACGCCCTGAGCGCCATATTTTTAGGACTAACCAATCACGTCAAAATCACTTAAAACATGGTTAAAGCTAGGTTAAAATAAGTTCAACCACCCGCTATATTAAAAAGGGAAAAATCCCGATTCCAACCATACCATTCCCATAATTTTGAGACAATTAGAACTATTTATTTTCGATTTTTAAAAGAAGAGATACTTGCTTCGACCTCCTATGACGTCATGTTCTCCTGATACTCCTGTTCTTAGTCGCGACCCGCGAAATTCGTTTCCCTCAGAACTAAAAATCATACCGCGGTCCCGCGGGTGTCAAAATTTCCCTAATAATTCCCTCTTTCATATAAACCAAACTCGCGGGCCCAAGCGCCATCATTTTTCCCAAAAAACCGAAAAACTTGCAAATCCACGGATACACCGTGTTACAGTATACCTATAGTGTACTCTCATGCATGCTTCACCTAAGAAGGCTACCATAATGGTTTCGGCCGTAAAGATGGCCGACAACCGCCATATTGTATTCCCACCGACATCATAGAATTCCCCGGAAACCCCCGTGATCCTATAGGACGCCATGACACCTCCTATAGACATCCCTTTATACCCCAGTACATGCTTCCTTAAGGAGGAACCCGCTATGACAGTTCCACCAATATTTCAGTACGCATGCACTTAGACCTTGCATCATCCATCATCGCCACGACAGTCGTGACAAGGCAAAAGGTCACCTTCAAAAATGACGATCCACCAATATTATTATTAAATTCAATATGCCTTCTCGGAATATCGCGTATCTCCATAACCTAAACATCCTGCAAGTAATAGGACACCGCTATTTATCACCGTTGTGCGCTTTATCCTTAGTCGCCGCGCACTAACTACCATTATTATTATCCAGCGATTATTAATAAAAATGTATTTTAATTAAACAAGGAACCATAGTTCATCAACACGAACTTATACTTTTATTATAAAATATTATGCAATAACTATACGCATATGTTAGGCAACATTTATTACATAGAAAACCTAATTAGTTAAGTAAAAACTATTGTTAAATAATCCTTAACGATATTAAGTATTTTTACAAACCAACATAATCAATGAACAATATGTATAAATATTATCAATTATATAAAATACGTTTATAAACAAAATAAAAGATATTCTAATAAAATCTTTTGCGTTCAAACATATATATATATATATATATATATACACAGATACATATATATATATATTCCGATACTTTTAAATCCTAATAAGTAATAAATCCTATATAAAATACTTACCATATAAGGAAAAGGGATACCATAATACGTTTATTAAAAGATTTCGTACATAAATATAAAATGTAATAAATTGTAAAGCTCCAGGTAAATTGATAAAAATTAATTTATCAAGAGCTCCATTTAATCCTGTAAAAACAAAAGAGAGCGACGCTGGTACTTCATACCGTCCCATAAGAGTAAGGGAGAAGGAAGGATGCCTACGTCACAACAGCGCTCACTTCCCCGACGCTGGATGCTGCCCCACCAAGAGGCCGCCGCCTCCGCTCGGGGAATACATAAAAGAAGGGGAACCTCTCCTTCACCAGTTCTCCGGTCTCTCCACCAGTCAGTCGCGCTTCTCCGTCCGTCGGACCCGCACGCTGGAAAATCGGCTCTTACAATTTTCGAACCTTTGGTTCTTTTTGGGTAAAAGTCATACCCTTTTTGATTTATATACGAATATTTACATCGTACGTTTGTTTTATTGTATTCGATTAATCCTCCGCGATTTAATTCAAGTTTTGAGTTGTAACAATATCTTGATAATCTCCAAAGTGATGATCGTTGTGTTAATTTATTACGTTAATCCTGAATTCCTTAATTTGAACGAAAGTGTCACTCATCGTTTTCTTCGGCATACTTTATTCAGAATTTCCAGTTTATTCATAAATAATTATGAAAGGAATTGTGCCAGTTTATCCAAAGTTCTCTACTATTACTTTGCCTTGTGTCCTCATCCTTTACCGGTGATTTGACGATCTTTCGTGCTGCCTAGTGGCCAAGCACGATCGCCACGATCCACCGTGTAATCTCACTCATATTCTTCCGGTGATTGGGCGATCTTTCGTGCTGCCTAGTGGCCAAGCACGGTCGCTACGATCTACCGTTTAATCCCATTTATGTTTTTCCGGTGATTTGACGATCTTTCGTGCTGCCTAGTGGCCAAGCACGGTCGCCAAGATCCACCATGTTCTGTCTCTTTCGGTGTCACCAAAGTGCTGCCTAGAGGCCAAGCACTCGTGCCACAAATTTGGAAACTGGGCCAATACCTGAAACAAATTATTTGAAGTCATTAGCTATTTACATTTCTCTAATGCCAAGAAGACGTGCTACTTCCAATGACGCCGCGCTCTGTCTAGCCGAAGCGGAACTTCGGCTCAGCATTCTCGCGGTAATAACAGAACTCTAGAACAACAGTTCAATCAATTGCCGCTTAGTGCAAAATTGCGAATTATTTCAAATACTCTCCTCGATTCGCGAGTGTACATCTTGGACAATCATTCAATCCGTCGCGTATCTCCACCGACCCCTGTCGACGAATCGGCTACATCCACTATCATTGCATCACCTGTGCCTGAAGTGACAGGTCCAGTTATTTCATTCGACATCGGAACCTCCTCTGTCATCGTCGAACTGGAACTCAGTTCTCACTCCGTCGACTCACCAGTTGCTGATTCTCCATCCGTCGCTAGGTCAGCACACAACTAGGTTCCATCCCTATGGATGCATGCGCATCATCATCTAAGAGGCCTGCCGTGGAACTTCCTGTCCCCGAAATCATCTTTCGGATCGTGGTAATCCACACTGATCGCAGAACTTGCCTCCAAGGACCGCAGCGTACTCTTCCACCCGCTACGCACCCCCGCTCGTAAGGGTAAGTCAGATTAATTCACGCTACTATCTTTTCTACTCACTTACCCTAATTCCGTATTTTCTATATTTTATAACCCCATATTTACCGATCAAATCGTGACTGATCCTCATCCCTGTTGGGCACATTCCCGACTAAAGGCAGGATCTCAGGGCTGGCGTCCGGTTATCTGAAAATAAAAGTATCAATTTAGAATCTCGCTTAATCTCAAGTTCAAAGTCCAAATCCAAGATCCTACCTTTAGTCGGGAATGTGCCCAACAGGGATGAGGATCAGTCACGATTTGATCGGTAAACGAACTAACACTCGCGAGAATAGGGTAGTCGGTAAAGATGATAACATATGGTAACGTGAACATGCGACTTACCCTACGAGCGGCGGTGCGTAGCGGGTTGAAGAGAAGGATGCTGCGGTCCCTGGAGGCTACCTCTGCTATTAGTGTGGATTACCTCGAGCCGAATGGTGATTTCGGGGACGGCAAGTTCCACAGCAGGCCTCTTAGGTGAGGATGCACACGCACCCATAGGAATGGAACTTAGTAGTGTGCTGACTCAGTGACGGATGTAGAATCAGCAACAGGTGAGCCGGTGTGGTACGAACTGATTTCTGGTTCGACGACGATAGAGGATGATTCGACGTCGAATGAAATAACGGAATGTGTTACTTCGTGTTCAGGTGAAGCAACGACCGCGGCTGCACCTGATTTGTCGGCAGGTGACGGTGGAGATGCACGACGGATCGAATGATCGTCCAAAATATACAATCGCGAGCGAGGAGAGTATTTGAAATAATGCGCAATTTGGCACTGAGCGGTACTCGATTGAAACGTTGTTCTAGAGTTTTATTATCGTCGCGGGAACGTTGAGTCGAAGTTCCGCTTCGACTAGACTGAGCGCGGCGTCGTTGAAAGTGAACACCTGCACGTCTTCTTGGCATTAAATAAATGTAGATATCTAATGATTTCAAATATCTTGTTTTAGGTATTGGCCCAGCTTCCAAATTGTGTCACGGGTGCTTAGCCTCTAGGCAGCACGCTTGCAACACCGAAAGGGACAGAAAACGAATTATTAGGGAATCATATTTCACGGTAGATCGTGGTGACCGTGCTCGGCCATTAGGCAGCACGAAAGATCACCAAATCATCGGAAAAGGATGGGGACGTTTCGTGACCGTGCTCGGCCGCTAGGCAGCATGAAAGATCACTAGGCAAAAGCGATAGAACTTTGGATAAACGGGCACAATTCCTTTTACAATTATCTGAATACGTTGGAAATTGTAAGATAAAAAAATGCCGAAGAAACGATGAGTGACACTTTTGTTTAAATCGAGGGATTCAGGATTAACACAATAATTTAACCCCAAACATTTATCACTTCTGGAGATTATCAATATATTGTTACAATTTAAAAGTTGAATTAAATCGCGGAGGATAGATTGAATACAATAAGAATAAATGTACGATGAAAATAATCGTATAAAAATCAAAAGGGTATAACTTTTACCCCAAAAAGAACCAAAGGTTCGAAAATCGTAAGAGCCGATTTTCCAGCGTGCGGGTCCGACGGACGGAAAAGCGCGACTGACTGGTGGAGAGACCACCGAACTAGCGAAGGAGAGGTGCCCCTTCTTTTATGTACTCGCCGAGTTGAGTCGGCGGCCATTTTGGTGGGGCAGCATCCAGCGTCGGGGAAGTGAGCGCTGTCGTGACGTAGGCATCCTTCCTTCTCTCTTACTCTTATGAGATGGTATGGAGCACCAGAGTCTTTTTCTTTTACGCTTACAGGATCAAATGGAGCTCTTGATAAATTAATTTTTATTAATTTACCAGGAGCTTTACAATTTATTACATTTTATATTTATGTACGAAATCTTTGAATAAAAGTTTTATGGTATTTCTTTTCCTTATGTGGTAAGTATTTTGTGTAGGTATTATTAATTATTAGGACTTAAAACTGTTGGAATATATATATATATTTTTTCCCATATATATGTATATACTTGAATGCCAAAGATTTTATTAAAATATCTTTTCCTTTAAATATCTATTAAAATCGTAGATTAATAGTTTCCTTAATATTGGTAGATATTATACCGTTAAAGATTACTTAATAATACTTTCTTACTTATCTAATGGGATGTTTACGTAATAAATGTTGCTCAAAATATGCGTATAGTTACCGTCTAATATTTTATAATAAAGGCATAAATTCGTGACGATCATTTATGGTTCTTTGTTTAATTAAAAATACATTTTTATTAATAATCGTTGCACAATAATAATAATAGTAATTAGTGCGCAGCAAATAAAGATGAAGCGCAAAAGGGTGATAAGCAGTGACGACTTATTGACTGCACGATGTTTAGGTTATGGTGATATATGATATTCGGAGGTGTCGAATTTAACAATAACATTGGTGGAACGCGAATTTTGAAGGTCACCGTTTGCTCTGTGACGACTGTCGGGGCGTCGATTGATGGTGCAAGGCTAAGTGCATTTGTACCGAGCCATTGGTGGAACTGTCATGGCGGATTTTTCCTTAAGGAAGCAGGTACTGGGATAAAAAGGGATGCCTATAGGAGGTGCCAGGGCGTCCTACGGGATTACGGAGCTTCCCGGGGAATTTTATAATGTCAACGGGAATCCAATATGGCGGCTGTCGGCCATCTTACACGAAGCATGCATGACGGTACGCTATAGGTATATTGTAACACGGTGTATCCGTGGATTTGTAAGTTTCTTGGGTTTTTTGGGGAAAATAATGGCGGCCGGGGCCGCGAGTTAGGTTCACGTGAAAGAGGGGAATTTTTGGGAAATTTTGGCACCCGCGGGACCGCGGTACGATTTTTAGTTTTGAGGGAAACGAATTTCGCGGGTCGCGACCAAGAACAGGAGTATCAGGAGAACATGACGTCATAGGAGGTCGCAGCAAGTATCTCTTCTTTTAAAAATTGAAAATAATTAGTTCTAGTTGTCCTAAAATGATGAGAGGGGTATGGTTGGAAACGGGATTTTTCCCTTCTTAATATAACGGGTGATTGAACTCATTTTAACCTGATTTTAACCATGTTTTAAGTGATTTTTACGTGAGTGGTTAGTCCTAAATAATATGTTGCTTAATATGGGAAAAGTAAAACATTGAAAAGTTATATTTTAACCTGATTTTAAGCGTTTTTAAAGAGAACGAATCATTATTATGGTTTCGTCTTTATTTCTTTATTTTTCTCCTATTGCGTTACGTTTGATTACAAAAAGGGTTTTTCCAAATTTTACATTTTATCCTAACCTTGAGGAATTTAAGCGGGAATATTAGATTTTTATTAAATGATACATATGCTTTATTTATTCTTGGGTACATGTAATTTATGCATTTAATGCGGAATTCGTGATTATTATATTGGAGTCATCCAAAGTGTGAAAGGTTCCGTAAAAGTATATCATTTTTCATTAAAACTAAGGGATTATATTATTTTATATTATTTCATGTAGAAAAAATATTTTTAGGCAAATTCTAGGGTGATCCCTAATACATATACATATAAATATCGTAGGGTTTGGGGTAAGTATATAGGTATCCTTATGTTTTTATTATTATTATTACTATTATATATTTTTCCTACTTTATTATTTGAAGGGCAAGATTGCCAGGACGTAACAATATTGCCGTGTAAAAACGGGTTGATCGTCTGTTGTGATTATTCGATGGTTTATAGCGTTGGTAAAACCAAGGGGAGAACCCGGGATGTGGAATAAATCCAAATTTTCTTTAATGATAGAGTTTATATTTTCACCTTCTTCCTTGTTAAGGTGATAAAAGCGTAATAGAGACAAAACTTCCTTTAATTTGTTTTCTTTTTCGACAAACAATACCCTCTTTTTTGGGGCGATAAAATCAAAAGTCTCCTCCGACCGAATTTTTTCCGGAAAGGGGAGAGAAATTGAAGGACCTACCTCGTTTACCTCCGGCTTTTCTTTAGCTATCGGGGCCGAAGTGGTCAATTCGATATCCGTAGAAACCTTGTAGCTAAACTCTTGCGCAGTTACATACGGGATTTCCATAGACAGGTCTTCTCCCGTGGCATTATGAGCATTATTGTGCAATACCATTTTTAATCGTTACGAGTGCTTCG
>OZ010723.1:17820393-18030767 GCA_963932345.1 Ophion ventricosus | reverse complement strand
TCGTTCGTGGAACGCATTTGACGGAAGCGAAAGGTGGTGAATAAATAATAATTTTTTAACTGCTGAATCGCACGTAAATCTTGGCCTTCTCGAGTCCCTCGCGGAAGAAATTACCATTGTCTTTTCCAAAAAAAAAACTGATAATGCATAAATACATTAGACTCGAATGTGATAAAGAAAAATCGCAAGAAAAAAAAATAACTAGGTTCAAATTCACTCAGGCAGAAAAAAAACGTCGGAGGTTTTTATTATTCAAATGTTACCGCGAACAGTCCTGTGCGCCTACATTTTTTCTGCCGAGATCTGTAAATCATCGTATTGTTAGAAAATTCGAAAAGCTTAGCATACTTTTTACTGATAGTGTACGAACATACATACATATATATATATATATATATATATATATATATATATATATATATATATATTTAGATATATACAGATATGAAATAGAAAATCTCTGCTTTTACGGTGAGTCGCAAGCACACATCGCCTTTGGCAAAGTTTTGCGTTTTGTTTTGCCTTCCTTTGAAAAGAATTCGCTCGCGTCTAGTTCATTTCAATCTGAGTATGTATGGTATATATATATATATATATACACGACGCCCGTTTTATTGTCACTTTCGCTTTTCCTCTCATTTCTACGTCAACCGTGGCTCTTGTCATTCAACGTACTACACTCGTTTCACACAGGGCTAAAATTGAACGATCGGAATAGGCCGCACCATACCTTCGTTATTAGCCTGTCTTCGTGTATATTGTTGGGCCGATCGGCGAAGAGAAGAATAAGAGGAAGGAAAACTTCGTTTCGGAAAAAAATACGAATTTCGTTTACGTCTCATTATTAGGGTTTCGGTCGTTTTTATCATTTCTGGCGATGCGCCGCCGTAGCCCTTTGTTTCCCACAATTATCGTTGTTCTAATAATTTACGGGGAAAAATACATGTATATATATATATATATATATATATCTATGCTAGGATACTGTTCCGGTGAAGAGAGCCCAGGATTTCACACGGCCGAATTCTTCCCCCGTGTGGAGAGAGGAACCGGCGCATGATGTAGGAACGGTGCTAAAAAAAAATATCGAAAAAATAAAAGAAACGGAAAAAAGCGGGAATGAGCGCGCGTTGCGTGTCGAGACGTTGTCTGGGCTTCTTTTCTAGACTGGGAGCTAGACTCGCGATTATTGCCCTCGCGTATACGTACAGTCGGATAAATTCCCAAACGTTGTATGCTTCCCCCTCCCCCTCCCGTCCCCCGGCGTCGAAGGGTCAAAGGTGCAGCGGGTCGAGATGCGAAGGAGAGGTGCGCGAGGATACTCTCGTTGTTCCGTTGCCCCGCGAGGATAACCCGCGGAATGTCTGTAGCGGCTGAAAGGAGAAGAAAGGACGTGGGCTGGAAATAGGGCCACACAGCGATAATGATCGTTCACGTGTCTCCAAAAGTTTCTCGATTTTGTTTCCCTGCCTCTTTAGCGTTCGCACTACTTGGAGGTATTTATATACACATGTATATATAGATATATATATATATATACGCGACGCTCTTTATGGCGCCACGATGATTATAAGGTTCGCCCTCGGGGCGCATCACGGCCACGCTAATAATTATATACTTTGTAGTTTTTAGCCTCGCACTCGTTTCTTCCTTCTTATCCCACACACATACACATGTACACTAAGTTTTGAGTAGAAATCCCGCGTCAATGTTTTCGTGGATTTCTCGCAACCCTCCACCCTCGCGCAGCCTCCCTCGGCCCCTTTTTTCTGTCGTTTTTTTTTGTTTGTTATTTTACGAGAGGGGACTTTAAGGTATCGGGGTTACCTAACGAAAAGGTTGCTTGACCTGGAGAGAAAAGGAGGCGTCTTCCCTCGCGTAGAAAGAACAATGAAAGAAATTCAAATTTCTTCGATTTTTCCGTTTTTATTCGTCAGTTGGTTCTCCTTTATATTTCCTTGTTGCGCTGAAGTGACGCACTGCTCGGGTCCACCTCGATTTTTCCTCATTTCCCTGAGCCCTTGTATTAAGGGAGGGGAGGGGGGAAAGAGAAAGGGAAAGAGCGAAAAGACGTTTCACCTCTTTTTCCGAGATCCGCGAGAGCTATGCGCTCTCGTGCGGCTTTTGTGGCGTATTGTGTGTGGGAAGAAGAACGCGCGTTCCGCGGTAATCAATGGTTCCGGTAGGTACGGCGCCTTTTTATATAGTGCGCCACGGACCGCGCGCTCTCATTCCCGAATATATCTTTTTCTCTTGGTGAAACGAGCGAATAAACCCGCCGCATATATATATATATATATATATATATATACATATATATATATATATATATATATGGCCTATTCTTTCTTCGCGATGACTTTTGCCTTCAGCCTTTGCGCTGCCCCCAAAAGGAGAATAAAATAGTCGCGAAAATGTGGGAGGGAAAGAGAGAAAGGAACTTGAAGAAAAAGAACTTTAGGAAAATTCTCAGTCAGTTATGAATTGTTATTTTCTGTTTTTTTTTCTCTCTCGTTCCGAAATAAGGCTTCGCATATTTTTGAGTCCTCTTTATTGGTCCATTTTGTTCGCGTTTATTTGGTAAGGACACGCGCGCTCGGATCAATTTCTCGGAACGTATTGTCGGAGATTCAGCTTCCAAAAAGAGTTGTATACAGAGAGGGTGAGAGAGAGAGAGAGAGAGAGAGAGAGAGAGAGAGAGAGAGAGAGAGAGAGAGAGAGAGAGAGAGAGAGAGAGAGAGAGAGAGAGAGAATGAGACCGAGAAAGCATAAGAACGCGACGAGAACAACTCACGAGAATGCGTGTATGTGGGGGTCGGTAAATAAACGCGACAAAGCCAGCACGTCCGATATTGGAAGCAACTCTGGAATGATTAATGTATAGATATATATATATATGATAGTTCGGCAGACCGTGAACAGTGTACACACGGCACCTCCGACTGTTTGGACAGTCGTGCCACTCCCGTGCTGGATCCGCATAGCAGCGGCGGGATATATTTCGCGTGCTGGTTTCGACCCTCAATTCGGCTACGCGACCGTCCGTACTCGAGGAAATTTTCTCCATTTCGACCTTTATGTTGGCCGCTCGACGAGGACGGTCCTCGAAGTCGAATGTCTTCAAAATCGACTCTTCATCACCTCGTATATATGCGTGCTCGATTTTATATCGTTGGGTTAGAAGGTGAGAGGAGGGATTGAGAGATCGCTGGATACGTCGATTCGAAAGAGTTATATATGAGGGAGTGAATGGAGAGAGAGAGAGGGAGAGAGAATGTGTCGATGATGGCACGAGCTATCGAGTGCGCATAAATCCTAGGTCGATCGGTCCCTTTCATTTCTCTCGGCTTGAAAATATCAGGATATGTATATACATGTTAACATAAAAATATTTCTAATGTGTGTGTGTGTGTGTGTCTGTGTGCGCGAAGGTCGAGATTCTACGGATCGACCTCCGACCCTTTAGGGCCTCTGGCTCGCTCGTTCATCTCTCCTCGAGGGCTTCGAGGAGGCCCCTTTCGCGAAAAACAAAACGCACCGTGGATAGTCCGCGATCTCTCTGCTCTCTCTCTCTCTCTCTCCTTTTCTCTTTCTCTTTCGCTCCGTTCTCTCTTTATCCACGCGGTATATGGGCGTACGGTGCGCCACGTCGTAAACGTATTTTTATTAAATAATTAGAGATTAGGGCTCTCCCTAATGGGTGGTTATAGTTCCTCGCGTGCCGTCCATTCCGGGACGGCATACCAGCCGTGAAGAGCGTACGTGAGATTCCCACACTCATCGGCGCTGCCGCCGCTCTTGTGTCTCTTTAGCTCGTCGCGCCGCGCTTTCTCTACATCTCTCTCTCTCTCTCTCTCTCTCTCTCTCGTTCTCGTTCTGTAGCGTGTCGATGCCATGCTTGTTGCTTTGCGTCATTTGGCTTTCTTTGTTTTTTCGATCTCTGCACCCACCCGTGTCCACCTTCGCCTTCGTTTTCTTTTTTTCTTTTTTCTAAATTCTGATCCTTAAAATTTTTTTTTGTTTTTTTTTTGCCATCGAACTTTTTCCTTCATCTCACATTTTATTCGAAATTCTACAGTTCACAAAAAATCGCAACGTTCTACGTGAACTGAAGAAACTTGGGTGAAAAGTAATTTTTTTACTGCCAACCGTAGCCGGTTCGAAAATAACGAAAAAACAAAAAACTGCAACGTTTAAGTAGTCATTGAAAAATCGCGTAGTTAGTAATTAAGAGAAAGGAAACGTAGCGGGGACTAAGAAAAAGATCAGACAACGAATAGTTGCGTCATTGCGAATATTCAAAAAGCGGATCCGTACTTTTTTTCGTCTGCTGCTTTAGCCTGATATTATAAATCAGTTGGATATATTGTTTATAATTGATGTACATCAATATATATTTTTATACATACATATAATCCTTGAAAAAGAGCTCTTTTAGGTCTCAGGGCTACGTGACCGAAAGAGAAACGTGTATGAATGGCGATAAAAAAAAAGTAAGGTTCTTTTTTTCCCCTGGTGGAAAGTGCAGCGTGCTTTTGCTTCTCTCTTTCTTTTCATTTTTCCTTTTTTTTCCTCGTCACTTCTCACAGCCTCGAAAAGCTGCGCCGCGTTGCTCTTTAAATGTGTAGGCCCGTGTTTTTCCATCGATGAAAGGATGAGCGTGGCGAGAGAGGGCACGTGAAAGATAATTCATAGACAAAACGCGGCGACGAGCGAGGTCTTTGCGCGCACATATATATCCATATATACATGCATATATATGTGTTATGTATGTGTACATACACGTCATAGGGATCGCCTTTTGAGATAGCAGGCTTTGGCTCAAGCTCCCTCTTGATGCGCAACCCCTAAAAATAGTTTGGCGTTTAACCCTCTCGAGGTTGAGCAGCAAAGAATTGTGGGTCACCGGGCAACCCCGAGCATATATGTATGTGTATAGCACAATTTCTATGTGTAAAAAAAAATCTATATACGTACATGCACACGTTAACACCACAAAAGTATTAAGGGCATGTACAAGATCAACATAACCTCACAAATTTTCGAACCCAGTTTTCTCATAGATGGTTAAGGCCTTGGGCCACTATAGGATTTTCGAAAAATCGATTTTTTTTTGTTAAAAGTGTACCTTGGTACCTATAAAATTATATTCCAAAAGATTATGAGTGTGAAAAACGTCTAAGTACTCGATTTTCGAATTCTAGCGCAACCCCTCTTGATTCATGTCGTGACTTTCTACTAACTTTAAACGCGTTTATCTCAAAACTACATTTTTCAAGTCGGCCGGACTCATAACTCAAACAAATTTCCACCGATTCACTTAAAATTTTAACTGTATATTTATAATTACATTTTCTGAGGCACTACGTAGGATTTTTGTATTATATTGTATAGTTACTTTTTTATTTTTTCTCATGGCATTTTATACTTTTTGTTTTAGAAATGCACCATTTTGACAAAAAAAAAAAACTTTAGTGTCTCATCACAACTGAAAAATTATAGTTGGTCCGGCCGTTGACCTTCCAGAAATAAAGGCGTCATCGGAAAAATGCTGCACAGTCGCCACTTCGACATGTATCGCTGTGAAAAAATCATTTTGTATAGTCAATTACGTGTATAATAAAAGTCCTATTTTGTAATTCCGATTTATTTTATGGTTTGGCTGAAAAAAAATCACAAAATATGCCCTTTTTTTGGCCTCTAGAGTGGCCTAAGGCCTTAAGTTTTTTATGAAAATAAAAACACCAGGCTCCGTAGAATTCATCGGCGCAGAGCTTGACGATTTAATTGTGCCCCAAATATCTCTGAAAAAAATCTCGTCTTAAAGATTTAAGGTATGTCTCTCGCATTCATTGGTCACTTGGCTTCAGTTATGGAACATTCGTTTTTTTTTTGGTTATAACCTATATAAAAAAAAAATGTTTTTTTTTTAATACATGGAAAATATGTATTTTCATTTAAAAAATTAATCGTGTAGGATCTAGCTGATCGTTTGAGGCTCTCGAACTGGCTTGATTGTGAGGGTCATGGCGGAAAGAGAAGGAGAAAGAGGGATGTTCAAGGCGGCGAGATTACAAGAGAGCTACGTTTGTACCCTCTCTCTCTCTCTCTCTCTCTCTCTCTCTCTTTCTATTGTCGGGCGCGCGCGGAAAGGCGCTCTGGAGCAAAAACGTTGAGAGCTCGCCGACACAGGGCACTCGCGCGCTCACCGGTACTCATTCAATTATGACGCTGACACAAGCTCGCATCAATCTTTGCCTCTCGGTGTGGTGGCCGCTGTGGTGGCCAACGTTGCCGTTGTTTTCTCGCTCTCTCTGTCTTTCTGGCCTGTGTTTCTTTTGTCCCTGTCTCTCGACCGAATTTTTTTTTTATCTGCATCTTCTTCTGCTCTCTTCTCGTTTGTCACCCTTTCCCCTCCGCCCTAATATTCGACAGAGTCGCGCGCTAATTTCGACGAAAGCGGCCCCCGAGGGCCGGAAGTAGCTTTCGTCGGAGGATCCGAAGGAAAGAACGATTCGAATCGAAGGGAGCGAAAAGATTGCGAGTTCTTGCCGATATAGAATCGGCTGCAATGATTTTTGTTTTACTCTCGATATCGAGTACTCAATTCATTTTTTTGTTCTATCATATTTTTATTTATTTTATTTCTTTTTTTTTGGGTTCATCTTAATTTTCCTTAGATTTTCTTTTGTCTTATATCGAGTTACTGTTTTCTTTAATTTCGTCTCATATTGCGATGTTTGATTCTATCTTTTATTGAGGTACTTTGTCCTCGTTTTTATTTTGTCATCCTTTTATTTTCCTTCGTTTGGATTTGTTTGGGTTAATCTTGTTTTTCCTTAGATTTTCTTTTCTCACACATCGATTTATTGTATTTTTTTATTTTGTCTCATCGCGTTATTTTATTTGTTATTGAGCTATTTTGTGCTTTTAGCTGGATTTTGTTATCCTTTTATTTGCTTTCGTTTAGATTTGTATGGGTTAATCTTGATTTTCCTTAGATTTTCTTTTCTCTCGCATCGAGTTATTGTTTTATTTTGTTTTGTCTCATATCGCGTTTTTTTTCTTTTATTTTTTGTTGAGCTACTTTGTGCCCTCGACTTGATTTTGTTATCCTTTTATTCTTGAATCATTCATTTTGTCGAGAGTTACACCAGGACATGATAAATTTGATCAATCAACCAATCAATCTCTTTTCTCTCTCTCACCCTCTCTCTCTCTCTCTCTCTCTCTCTCTCTCTCTCTCTCTCTCTCTATTCCTAATTCTTCTTGTTGTTCCGATTCAACCCCTTCTCCTCAATCGTCTCCGGCGAATCTTCGCTCCGAGACACGTTCTCCGCCGGGGACGAATTAGCCACGCTCGGACGATGCCTCTGATTGATATACACGCCTCTGATGATGTGAGGATGACGAAAGTGAGAAGAAGAAGGATAGAGATAAATAGCCGAATCAAGGAGAGAGAGAAAGAGAGAGAGTGTGTGAGAGAGAGAGGGAGAAATAGAGAGGATAATCGTGGCCAGGTTCACCCTCTGTGACACGCGAGGCTCGTTGTTGGCTACCACCACGTAAAGGGCTTAATCTTCTCTCTCTGGAGCCCTATTCTCGTGCTTCTCTCGAATCACCATCCTGTGCTATCATAGCTATAGTATACAAGCTCGTGGAAAACGCGCCGTGACTATCCGGATATGAATAATGTCGTTGCTTTGATTGACGTGCTGATAATGTTGATTAAATTTATAACGCGACTGTGTGTTATTTCAACGTCGCTGATGGGCGAACAGCGCGAGTTGCTTCGCGAGAGCTGCGCATTCACAGCCACGTTTGCGAGAATGATACATCACTCGGGGCAATTGGTTTCTCATATTTCTTTTTTTTTAATTGACGTATAATATCGGTATATAATATTATATACTGCTATTTAATTGATGCATATATATATGTCTATACTTTTTCGCCCTTTTTCAGAAGGTGTTGAATATTTGGTTAATATAACAAAAAAATCGGTACCTCATTTTCGCATTGAAATTAAATTTTCCGATAATATAAAAACCATATAAACAAACAATTCCATACATTTGACGATTTCCCACAAGCAACTAATTCCAAAATTGGCATTATGATATTGATGCAGCATAGGAAAAATTGATGCGCACGTTCGGTACATGCATGAGAATTTTGGAAGAACGAACACCAAAATCCATTAGCATCGTGGCCGAATCTGTTGACTGTTTTTTTCGCTCTTTTTTGTCCTTTTAATTTTTTTTTCTGTTCGCGACAAATGGAATACGCGTGTACTCTTGATGGCCCGATATATATCGGCAGAATAAATACGCGACGGTGGAACGCGCGCGCGGAAATATGCCCATTAAACGGTGAACGCGCCGTTTCCGTTCTCGCTGTAACGACCGGTATTGGCACGAGTGAAATGGTGGGCAGATCGTCGTATCCTTTCACGAATGATGTTTTCCTGTGAATTTTTTTTGCCTCTATCTCCCTTTCTCTCTCTCTCTCTCTCTCTCTCTCTCTCTCTCTCTCTCTCTCTCTCTGTATCTCTCTGTATCTCCATGTTTACGCTTCATCCAGCTAAATTGAATTTTGTCCCGGGGCGAAAAACGAGAATGGAACTCGGGGCCCGGATGATCGCGTATGTTTACCCGAAAACAGATGGCGCAGCCGGCCCGAGAATAGCCCGGGGATGTAGCAAAAAAGCAGGATAAGGGGGCGGCTTGGCCGCGGCAGGGTGGGGTGCGAGGAGGCAGCATCCACCGCGATTCCTAATCCTTTCGATCTCTCGTGGAGGTTCGATATCCCAGGAATATCCTCATCATATACAGAGTATGTTCTCTTTGATACAAGACAATGTAATTCTTCATACGTATCCGGACGAACACCCTTTATATTGGGTGAAGTAAAAAGTTCTGAGCGTTTTCCGCTAGATGTCTTTAGTGAGCCATATTTCACGATGTATACATCGCATCGGGTCATACTATACGGCGATTTAAAGGTGACATTACCTTCAAAAAAAGTTCTTTGACCGTTTTGTATTTGGTGAAGCCCGCTGTGTGTTACAGCGTTCCTGTATGGAGGTAAAAAAGAGAAAATTCGATACATTCTTCAGTACCACTACGACCAAGGTAAAAAGGCGGAGCAGACGGCCAAATAAATTTGTGCTGTTTATGGACCTAATACGGTATCGAATGCAACAGCAAAGCGGTGGTTCCAACCATTCCGTTCTGGTAAGATGGACGTCGAAGATGAGGCACGCTCTGGTAGGCCAATCGTCGAAAATGTCGATATTATCATGGAAATCGTCGAGTCGGACCGGCATGTGAGCACTTATTCCATTGCCCAGGAACTGAAGATTAGCCAGAAAACCGTTTGGAACCATTTGCATAAGGCTGGTCTCAAGAAGAAGCTCGATGTATGGGTGCCACACGAATTGACGCAAAAGAACCTTTTGGACCGAATTGATGCCTGCGATTCTTTGCTGAAACGTAACGAAATCGACCCATTTTTGAAGCGGATGGTGACTGGTGATGAAAAATGGGTCACATACGAGAGCAACAGCCGAAAAAGATCGTGGTCCAATCGCGGTGAGCCGGCCCAAACGATCGCCAAGACCGGATTAACGGCCAAGAAGGTTTTGCTGTGTGGTTGGTGGGATTGGAAGGGTATCATCCGCTATGAGCTGCTCCCATCGGGCCAAACACTCAATTCGGACCTCTACTGTGAACAACTGACCAGATTGAAGCAGGCGGTCGACCAGAAGCGGCCAGAATTGGCCAATAGGAAGGGTGTTGTGTTCCATCAAGACAACGCCAGGCCGCACACATCTTTAACGACGCGCCAGAAGCTTCGAGAGCTTGAATGGGAGGTTTTATCCCACCCGCCGTATAGTCCAGACCTGGCACCAAGCGATTATCACCTTTTCAAGCATTTGCAAAATTTTCTTGATGGTACAAAACTGGCCTCAAGAGCGACTTGTGAAAATGAGCTGGTCAAGTTTTTTTACCAATAAGGACGAGGACTTCTTCAATCGCGGAATTATGAAATTGCCTTCAAAATGGACAAAAGTTATCGAACAAAACGGCGCATATTTGATCTAAATCGGATAATCCTAACTATGTTAATTTCATCGTCGAAATAAAGCGAAAAAACCCTCAGAACTTTTTACTTCATCTAATATTTTCTCTCTGTACAAACTCAACCTATTCCAGGTCTCTTCATTTGTTTTCTTCTACTTAAACAATTTTTAATCCTGATCTTACAATACCATTTTGCAAATACCTCACTTCTGACAGATCGGGTCTTTGAAAAAATTAAATTGACATCCGTGAAAAAAGAGCATTAATTTTTATTATTCACGCGTTAAAAAAAAAATCACTATTGCTATGTGGATATGGACTTTACAACGCGGGCCAGTGCATCAACTGTTATGTACGGTGAGGGACAGGAGGCGGGCTGGAATTTCGCGTAACCCCGCAGGACGCGAAAGCGGCAGGGAAATGTGCGTTGTGTAGTCACATCTGGCAAAGCTCTCATGCCTAGCAGAGTACTGTATACTACAACACACTGTCGCGAGGGGGGTGGCGGCAGGCGGATGCGTAAAACATGAATCCTGGCGCGCACGGTTTCCCGACATACGCGCGTTATGCTCCGCGCTTCCTCTTCGAAGCCGCATCGGAAAATGACGATCGGACTCGAAACTCTTAATATCGATATACGCACGCGCGCGCGCGTATGTGCGTGTGTGTGCGAGTATGTGTGATTTTGCGAAACCGAAGGGTTGCTTGTTCATCGGTATATGAAGTCCACGAGGCGAGTGTAGGGAATGGCAGAACGCATGCATATTGAAACGTCATTTCATGGTGACCGCAGGAGTAAGCATCGGCTGTACTATCCCTCCTCTCCTCGGGAATCCCAACGTGGGGATCTATAGCGAGAGAGGGCGTGTATGCGTTTTGGGGGATGAAACGACCGACGCGTTTTGCACAGGCGAAGCGTAGGTTTATGCAACCCGCGGAACCGTCGGCATAGGATCTACCTTGGTGTGTGCGTGTGCATGGAGAATGTATATGGCTCCCACTATGTATGCATGTCCAGTTTACTGTACGCGATAGTCAAACGGTAACAGGAAACTCGTCTGATCGGTCCTAAATGCACCGTTGGAGTATTCTATCGGTTTCACCTTCCCTTGTCTTTCACCCCCTCTCTCTCTCTCTCTCTCTCTCTCTCTCCATTTTTCTCTCTAACCCCGTACGTGCATTTTGCAAGCGTTTTGGACACTCTCTGTCCCGTGTTTCGAATGGCTGTTTATGTACTGTGAGCGAACCGCGAGCAACCCTCCGTACTCTTCAATTTTCATCTGTCTCATTTCTCATGCGTTTACTCTCGCGAGCGATTCCTCCCTTCCTCTCGCTACCTATCTGTCTCTCTTTCTCTTTGTTTCTCTCTCATTCTGCCTCATTCTCTTTGTCTCGCAGCTTTTTCTCTCACTTTCCCTCGCTTCACGTAATTTGTCCATATCGACCTCCGGCTCCTCCCGTTCCGTAACACACACACACACACACACACACACACACACACACACGCGCGCGCGCGCGCGCGCGCGCGCGAGATTGTCGTTGACGTATATATTGTTTGGAGCGCCCTCGCCGCCGCCATTGCAAGAAACGATATGTTGCGATGATGACGCTCGCCTCGATGCGACTATTATTATTCTGTAATCTATATTCGATCGCATGGCATAATAGTTTCGACGGCGTTGTTGCGTTTGGCCCCGCGGGCGCCCAAAACGACAATAATCATCGACGATGTTCGCGGTATCGTCGTCCATAGTCAGAGCTACTTGAACATACATATATATATATATATTTATATAAATTGTTTTTGAGAAATCTTTGTTGCAAATTAAAGTAAAAATCTCTAGGCTATACAACTATGCAGTAAAAAACCGTATTAAGGCCTTAGGCTCCTCTAGAGGCCAAAAAAGGGCATATTTTGTGATTTTTATTTCAGCGAAACCATAAAATAAATCGGAATTACAAAATAAGGATTTTATTATACACGTAATTGACTTTGCAAAATTATTTTTTTACAGCGATACATGTCAAAATGGCGGCTGTGCAGCATTTTTCCGATGACGCCTTTATTTCTGGAAGGTCAACGGCCGGACCAACAGCTCCTATAATTTTTCAGTTATGATGAGACACTTAAGTTTTTTCGATTATCTATAAAAATAGCTATAGAAGTACGTAGAATTTTTTGATGTATTGTTTTTTGTCAAAATGGCGCATTTCGAAAACAAAAAAGTATAAAATGTCATGAGAAAATCGTCAGAAAATTGTTTATAAAAAAGGAACTATGCAATATAATTTAAAAATCCTATGTAGTGCCTCAGAAAATGTAATTCTAAATATCCAGTTAAAATTTCGAGTGAATTGGTTGAAATTTGTTTGAGTTATGAGTCCGACCGACTTGAAAAATGTAGTTTTGCGATAAACGCGTTTAAAGTTAGTAGAAAGTCACGACGTGAATCGAGAGGGGTTGCACTAGAATTCGAAAATCGAGTACTTAGAGATTTTTCATACCCATAATCTTTTGGAATATAATTTTATAGGTAGCAAGGTACATTTTTAACAGAAGAAATCGATTTTTCGAAAATCCTAGAGTGGCCAAAGGCCTTAAAATTCCTAACTCATGCAGACCCCTTGAGTATTTTTCCTCATTTGATATACATCAAATAAGTTAAATTATAAATCACATACTAAATAAAATTAACCTACACTGGTAGATGTGCGGTCGGGGTTCGGCTTCGGCGGTACTTCGAGTTAAAGCAGTGAGCAGGAGGCCAATACTTTTGATGCATTGGTGTAGGTACTTGAGTAAAAGTCTGTGCACCAGAGAATCAGAAGAATATGGGGCCGTCTATACCGATACGGGTTTTCCACAGTTTTCCCGTACCCTCGGCAAATGCGGTATAATGTAGCTTAAGACGTCTGTGGATGCAACGGAAGTTGGGTTAAAATTTGAAAAAATACTAAATAAAATTATAAATTAAAATTAGGCAAAATAATGAATAAAATTAGGTTTAAAACAACAATATATATAAAGTTTCAGGATAAAAAAAATATATGTAAAATTAGAAAAAAAGCGCTTACGGGGTCTGCATCATCTTGCAATTAAAAGAATACGATTTTTTTCATTGCATATACTTTTATTTTATTTTATTATAAATAATCTTTAGACACGTTGTTACCGTGAAATTCACAAGAATTTCTCGTCTACGTATATACATGGCTATATATATATCCGGTAACGAATGACATTAGGTGGATGGTTTAGTTTCGTGCAGGAAGCAAAGATTCAGCTTCCGAAGGAAGACGCGATAGACTAGAAAGAGCGACAGAGAGAGAGAGAGGGAGCTGCCGCATAGAGGCGGAACTATGGTACGAGAGATGCGGTTGCACCTTCTGGCCCGGTTAATAATTCAATTCCTGCCGAGCGTCGCGTGCGCCCCAAAGAGAACGAGCATCGTCTTCGTCGTCGACGACGATAAAGACGATGAAGACAGGCTGGCTGATTTCTCTTCAGCCTCTCGAGTTCTCCTCCTCATCGTCGTCTTCGTCGTCGTCGCTCATCCCTCGGCAGCATTCGTTGCTCCCTGTTGGCGCGACGAGGCTTCTCAGAGCGTGCAACTCTCGCTGTGTGTACTCTTAAGGGGAATCGATTTTCTCACACCGTCGTCGTTGCCGGAGAGGAAGGCATCCTCGTCTCGTGGCGGTGCCACAGCCAGACCTCTCTCTCTCTCTCTCTCTCTCTCTCTCTGTCTCTCTCTCTCTCTTTCGCTCTCCTTTGCTTCAAGCATCCTCCTATGTGCTCCAACCCTTAACTCTTGGGAATGTGTATACAGAGCATATATGTATAGACAAAGAGACCTAGATAGAAGAGTGGAAGAGCTTTCCAGCAAAGAGGGACATATATAGGAATAAGGGTTGGTTGATCTGGGTGACTACGAGTTGGATGCTATGGTGGACGTTATACACGGCCATACGTAGCGCGAAGAAATGGAACCGCCGGCAGCCATTTTGTAAGCTCTTCCCGGAGGAATCGATGTGACGTCGCCTGAGGGGCGCTTGCGCCAGCGGGCAACCCTCTGCTCTCTCTCTCCCTCTCTCTCTCTCTCCTTCTGTCTCTCTCTTTCTCTCTCTCTCTCTGACGGTCTCTCTTCGGGTCCGTCCCTCCAATCCTTTCTCTCTATCTCTCTCTCTCTCTTTCTCTCCCTCTCGTGTCTCCGATCAATTCTAACTTGCGGGCTCTGGCGCTGCCACCCTCTCTATCAACCACACCAGCTATACGTGTCTCTTCCCTCCTTCGATTTCACGTACTTGCACATATGTATATGCCTGTACCAATCTCGGGTGATATTCCAAGGCTTTCTCGTCAATACCCTCGCGTCGACGTGTCTTCTCTCGTGTCTTCATTCGACACGTTTGTAACCACACGAAGAACGAACGTGCGGTTTTATTCCGTTGTCTTTCCCAGCGTCTCTCTCTCTCTTTCTCTTTCCCTTTGGCTATGGACCACTCTTGTCTATAGTGCTGCGAAACTCATTGTTACTTTGGGTTTGTCGTCATCGTTTATTGTTTCTCCGTTAGGAAAAAAATCTCGTATACTCAATTCTCATGGACATTTCCTAAGCAATTTGCACGGGAGCTTCTTTCGTTCTTCAACTTTTATACATATATATTTAGGGTTTTTGTAAGGTACTTTTGTAATTCGAGAACTGTGGGATTTGAAACGAAAGATCTAGAGAGAAAAAAAGGTCGAAAAAATAGACAGATTAGATATATACATATTAGTAGTCACCTCTTTCCCGAAGGGTTCTTGTAGTAGTGGTGAGGGAGAGCGAGAGAGAAAGAGAGGGAGAGAGAGACACGATGACGAGAGGTGGAGAGAAAAGAGGTGGGCCGAAATTTATAACTCGGCTAATGGTCCTACGGGTTTTTGCACGCACCTGGCCCATGCACTCGGGGCCTATATTTGCGTCTCGGGAGAGCCCTATTTCTAAGGGTGCATGCATCGTATATTCTTTTTTATTATTATTATTAATATGTATTCCATTTTTATTATTTTCCCCACTTTTGTCGGGCATTCAAGAACCTCTAGCGATATTTTGCCGATCGAGCACCTTATTATGATTAGCTACTTTCGTACCGCGACGAGTTTCAGCCCTCCCTCCCTTCCGCCATCGCTCTCGCCCTCTTTTTTTTTCCAAGACCGCACTGCGCGCGGACATTCTCCGTTCGGACGAAACGTCTTGCGGACTTCGCGCTGGTGGATAAAACGAAGTTAAAATTTAACCGGGCCCTTGTAATGCAAGAGAGAGAGAGAGAGAGAGAGAGAGAGATTCTCGATGGGGTACGCGATATGCGATGCACACCTTGGATTACGAGCAGGATGATCCTCCCGTGGATGCGCCTCGGGCCGTCGTCAGGTACCTCGCGATTCTCATATATATATATATATATATATATATATATATATATATATATATATATATATATATATATATATATATATATATATATATATATAGAAAGAGAGAGAGAGAGAGAGAGAGAGAGAGAGAGAGAGAGAGAGATGAGAGAGAGAGAGAGAGAGAGAGAGAGAGAGAGAGAGGCATATCTATACACGTGTATCGCCAGTTTTATGGTCGTTTTGTTATTTTTACTTTTTTTTCTTCCCTTTTCTTCTTTTTTTTTGATACTTTGGGTCTCCCTGCAATCCCTGTGAAGAAGAGCGCATACTTCATTTATTATGACTGTGATTATCGATTATGCACCAACATCTTTCTCCCTTTTGCTCTGCTCTGCTCCTCTCTCTCTCTCTCTCTCTCTCTCTCTCGCTCTTTCGTTCTCTCGCAGTTCTTGTCTTCGTTAGCTTCTCATTTGACTTCTTGCGCTCTGATATCCAAAATTCTCTGTGGTTCGACTGACATTATTCTGCATTTACTATTAAATGATTCGTTTCAACAAAAAAAAATTAAAGAAAAACGGTGTTTAATTTGGCAACGAAGTTCTGAGCCCGGAAATTGATAATCAGAGAGAGAGAGAGAGAGATACCGAGCGAGCCTGGATTCGAAGATACAAGCATATATATATATATATATTTAAGCAAAAAGCAAAGGCACTTTGTGAGGCTGAATGTGATTTTTTTTCAAGTCCTCGATATCTATATAGGCCTTCGCCCGAATATATGCTACGGCTGTCTGAAGGGAAACCAGGGCGCGATCCGAAAGAACGCGCCGCTCGTATATATAGTGACTAAACTGAAAAGAAAAAGCGAATGAGTAAAAAGAGTGGAAGGGAGAGAGAGAGAGAGAGAGAGAGAGAGAGAGAGAGAAAGAGAGAGAGAATCAAAGTCGCCCTAAGTTTATATGAAAACACTGGCACAAAGGCAGCCAAGAGCGCGAGAGGAAAAAGAAAAGGAGAAAATCTGTGATTTCGACGTAGGAGATTTAACATTGAGACAACGTGAAAGCATCAGTAGTAAAAGCATGCCGCAGATCAGACGGTAGAGTATTCTCGTACTGCTGTGTGTGTGTCTCTCTCTTTCTCTTACTCCCTCCCTCCCTCCCTCCTCTTTCTCTCTCTTTCTCTCTCTTTCCCCCAATGGAATAAAGAAAAAGCGAATCGTCGTTGCTTCTTCCACGTTTCCGCCTTTTTCCTGGCCTGCTTTTTTTTTTATTTTGCCCTCCCTCTCGCTCTCTCTCTCTTTCTCCCTTATTCGCTATACCCTCTCCCCGCTACGTGTGATTCTCTCTCCCTTCTACTTGATGTTCTTCTACTATTTTTCCTTTTCGCCCTCCCGCGCCCTTCACGAAAGTCTTGACAACCCCTTGGGCCAAGAGTGTTTCTAGCTCCTGGTGATTGGGAGTTGCCCCTCCGGGCATGGAAAACGGCTGCTGGACGCGCATGCGTAAAACCACCCTAACGTTTCGCAACTCTCTCTCTCTCTCGTGATCTCCCACTTCCTACATATATATATATATATAGAGAGAGAGAGAGAGAGAGAGAGAGAAGAAGAGATCTATGTATCCAGCATCCCTAGCAGCTAGGGCAGCACAGCCACCATGAGAGCGAGAGAGAGAGAGAGAGAGAGAGGTCCCCTTTAGGGTTAGCCGTGCGGTCCTCCCTGCGGCCAAACAGCCCAGGATGACACGCCCCAGGCTACCAGATCAATAAGATACCTTATACCCCACCTTCCCTGCTCGCCTCTCTCTCTCGCTCTCTCTCTCTCCAGCTCTGTGTCCCTTCCTCCCTCTGTCTGTCTGTCTGTCTCCCTCTCTCTCTCTCTCTCTCCCTCTCTCTCTCTCTCTCTCTCTCTCTCTCTCTCTCTCTCTCTCTCTCTCTCACTCTCTCATTCTCTCTCTCATCATACTTGTGTATTACGTATATATGAATGTACATATAGGTATCCTCTTTTGCTCAACCCTCTACGTTTATTCTCTGCGTTTCAGATCCCCCGCCCCCTCCAACAGACTATGGTTACGCCCTGAGACACGCAAGATCGAGGCATTCGAAATATATAACGTGAGGCCGCCACGTAAGGGTGTACAGAAGTGAGAATTTGTATTCGAGAGAGGGCAAGCGAGAGGGAGAGAAGGGCGAGTCTGAGATTGGATCGTGGAAAAAAAAAACACGCACGAATTTAGGGTGATAGTGCTTTTTCCCGGCCTTCATTTAGATTCCGTTTTCCCGAAAAATCGACACTTACCCGCGCCAAAAATTCACATCGCAATCCCCTATATAAACCGGGTCATTAAAAGGGGTTAACGTTGGAAAAAAGCACCAACTGCAATAGAAGGGAGAAAATCGCGAACAATTTTCTGCCACTGTTTTTGTCCTAAGGGGGAGAGAGAGAGAGAGAGTCCGGTAAAAGATGATCGCGGAAAAAAGAGTTCGAGACGATCGTGCCGTGGTACGGGATGGGCTGTTTGAAGTTGAGGGGCGGTATACAAGGCGGTAGAGAAACTTTGCATACACAATTACGGCAAGAAGAAAGAAGAAAGCTCCTGCGAGACAAAAAGTTTGCCGTTTATAACCGCAGCGAAAGAGTAGCGGACCACGTGCCTACCTATGTACAATATAAACGAGCACGCTATTTTCCACGCCTACATATATACGTATATATATATATATATGTGTGTGTGTGTGTATATAATGTTTAAAAGTTAAAAAAAAGAGCTCCATTGTTCTTTTTTAATTCTCCGCTACTTCCACGTCTCTGGAAATACTTCATGTTTGGGCATCACATTAAGGTATTGCGAGTAAAAAAGAGGGTTCTACCGCGCCTTCTACCCCGTGCTCCTCCCCCTCGTCCTATACGTTTCCTATCCTCCTTATCCTCATCCCTCCATTCCAATTTGGTCGGGTCAATCGGAAATTTTCTGGTAAGCTCGCGTGTGCGCCCTGGGCCGTCACGATTCCGCGAGCTAACCGTCGCCACCACCTCCACCGCTGCCGCTGCCGCCGCCGCCGCTGCCGTCGCCGTTCGGTATAACCGATTCAGAAATTCCTCGTAAAGCAATTTCATCGTCGGGATTCCTTTCACGCCCTTGCTCACGGGGCCCACGAAATGTATATATGTATGCAATGTGTGCCTTGTGCATCTTACAGAGTTTAAACTTGGCACTATCGCGAGCCGGGGAGAAAGAAAGAAAGAGACAGAGAGAAAGAGGGAGAGAGGATGGTCAACGTTGGAGCCCTTAGGTTCAGTACAGCAGCAAACATCCCAATTTCTCCACAAGTCTCTCTCTCTCTCTCTCTCTCGCTCTCTTTGCCGATCTCGCTGACTTGGCAATTCCTCGGTCTCTCTGGCATCGCGTAATGCACCGCGCCCTCGGGTGTAATGACGAAGTAGCTGCGCGCCATTATAATACGTACGGTGTGTGTGCACACACCGCACCAGTGGTTTGTGTATACATCTCTCTCTCTCTCTCTCTCTCTCTCTCTCTCTCTCTCTCTCTCTCTCTCTCTCTCTCTCTCTCTCTCTTTGGACGTATGTACACCTACGTTTACACATGTAGGATAATTTTCGTGCAATACGTCCGTCATCCCCGGGCGAGAGGAGACGAGAGGGGCAAGCTTGCCAGGAGAATGCAGGAGCGAGGTAAATAGAAGTGCAGCAGCTGAACTGCAACGCCTCCACTCCCCTTGCCTTCTTCCTCTTGCGTATGCAGAACTTTGAAAGAGATGAAAAAGAGAGGACAACAAATAAGCAACGTGTACAGAAATAACAGCCTCGAAGAAATTACACTCGTGATTGTACACTCGGATAGTGGCGGCTCGCGTGTACAATATCGTTTATGTCACAGAAGACACGATTGGGGGATTCGTCTGGGTACGGTATCGCTCCGAGTACCTACAAAAATCCATACTGGTTTTCACCTTGTTTTTTTTTTTCTTAAGCCTTTGGGCTGAAGCCTGAACTTGCCAATGTGAAAAGAGTCAGCGGTATGCGTTGGGTCGAGGAACCCGCGTGTTACGATCCTCGCTGCAATCTGGTAACTGAATATTAAAATTTTTGCATACAATGTATGTATGTTGTACGCTTCTAAGGAGGTTGAGGTGTTAGCAGGAAAATGAGGAAACCTCGTGGAATTCGATTGTAATCTGTAAATTACGATGTTAAAAAAAATGGTACAATTTTTGTGCACTTTAGAAACTTGGTTCTTGAAAAAATTCATAATGCAAAACTAGATTACACGTAAGCTTATGGGAATTGAGAGACGTATCGTGACATTTTGGTAAAAAATAGTGCTAAAAATATGAAATTTTCTATGGTAAACGAAGAAGGATGAATGTGCATGTTCCAATTTTTACAGATTTTTTCGGAGATTCATTTGAACAAAATTAATTATTCTGGCCAATATCTCAGTAACCAAAAATCTGGCAACGTCGCATATGAAGCGTACCCGACTCCGTGCGCCGCGGTGGGAATTTAAAAAATGCATTATATCGAATTCATGGCGTGCAAGATTTAAACACATATATAGGGATGGGAAAAATTAATTAAGTTTATATCGCTCCGAAAAAACAACACTTTATTAACTACGTATACAAAAGCATACATATATTTTATCTTCGTATACCTAATAATATAATATAATTCAATATCTATGAGACGTATGCCTTGCACAATTTTGAGGTTGAGCTTCGCTTCACCTTCATCAACGTCAATGTTGCTTTCAACAATCTTGCGTCTTTTTTTTCGCGAGTTAACTTGACTGGTTCTTTCACTGTATCCTGCTTCAGTCACCCGTTATCTTCTCCACGTAAATATTTTACTTAAATATTGACAGTGCGCGTACATAAACACTCACACTTTACAAATGTATGCGACGTTGCCAGATTGGGAAGGGGCTTAACTTTGGAAACGTACTGCCTCTAACTGTTGGATAAGAAAAAGGACTGTAACACCTCAAATTCCTTTACCGAGATTTTCAAACATCTCTTATCAATCCGGTGAGTCTCGATCTCGGCTCGGCTAGTTTTTCGAAGCAATTCAAGGTTAGGGGAAAAAGAAGGCCACGAGGCCGAATTATAATTCAACGAGACTCAATTTCGTCTCGTTCGTAGATTCAGCAGTTCGAGATTATCGTGAAATTGGAATATTAACATTTTTTTTTTTTGGTAGCTCGAAAGTGATGAAACGAACGAAAAGAGACGGAATTGTATGCGGAACACCGAGCGAATACTTCGGAAGGATACAATTGGATCAACCAGGATCAAATGAACTTTCTATTTTGAACTCGACTGTTCTGGGATTTGTCTCGTCCCGCTTGTCCTCCGGGTCTAGCGCGAATGACGCGTCCGCTGAAAAATCGTTCATTAACATCGAAGAAAAGATCCAACATGATTAAATAATGTTTTGCACTCGCGATAATCGCCCTTGGATTTTTCTGCTCAACTTTCCAACGTGTCGACAAAATTGATTTGCCTCGTTCGCGATCACGTTCAACTTGAATTTGACATCGTGCAGCGTATTTATAGCCTCCTAGGGGAGGCGCGGAAGATCACACTTCGTATCGCTGATAGGATCATTAAAGTGCACGATTGACACTTTTTCCCGGCCCTGAACGCGTGCTGCATACATATCCTACGCGTGTATTTGTACAAGGACACGAACGAGTGGTGGTACACGCGCACGATAATCGTCTCGGCGTTGTTAAATCGCCGGGAAGATAACGATCTGCGTCTCGGTCGTTTCGTCATTCGTGTCGCAGCCTCGCGAGACGATGATCGAGTCGTCAGAGAGTGTCGGGACTGACTGAATGAACGATCAACTGACGAGAAATTACTGACGCACGTCGTTGTGCGTACGAGGTAAAAGAGACGTATCTTCGTGTCTTCAAAATTGAAAGAGATCACCAGCTGGAGGTTTTTTCTTGACCCTTCGGGCACGGGCTGGTTCACTCTTAATTTTCATTGTGTACCGGGGATAGAGGAGTTCATTGGTTCGCCGGACGAGGGGAATTGGTGATGGCGTCTTCGTAGTCGAAAAAGACCGAGGATATGAGCGGATGTACTGGTGTACGTGTAGGATAGACGAGGCACATAGGAGTGGCCAGAAAGTTGCCAGCCTCGTGCTTAGTTCCCATGGGAATTTCCGTCGACTCTCAGAGGGTCGCCAGCCAATTGGGAGTCAACCCTCGAAGCACCCTGCCCACGTCACTACACGAGGGTTGCTTACCCAAATGGAAGAGGGGTGGTGGTGATGTTAGCCGCGAGGACCGGGCGACCATACGGGGGACACCCTAAACTCGAGTAGAACTGTCACGTAACATCGTTGGCCGCACTCGCTATTGCCCTTTAGAGGCGCCAAATGAGCCGGAACGAGGAAGCGTCGTTCGGGACACCGTGCGCCCGAAGGATACACGGGACCAGACAAATTCTCGAACGGCCGAGTCCAAAGAGGAAGGCTGACTTGAGTTTTGACAAAATATTAGGTGTATAAATTAATTTTCGGCCTTTTTTTCGACAATTTTGACATTTATTTATCAAAAAATGAATACAGATCTAATCTTTCTAATCTAATCTAATGATGGATCCGACAATTGCCCACTAGATGGGAGACGCATCTCCCATCTATTGGGCAATTGTCGGATCCTGGCTCGAAAGAACGATGATGGTTTTGACTGGATGATGTTGTCGATGCTCTGATGGACTTTCTCAGGAGGATCATGGGCGCCGGGAGGAGGGTGCAAGGGGGTGCACTTGCACCCCCTACCATGAAAGAAAATACACAGAAAATTATTAAGAAATAAAATTTTGTAATATTGTAGAAATAAAAAAAACAATAAAAACGGGGTGGCTTGAGCAATCAAATTTGCAAATTCAACAAGGGATTATTTACAGGATGTTTACCGACCCGAAATGTCATGAAAAGTCTTAAATGTCATGAAATTACACTCGATCCTGAAAAAGTCATGAAATGTCATGAAAAGTTACCAGTCTATCTGATTTTTTAAAGATCTCTGCAGCGCTCGTTATCATGGCCGATTTTTTTATTAATTTATCCAAAATACCTCCGAAAACCTCCGTTAAGGTTCTGTCTATCTTTTGCTATGGCTAAAAATGAAGATTTGTCTAATTTTCTTATATTTTCTGGGTGGAGCTGCTTAAGCGAAAATGCTTTTTTGTGTGTAGAAGAAAATCGATTTCTCAGAGAAGAAATGATTGGGTCTAAATTATAGGATGAAGTTGGATATTCTGAAGAATTCTTCTGCATTTCCGCGTGATTTGAATTTGACATGACGTAAATGCCTAATTTTATATATCTACCTATAATTATGGGGATGCACTGTTATAAATTATATCTTTCTAGTTAATAGTATAATGTGTTGATGCAAATGCTTCTTGAAAGTATTCCTGCCGGCGCCCATGCAGGGGATCGATACTAGGTATCGACCAGGTGGAGCTGGAGCGCCTGAAAAAGGTGATAGTTAGAAGGCGCTAGGTCTGGAGAACATTTCTCAGCCCATCGTGGAAGTAACTTTTAGGGTGTTTTCTGCTGTGTGTGGCCGCGCGTTGTCCCGCAGCAAAATCACTTGCTTCGACGTTTTTCGGTTATCCAGGACCTTCTACATTCTGGAGATCAATATTTTCATGGCGGAACTTTAAAAACCATTTTTTACGTGTGCTATAAGATACAGCCCTCTCCAATGCCCGAACTAAGCATTTCTTGTGCTTCTGCGGCACTTTTTTTCAATTGGAAGGCGAAAAGAAGACAATGCCTCAAGTGCTGCTCGGCGATCGACATCTTTATTTACTATGTTTATGAAGTTGGGTTAATCGGACCAAGTGGTTTGATCTCGAACTACTGAATCGTCGAACGAGACGAAATTGAGTCTCGTTGAATTATGGTCAGGCCTAGTGGCCTTCTGTTCAGCACCAAGTCTGAACTGCTTCGAAAAATAAACTGGGCCGAGATCGAGACTCGCAGAATCGAAAAAAATGTTTGAAAATTTCGACTAAAGGCGTACAATATACACACAATATATCTAAGAATTTTGCTATTTGGTTACTAGGTCCCCACGAGGGTCGGAACACCAGGGCTAAAAGACCGCGAGTTTCATAGCCCGACGAAGCGCTGATCCGTTTCACATCACAGCCATAACTCACCGGCAACTGTCCGATCAGACTCAAAAAGAATCAAATCCAATATGAGCTTTCTAACGAGAACGCGTGTCTTCCCAATCCTAGAGAAAATAGTCCCGATCCATAGGCTCACTTGTTTATGGTTCGGCACTATTCCAACAAGGACAGTGCGCTTATCTTGGATCTTCGCACAACTCTCAAGCGGGAGGAGGAAAGACAGGGACGAGGGGAACGACAGCAGGCTCGCGGTGTTCAAAATCGCCCTCGCCTCGTTACGTGTCTTTTGTTCTGTTTCCTCCTTTTCCCTGGATTCGGAGCGGAGGAATGTGGGTCGATGTTCAGCGAAACGAGAGTCCGTAGTACGTACGAGGGCGTAGTTCGTGGTCGTTCCCGTTTCATGGAAGAGTGCCTCTCAACTTTTTCTCTTTCTCTTTTTTCTTCCATCGATGCACTGCCGAGTCCTGGGGTCAAGGAATCCCAGTGAATGAGAGGAAAAAAAACGCGGCGAACCTATCGGGGGAGACCCAAAGGCGCCCATCAACGCGGACAAATGTGAAAAAAGTGTAACAGAGTCAGGACGTTCTCATCGTTAAGAATTTCCTCGATGCTAACGCGATAAATGCTCTGGAGTGCGAAAGAGAGAAAGGCAAAGAGAGCGAGAGAGAGAGGGAGAGGGATCGGGAAAGAAAGGTTTTTCGGAGGGAGTCAAATAATTATCGCTTCGGGCAAACGAACTCGCTGATCTTGGGAGTAAGGCTTATTTACTTTCAACAACTTCTCACGATGCGAGGGACTATTGAATAAGCAATTGAGCAATTATCCGCCTTCGACGTTACGTCAGTCATTACTTAATTACAGATGTCAAGTTTGCTGAAAACGTTGACTATCGAGAAGCAATTATAATTGTCCTTTAATCGGATGACGTTTGAATGACAACATTCGTCATCAACAGCCCAAAGTAGTTGAATTAAACCGAGCTAAAAATATTAAACCTAGGTATGTCAGATTTAAAAGCCTGGCCGCGTTTTTCGTTCGTTGGTCATGTCGAATGTCTTCATCGTTGGAGGATCTTTCGGGGACTGGAGAGTCGGAGCTCAATATACAGAGAATGGCAGTTCTCGTAGGCTCAACTGGAGGCCCAGATTGACATTTTGCGGTACAGTTTGAATAATTCGGTCTCTAGCAACGGGAATTAAGTCCTAGGGAATTTTATCATCCCTTTTGGATTTGGAAAAGAGCCACCTACGTTTTTTTTTGTGCAAGAGATTGGAAGCTTGTAATGAAAAATCTTCTACAGTCGCATGACAAGTTAATTTATTCTCAGCTCCTAAAAATGGTATTGCGAAGAATTGCAACCTGTCGGAAGGATACAAAGCAAATTCCTGCCCCTTGCAACGATACAAAGGTGGAAACGTCCCTAAATCTCGCGATTGTGGAAGCATTTTTTTGCTCGTTTTCCACGTGAAAATCGATTAATCCGTAGCCCGAACGTGTTTCGATCGAAATCTATGACTCGAGGATTAATAATATATATATTTTTTTCAGCAGTTCCCTCCCCTCGGAGAAATATGCCGGAGGTAGTCCCCCGCGGATTCCGCGAAACGAAATATTTCCCCTGTCTTTGCGCGTACGGGAGCTTATCTCGGTAGTTTGATCCGCGGGCGAGCACTGGAGAACCACGGTGGCCTATGCGAACCGTCCAATCGGGTTGACGCGGGCGGTTTCCGCGGGAGGCAGGGGCCCGATGGTGGAGGGAAGAGCGATCGGGGCCCGATCGCGGGTCTGTGCCGGGCGAGCGGACCGCTGAAGCGCGCGAGTAGTGGGGCGGCGACGAGTCGCGAGCGCGGAGCTCACCCTGGCCACGCCCACGTTCCCACCCCAACGGCGGCGCGCACGGCCGCGGAGTGGGGAACCCCTTTCTGGTAGCCAAGGCCCCGCGGGCGCAGTAACCCTCGAGTCCTTACGTACGACGGTTTGAGGCCGCGGGAGAGCCGAATCACGGAATACACACGGGGCAAAGAAAATCTCGTTGCCTCCAGAGGTCTCGAGCGCCGCGCAATCTCGCAACGAAGCGTGTTACGATCGATCGATTTCAACGCCGTTTCCGGTCACTCTGCCCTTTGTCCCCGATAAGGCCCCGGGGGTCCCGGCAAGTTTTTACGAGGGGACCTTTTTCCTTCGTTGCGTTATGCCACGCGACCATCTACGCCGCTCGTTCACCGTCAATCAAGGCTACCAAAAAAAGCTCGTGTAAGATCTTTTGTTTTTGGGCTTTGTTCGCGTTCTCTACGTTGGTTCTTGTGCTGTGAGACAAAAAGCGCCCTCTTCTTTTCCACGTGATATTGAATCACTGGAATAGGATCTAAAGTGTACGACGGATACCAAGTTTGGGTCTTCTCTCGTGCGGTTGCCCGACGATCGCCGAGTGACATTGAACGCCGAGGCTGGACGCGGCCATCGCTGACGACGACGACGAGGAGGAGCTTTTTTTTTCCTCGCGATGCACAAGTGCCGATGATGCGTCCGTGCTCACTTGTCAATTACACGAATTTCCCGTCGCAACGTTGACAGGCCTGGCGAAAAATCAAATTGCACGTAAACGGTTGCGCGAACGTGGATCAAATGCCGAATCTAGACTACTACAACACCGCGAGGATGCATCAAATGGTAAAACCTTTTCGCAATACACGCCCTCCAACCACCGATACCCTTTTCGACGTCCGATTGGCTTTGTTTGGGTTTCGTTCTTCCACTCTGACAAAGCCGCGATACTCATATTTTTAGCAATTACCCCTCGAAAGGATTTGTTTACTCCATTTTTCGTATGTAATTTATTTTCTAAATTGCCAAATCCGGGGTCTTTAACATGCAGTTGAGAACATGTTTCTTAATCCAAGTGTCGTTTGCTTGGCAATCTTTTGTGTCGAAAAAAATCGTTCCGACGATCTTTTCTTGCCCGAGAAGAACTCTCATAATACTGCGCGGGCTGATCATTCACGGGACTCTCAGAGACACCGCGTTGCCTCAACATTTTGCAACGCATATTCTTTTTTTTTTCTATCACCAAGAATTACCCTAAAAAAATGTGTGTTTCAATTGAAACTTGCGTCTTTGTGCAGTCATTGAAAAACAATTTAGTAACGTTCTAAAAGACGATGGCTCTGGCGCTCGCGTGCAACCGTGCGTCCAGAATTTTCGGAGCGTTCATTATTAATCTCTGAGGCATTTTGTGTTCGCGCGTGAATTGGCCTCATACTGTACAAAGATACGTGGCCACATAGAACCTGTTGCGATACGTTGATCGCACAATTAGCGAACAACATTCGTAGAAACAGGTGCAAAATTTATATATCTATATAAATTATATACATGCGATAAACAAATATGTATCCCGATAAATTACAGGCTACATAATCACTCTCGCGTAATTCATAAAACATTGATTGCAACGTCGCATATCCATGCAATGCGTGTGCAATTTGTACACGTGTCAATATATCTAGTTATTGATTGATCGATTAATTTATTTATACGATAAATATACGCGTCGCTCATCCGGAAGGGATTCGAGACGCGTGTCTTCCTAAGTGAAATAGATACGTTAGCCTTTATGGAATATAAATTTACAATATTGAGCAATAAATCACGGAAATTTTTTTACCCTCGCTCACTTTTGCTTTCTCTCTTTCTCATTCTCTCTCTCTCTCTCTCTCTCTCTCTCTCTCTCTCTCTCTCTCTCTCTTTCGCACGTTTTTTGCATCTCTGTTCGTATTTTCTCGGTGCTGGCTCACGTAATACTCGCGCCTTCAGAACGAGAGTAATCTTTTTGCAGGCTCTCGTTTTGTCGTTCTTTTCTCGTCTCTCTCGTTCTCCCTACCCCCGCTTGCCTCGACGTTTGGCTCGCGCGCTCGCAACCGCAGACGCCCCGTAATGACAGGCCTTAAGGAGACTCTTAACTCGTAAAATCTCGGCACAATGGAATCATTCGAAGGAGGAGGATAAGAGGTCCTCCCATGCGAAACCATTTTCTCGTTGTAAAGAGGGAACGTACATAAACTTCGAGTACTTTTTCTCTCTCTCGCTCTCTCCCTCTTTCTCCCCATATACATATACACGTATATGGTCAAGCGAACCGACAAGAAGAAAAAGGCTCGCAAAAACAAACTTTCTAGGTCTGTATGAATAATATCTCTCTCGTTTGCCTCTCTCCTCCTCGTTTAGTCACGATTATCATTAAGATCCTTGTTACGACGAAATAAATTTGCGCGTCGGACGTGCGTAAACGCTTGTTAATGGGTTTATTAGCGAGTACACAGTGCAAATTCGAATTTCAAGAATTACGCGTTGATAATCGTTCGTGTAGGAACGAGCGTGGCCGAAGTGGCGTGCCGAACGAGCTGAGCTGCTGCTCGTTGAAGGAGTGAAAAATTCGCGGAGAACTCGCCGCCTGACCGTACACTGAGCTTTACTACTGGCCGCGATGATTAGTCGCGCCTCGCTCGAGCTCCTCTGCCTTATTTTTCTTCGTTTTTTTGGGGAGGCTTCTCTATCGTTTTCTCTCTCTCTCTCTCTCGCTGTCTCTATCCGGGCTCGCTCCTGTGCCGCTAGGATAGGCTTCGTGAGGTCGGGGGAAGAGGGGGGAGCAGCACCGTGAACGGGTCTCGAATGCGCTAATATCTCTCGTGCGGGCAGAGTGTATCCGCGATGACTAACGTCCAATTTCCAGAGGGTCGAGACAAGCGAGGATCTCATCATTTTGCGCGCTCGGCTCTCGTCATCGTCGTCCGGGACTTGGGTGAAAGAAAAAAAAATAGCTAAATTTCATTACAGATGCGTCGTAGCCTTTGCTCGTGAATGAACGATCTCGGTGGTGATTTTTTTCATTATTTCTCCCACTCTCTCTCTCTCTCTCTCTCTCTCTCTCTCTCTTTCCCTCTCAAGCACACACACAAACACTCTCGCTCTATTTCTTTTTGTAGAGAAAGAGAGAATATTATTCTTATTAATTTCTCTATTTATATTTTGGCTTTCACTTTACTCGGGACAATATTATATTTTGGATTAACTGCTTTTCTCCTTCTTGATTTACTCCGTACAAATTTCTAATTGACTATGTACCATTTTTTTTTCGGGCAATCAGATAAAAAAAACCAACGAACTATCTCAGGAGTAAACAAAATTTTGTATTTTCCGCCTTATCGAATCTTGATTCAATGTTATAAATATCTTGTGAATAAAAAATTGCTTTAATATTCAAACAAATATTTCATTTTTTCGGGCTGGCTGTCCAACCACTTTCAGATTTGGGACGTACAATGTCAGAGACGATGCTTAAATCCGCAAAATATCTTTTATTATACACGATAAAATCTATTTGCTGATATCTAATTCCAGAAATTCTTGATATCCATAATATGTATATATATATATTTTTAACTTTACGGTAACATGCTCTAATAATATCCAACCAAGCTCTTAAAGTGGCACAGCGAAGCTATTACGCAAACCTCGATCAATCAATCAACGTGTATGTATCGCCTGTTCCCTCCCCCGTAAAACCTCGCACCCATCATCGCGTTTCTTTCGTCCGCTTCGTGGCCAAAGAGAAACGGATGCAATTCGCACTTGTCTTCGTTTTTGATACTATCTATCTATCTTATATATATATATATATATATATATATATATATATATATACGATACAGAGGGCACCTATATATGAGGACTCCGCGCGGTGTTCTGGATATTATTGTTGCGGGCTGTTAGCGCCTTCGCGATGCTTTACGATCGCCAATTACCTCGCGGTCTGTAGCAACCCTTTTGCCTCAGAATAGGTACGTGTGTCACGTATACTGAAATACGAGGAGCTCTACTTTATTTCAAACAATTGTATATATATATATATATATGGATACACGAATCTATTTTCTATACTATACTGGGTGACCATTATAAGGTGGCCATGTGTGTTTTGTGGGTTTTGTGCAGCGATCTTGTGATCGAAAAAAATACGATTTTCAATAATTTTTCAAGTCCACTTAAAAAAAAAATATTGCGTATTTTTATGATGATCTATTGGCAAATAGTATTTGCCAGAAAGAATTGAGAATTCTGGGGAAAAAATCAAAATTCCATTTTGAGTAGAGCAGAATGAAAATGACTAAATTCTGAATAACAGATACTCCAGAATGATTTTTTTCTTCATCCCATCAATGAAAAAAAAATTATTAAACATGCATTTTAAAGTGGGCTAAATGTAATTGAATTGCATTATAAAAAAGTTTTTTTTTATTTATTTTAGCAGTTTTTCGTATTCGGAATTTAACGATCTCCATTCTGCTGAATTAAAAACGGAATTTATTTTTCCCCAATGCTCATTTTTTTTCTGGCAAATACTACTCATCACAAAAATACGCGATATTTTTTTTCGAAAAGCACTTGAACAACTATTAAATATCATATGATTCTCGGTCGCAAAATATCAGCGCCCAGAGCCCTAAAATACACCACCTTATCACTGTCACCCTGTATAGTTGTATATATATATCGAGAGAGAGAGAGAGAGAGAGAGAGAGAGAGAGAGAGAGAAGATGCTATGCGCATAGTTTTACTGAGAATTAACGACACGTTACGTACATAGGTGGTGCATACAAATTCAAATGCACAAGTAATAATGTGTACTTTATATGTGACTGTAGGTGGTAAGCAATATTGGATATTTGAGGCCAGAGCAGCTCATATACGTACAATAATCATCGATAACCCACACACACACACACATATATATATATATGCCCGTGTGTTTTATCGATGATTATTGTAGGTATAGGTATCGCTTGACGTTGCGTACAACCATTGGAAATGTAACCCGCGAAAGCGATAGCTGTGTGCTTGATTGCGCACACGTTGCGCACTTGGATCCATAATACAGACGCGACTTATAGTCCTGAGGGCCCCAGGTGCGTGTATATATATATATATATATATATATATATATATATATATATATATATGTATACATGTCCGTGAACTATTTTGTGATACACGCAAACACGCGCAGTTCGCGGCGAATTTGAGCTGCGTGTGTAACAAATGATGGCGCATTATCGACGACGGTATGAATAAAACGGAGGATGCAGTAACTCGTGAAACTCTGACATTTCAATCGAGCGAAGCGCGCGTTACTTGTCACTTGTGTTTTATCGACTTTTATTTTTTTTTATTGTTTCGCGTTGGCGAGAAAAAAATGAGTACTGACGTCCGGTTTTTCGTTGCAAGGTATACGAAAGATAAGTTGTCACATTTTGAACTCGCAGCATTTTTTGCGTTCCGGTTGTTTTTGAACAAATGGCTTGACGGTCCACGAGGATCTACACCTCGGGAAATTAATTCTAAAAAAGGCATACAAAAATATGAACCACCCTGCTGTCTTCTTAAAAAGGAGAAGAGTAAAATTCTTTGCGAAGGGCTGCGAAGGGCCAAGATGGATCGGAGGACTGCGCGAAAGAGTCCGTTCCTCTGACGTAGAACGAAAGACGAATTCCTCTCCGGACTCGTATGAGCACGGCCGCGTTTCTCTCACCTGTACGCCACCTCGGAGCAATAAATAACCGCGAGGTTAGCGCGCTGCCGCTATTTTTACTGCCGCCGTCGCGCTGTTTGGGTGATCCCAATAACAATGCGAGGCGTATTGGGAGCCCGCGCTCGCGAAAGCCAATCTTTACGCTAACTAGACGGGCTCGCGAGGAGAGACGGCCGAGAGACCGAGAAAGAAAGAGAGAAAGAGAAAGAGTATGCTCTTTGGCCAGGGCGTCTCGTGTAGAGTCCGACGTCCCCATAGGAACCGGATGAGTACCTTCGGGACCCTGGTTAACCTTTGAACGAGAGTATAAGGGCCCAGCATCGCGCTCCCTTCCAAGTGCTCGAAACCTTCGACCGAACATTATTAAACGTATATACGTTTTTGCTCGTCTTTCTTTCGCCTCGCGAACTGCCATCGGTGTCAGTCTTCAGCTGCCAATTGCCTCAAGGGGGGGGGGGGGTGTATGAAGACACTAGAAATTAAATACGCAAAGATCCCTAAAAATATCGGTTTCTGAAACAAAAATATAGTGACAAAATTTGAAGAATTTATTAGATGAAGTAAAAAGTTCTGAGCGTTTTTTTGCTTTATTTCGACGATGTAATTAACATAGTTAGGATTATCCGATTTAAATCAAATATGCGCCGTTTTGTTCGATAACTTTTGTCCATTTTGAAGGCAATTTCATAATTCCGCGATTGAAGACGTCCGCGTCCCTATTGCGAAAAAACTTGACCAGCTCATATTCACAAGCCTCTCTTGAGGCCAGTTTTGTACCATGAAGAAAATTTTGCAAATGCTTGAAAAGGTGATAATCGCTTGGTGCCAGGTCTGGACTATACGGCGGGTGCGATAGAACCTCCCATCCAAGCTATCGGAGCTTCTGGCGCGTCGTTAAAGATGTATGCGGCCTGGCGTTGTCTTGATGGAACACAACACCCTTCCTATTGGCCAATTCTGGACGCTTCTGGTCGATCTCCTACTTCAATCTGGTCAGTTGTTGACAGTAGAGGTCCGAATTAAGTGTTTGGCCCGATGGGAGCAGCTCATAGTGGATGATTCCCTTTCAATCCCATCAAACACACAGCAAAACCTTCTTGGCCGTTGATCCGGGCTTGGCGATCGTTTGGGCCGGATCACCGCGATTGGACCACGATCTTTTTCGGCTGTTGTTCTCGTATGTGGCCCATTTTTCATCGCCAGTCACCATCCGCTTCAAAAATGGGTCGATTTCGTTACGTTTCAGCAAAGAATCGCAGGCATCAATTCGGTCCAAAAGGTTCTTTTGCGTCAATTCGTGTGGCACCCATACATCGAGCTTCTTCTTGAGACCAGCCTTATGCAAATGGTTCCAAACGGTTTTCTGGCTAATCTTCAGTTCCTGGACAATGGAATAAGTGCTCACATGCCGATCCGACTCAACGATTTCCATGATTTTATCGACATTTTCGACGATTGGCCTACCAGAGCGTGCCTCATCTTCGACGTCCATATTACCAGCACGGAATTGTTGGAACCACCGCTTTGCTGTTGCATTCGATACTGTATTGGGTCCGTAAACAGCACACATTTTTTTGGCCGCCTGCTCCGCCTTTTCACCTTGGTCGTAGTGGTACTGAAGAATGTATCGAATTTTCTCTTTTTTTACCTCCATTTTGGAACGCTGTAACACACAACTGGCCTCACCAAACACAAAACTGTCAAAGAACTTTTTTTCAAGCGTAATGTCACCTTTAAATCGTCGTATAGTATGACCCGATGCGATCTAAACATCGTGAGATATGGCTCACTAAAGACATCTAGCGGAAAACGCTCAGAACTTTTTACTTCACCCAATATTAACAATGAGGATGATATTTCGAAGGCGCATAATTAAACTTTTTTTTGCACTCGCGTCCGGATTTCCCGGTTTAGCGAATTTTCTTACCTCATTTTTCAAACCGGACAAACTAATCAAAGTGAGAATTTTGATGACGGTGATCACTCGAGATAATTCCCATAATTCTGCGGTTACGCGTGATTGCGTGCCGAAAACTAGAAGTGCTCGCACGATCCGCCTTTAATTTGATCCTTCTCTGTGTATCGTAATGCGCTCGGCTTTTGAAGACGACCGATAAAAGAAGCGAAAAAAATTCGAGCATTCTTTTATCACACACTCTCGATGAAGAAGGGATCTCTTCACCTTTTTTAGCCAAATAAATTCCACGGAAGGAACTCTGGGATCTGCTTCTTCCTAGTCTATACTCGATCTTTTTCTCTTTTACACATACACACACACACACACACATATATATATAATTGAACCGAGCCACGAAGTCTAAGAGAAAGAGAAAAACATATAGATGACCGTGGATAATAAAGGATAATTCGAGGAAGAGGGTAGTATTATATCGTCCACACATACACACAGACACACTCAATATATATTCATGTGCGCGTGCGTGTTTGCATATTTTAATTGCATCGAGAAATAAAGTTACAATATAGCCAAACGACGTCCACCGTATAAATTCCTTCAGGATCGTCAATAAATGTCCCTCCTTCCTCTCTTTCTATAATTCAAAGGGTTTCGTCCGTTCTCGGAAAATAGCTTCTCAAAATTCGAGCAAATGATTTAATTTACCGCAATATAAATATAACTATGTAGTTACGGATTTTTCAACGTAACAATCGAGCGAATTCTCACAGGCAAGAATTTTATCTTGTGCCAAAGATAATTTGATCTCCAAGTTTGTATTTCAGTTTTGTCGAAATTACTCTCGTATATAAGTACATGATATTTTTCATTTTTTTTTATTGATCAGAACAATTTAGATGTTTCATTCGAGGTACGGTCAATATTTTCAATTACTCGTGCGAAGGATATCGAGAACGAAATTTGCGCGCCAATCACGTTTTTTTTTTAAATTTATTTTCTTCAAAACAACGTACAAATTTCACACGATCGTATGCCGGTATGCGGGGGCGGAGGCGGGGGGATAAGGTAACCGAACAAGCCAAAGAATCGGGGAACCCTTTCCTCGTCGCGTCTCTTCGGTAGCAGAGAAATAAGAGTGAAAGTATATCTATATAATAACTGGTTGAATTCCAGTAGTTGCGATAGTTATACGAACGGTAGCCTCTAATCAACTTAATTCCGGGTTCCCGAGAGCTTTTGCCGCACTTTCTCTCTCTCTCTCTCTCTCTCTCTCTCTCTCTCTCTCTCTCTCTCTCTCTACCTCTCTCCCTCTCTCGTCTCTATCTGCTCTCCTCCCCGGACCCGTCTCTATACGCGATGGCCAACGAGACTCGAGCATTGAAATTATTCGACAAGAAGAAAAATAATAGTGAACAAATATTTTTAAAATCGAATGAAAAAAAACTACTAGCCGAGCGAATCGGGTAGTATCGAGAGAACACGCACGTCGTGCCTACGTGTCGTTGAAGAGGCTTTCTTTCTCGCGGCGATTGTACGGGGTAGATTATTAGAGTGATTAGTCAGGCAGTTTGCTCGGTATATATGTATCTATGCAGTATGTACGTACAGAGAGAAGACGCCTGACTGGCGCGCGCGTTTTATCGATATCGGAGAGTATAACGCACACGCAGAAGAGCGAGGGAGCGGCGGGGGAGGGGGCGAAATACGGGATATATAGCGAGGCCGCTTCCACCCTCGTTAACTCGATTTAATGGCACGTCGTTAACAGTCGTATACGGTCGCGCGCGCGGAGAGACTGGTGCGCGATCGTAAAAAAACAAAAGAGAGAGAGAGAGAGAGAGAGAAAATCTGCAACAGCAACAAAAAAAAAAGGAAACACGAATCCCGTCGGTATTTGGGATACGGGGAATCGTTAATTCTTCTTGTCTCTCTGGCGAACCTCGCGACTGGCAGGCGCAGAGGGAGAGGGTCCCAGATAGAGAGAGATAGAGAGAAGCACACATAGAGATAGATAGAGCGCGAGAAAAGCATAGGGAGAAAGAGAGAGAGAGAGAGAGAGAGAGAGGCAAATAGAAAGCGAACCAACGATGACGATAATGACGCCTTTTTATTACGCCCTGGTAACACTTTTTTGCAAATATACCAACTCGGGTGAACCATATCGTTACAAACAAATAAAAATGAAAAAATAATACATAAGAGGCAGAGAGACAGGCGAAAGGCTCTTACGGCACTACAAAATATAAACAAAATGAAATAACAAATCACAAAAATCAATGCAACGATGAAAAATAAATCGATAACTCCAGTGAGAGCTACTGACGTCGGAATAGAGTGAATTATAGAGTAAAAGATATAGAGTAGGGGATAGCTTTTACGTCATAGAGGGATGAAAAGGGGTGGTTTTGATTGGGAGGGAAAATTCGGATTGAAGATGAGACTAGAAGAGGGGAATCTCGCGAAACTTGGGACATTTCCTCGTATCTCATGAGCAAGCCAAGTAATGTATAAATATATATAGGGAAGAGATGAATCAGTAGATACGGAAGTACAGAGTCAGACAGAATTTCGAGGGAAGCGAGGACGCTTAGCGGCGGTATATAGAGCCGAGAGGAACAGAGAGAGAGAGAGAGAGAGAGAGAGAGAGAGAGAGAGAGAGAGAGAGAGAGAGAGAGAGAGAGAGAGAGAGAGAACTAGAGAAATAGATGGCGAGAGAGAGAGAGAGAGAGAGAGAGAGAGAGAGAGAGAGAGGAGAGAGAGGGAGTTTCAATCTGGAGGTCCAATTTCGCGAGTTGGATTAAAATACGTATTCGGGGCCCATTGAGGCAGCTAACGTGCCCAGGGATCGCTCGCTCCATATTCAAGCAGGTAACTGCTTGCATCTCTGACGCTCTCACTCTTTCCCTTTTCTCTCCTCTCTCTCTCTCTCTCTCTCTCTTTCTCTGTTCCTCTTCGATATCAAACTCACCGTGGCTCTTCTCTCCCATACACACTGTCTGTCTGTCTGTCTCTCTCTCTCTCTCTCTCTCTCTCTCTCTCTCACGCAAAGTGGAGGAACAGCACAGAGTGCGGCGGCAGCGCGGGAACGGCAGCCGAGCACTCACCTCTCTCGTGTTACTCGCTCGCCCGCTTGCAAGCTTCTACGTCCTCGCGTATTTGTACTATATGTCTATCTGCCATTGAGGGCGAATTAGAACGGGATGGAAGACAACGAGAATCGGTTGTGTGGAACAGCGCGGGAAGGCAGATTTCGTTGGAACGGGACGAAAAGAGCGAGCAAGAGAGAGAGGGAGAGAGAGAGAGAGAAAGAGAGAGAGAGAGAGGGCGAGCGAGTGAGGGAGGAATGAGGAGGGTGAGACAGGAGCGAAATGTAGCCTGTACCGTTTTCGCGAGTAGGCTTGCACACATATAGCTGTATATCCGCGCGCATTATGAATATTCAACTTGGACCCGGTATGGCTGCGCGTTCGAATCCATTATTCATTTCTGTGCCACCATCGCTCGATCCTCATTCAGCCTTCTTTGTATGTGTGTACGCATTGCCCGGCGTAGCTATATATATATATATATATATATATATATATATATATATATATATGGGAAAGATGATTTTGAAGACCTTCGACTTCAAGGACCGTCCTCGTACCAGCCGGATGACCTCATTGGCATTATTACGTATATATAACGCGTTTAAAAAAATCCAACGTTGTAACGCGGTGGATGGGATTCGGCTTTGGCGATACTTTGAGTTAAGCAGCTTTGTGCATGGCCGTTATTCGGAGCGGTGGCCGCTTAGTCGTCCACCGGCTGGTGTATCGACAGGTTAGCGAGAAGCCAATACGAAAAAAAAATGGCGGAGATATAAGTCTGGTAGGAAACTTCTTTTGAAAATCCTTGCCGATAATGGAATTTTTTTCTCTGTCAGGCATCGTCTGAAAAATCAAAATTTTCTTGTAAAGAAAGGTAATAGCTAAAGTGTAGCAGAGGAATTTTTTTTTCATTTTTTTGTAGAAATAACAGTTTGAAAGAAAAAAGTCTGAATATCACGAAAATGTTGAGTTTTAGAACTTAATAAAAATGAGCATCCAATCAAAATAAAAAAAAATCCAATCAAAAAAATCCAATGCTATATCCTAGATAATATGATAAAGAATATATGGTATAAATTTTATCAAAATCGGTTGAGTATATCACGCCATATTTTGTCCACCAGTTTGAAAAGAGGCTCCTATACTAGACGACGTATATTTATCTCCACCATGTTCTTATTTTTTTTTTTAATTTGCCCATGAAACTATTATGTATTTGTGAAAAATAAAAATAATTTTATATATTTAATAGCCACGTCAAATAAAAATGTATACTTCTTTTTCCGAGCGCTAAGGTGGTATAACATCTAGAGTCGGCTGTGCGACAAAACAGAACGTTAGGTTATATTGCGGATAGAGATCGATAGGAAAAGCTTCAATTGGGAATTGGTAACACGTAAAAACCCGCAAGGGTATGGTACTCGGAAAATAAAAAAAATCTTCGTATATGTACAAGTTGCACTATTCTGACGTCCCTCTCGGATATTTTTCTTTTCATATATCATTCTTTCCGTTCGTCGAGGCTAACAATTTTGTCGCAGTGTCGATTCCAACCATTAAGACACACAGTGAATATCCCGTGTGTTCTTATTCACTCCATGTATATATGTATTTATCATACACTCGTGGTCTTTGTCCTTTTCTTCACGAATCAGCCCATTGAAAAATCTCCTCAGCGCCCTGCAGATTGCTCTAATAATCACTTTGCGCGAGGCTCGCGGGAACGCGCGCACCCCGCGTGTTCTTATGCAATGCACACACACACACATGCTCGGCGAATTCTTCGGTGATCACTCGTTCGTTTCTTTTTTACTTCCCCCTTTTTCAAGAAATTCCTCGGGAATAGGCGCGCGCCCGTGCATAATGAGACAAATTATAGGAGTCTCGTGGGTTTTTTTTGGGGAGGGGGTAGTGGAGAAAGAAGACGCCGTATCCGGAATCTTGTTCCGGACGAATCAGGCCATTGAAGTATTGAATAAAAGTGATGAGCGAATGTGAAGATAGACGTAAATTGGTGAGAAGAGAAAAAAGAAAAGAGACATTCTACTGGCCCTCTGCGAATAGAAATTATTGAAATGGCCCGTTTTTTTATTGAGGATATTTGAATTCAACTATTAAAAAAAAATGACGACCGGAATGAAATTTAAAATGTATAGGAGAAAAAAAAGGAAGAATGACAATAGGGACCTTCAAGTGTCCACTTTTTAATAGGAAACATCTAAACGTTTGTCCCTTTTCTCCATATTCTTCTTCTCCGCCTCAATCAGTACATTTAAAATTTGAAGAACGTTGGGAAAATACAGGAGAAAAGAAAATCCCCTTATATTCGTACAGGGCGTTCGATTTATGTTAATTCATTTAATAAATGTATCTCTCAATTGTTCAATGCAATACCGCATCGCTAACTAAGTGTTTCGTTTTGTTCTAGGTAAGTTGTGACCTACAAACACCCAAACTCCTGTTTCTCGTTTTGCACAAGTCGTGTACGGTAGAGCTTGAAAAAAAAAAAAAAACATCAATTTCGCCATGACGTTCAGATGCGTCCCAGCGTATCAGAACCTCGGGAACAACGATTGCGCAGCTTCCTGGGTAAGTTCGAGAAAAGTCAATTGAATTACGAGGAAAATTCGAATTTTTTTAGGGCAACAGTACGATTTTTTTTTAATCACTGGCACCGACAATTTCGGAAGTTGAATGTACAAAAATTAACTGTGTTACGTGCAACGACGCATATTTCGCGATTTCAATTGAGATGGGCCCCCTTATTTTATTCTTCAATACGAAATAAAGAATCTTTCTTCGGAATAATAAAGTTATCGACTTGGATACAGATGAGTAAGCCGCGTTGCGAAAAAAAAACCTTGTATGCAAAGGCCAAGAAATTACCGAGTACTTTTTTTAAAAAAACTTTTGTTAATCTTTATTTCTTAAGGCGGAGCGAATCGAAGGGAAGGGGGAGAGGGAACGAGTAGTATTCGTACTCTTGTCTTTTCAACCCCCTCTCTCTCTCTCGTGGTCGTTTACTCGCGGCTTTGACTCTCAGTTTATAATGGAGATTATCTTATTTGTGCTCCAAGAGCAACCCCGCCTCCCTCTCGCGAAGAGTCGCCGCGGATCGGCGACCCCGGGGGGAGGGGGGTGAAAAAAGCGCGGATGCCATGGGGATGGCTTGTCCCGTGATGAAAACAACAAGAGATGAAAATGTGCGCGAAAATGCGAGAACCTCGGCACGAGAAGGGAGCAAGAAAGAAAGAAAGAGAGAGAGAGAGAGAGAACGGGAGTTAAAAGGAAAGAACAAATTTACGAAGCCTTAAAAGTCGAGATTAAAATTACTCGGTGTACTTTCTCTCGTTGTGTGTGCCGTGAATTTATTTTCTGATGCCCGACTCTCTCTTCTCTTTCAAATTTATTTCCGAGCCTTAATCTATCTCTTTTCTCTGTCCCCAAGCTTCTCAAACATAAAATCTTGGTGAATAATAATTTGTTGTTCCCTCTTATACCTCCGTGTACAAACTTGTGGGCTCCTCGTGGAAAATTGTCCCGACATCTCTGATTTTCCCCGTTGAAATTTGGCAAACTTTTCCTCGCGATTGTCTTATCCGGCTGGACGACGTGAAATTCGACGCCAAGCAGAATTAACATTTCAATTCAAGACCTTTGTTTTGAGTTCCCAATGCAATTTGGACATTCTGTCGTAAATTCAAACGGATTTACGCGTCTCGGGCCCTTGGTAGAATAATAATAATTACACGAATCACTTGCTTCGATCGTAAGTCCCTCGAATTTTTTTCATTTAGCATACAAACGTAGAGACACCAAAAGAACAGAAACAAACCATAGAAAATGGGAAGGAATGAATAAAAATCATATGAAATAATAATAGAGGTGACAAAAAATATATGATAAACAGCAATAGAAATAAAAATGAAATAAATATCATAAAGATAAAAATGAAAATAAAACAAGGATAAGCGTAGCACTCCAAAAAATGCAACAATAACAACAACAAACAGAAATAAATAAAAATTAAATTAAACTGCAACAAGCAAACGACTGAAATAATAATAATGGGGCCACACGTAGCGGGACAGAGAGAGAGAGAGCGAGAGAAAGAGAGAGAGAGAGAGAGAGAGAGAGAGAGAGAGAGAGAGAGAGAGAGAGAGAGGCAGACATTACTTTTACGCTTTATGGCAAATAATGTAAAGACAATGCAACAATGAATCGAAGCGGACCAATATAGCGAGAGGTGGAACGGGTGAGGAGAGTGAGAGGAAGGGAGAGAGAGAGAGAGAGACTCGCGCGAGCATTATTAATTATGAGGCTGGGCCACCGTGTTATTAGTGCATTAGGCGAAACCGCCCGTTCTTTCTCTCTCGTAGCCCAGGGCGCAAATTGAAGGAGCAAGCGGGTGCAGAAAAGAGATGAAAATATGCTTTGGCTCTGCGCTCCTAAGTCAGCGCTGATAAATACGGCGCTCCTCCGCTCTCTATCTCCTTTTTGCCGTGAGGCGTTTTATTCACTTTTGTCCGTCGAGAGAAAGAGAGAGAGAGAGAGAGAGAGAGAGAGAGAGAGAGAGAGAGAGACCGGAGACGGGAAAAGGAAGAAAGGAGGAGTCAAAGTGTGAAACAGAGAAAACTGGTAGAGAGAGAGAAAGAGAGAAATATAAAAGGAGAGTGACATACACACACACACACACACCTACACACCGGTCGTAATTACTGTTATCAACATGTCGCGGATACCGTGTGCATTACATGTACCTGTTGCGTCGCTGTACCAGAAACCATCTATCAGTGGGTGGACTTACCTAGAATCCCATATGAGTGGGCGTACGCCTGAATGCCTGTGCGTAACGTATACCTACCTATGGCAATGGCAAAATTACGCAAAAACATCCCGTACCTTATATATAATATACATAAAGACATACATACATATAAACTAGCTTTTGACCGCGACTTCGTCCGTGTGGACTTTAGAATTTGATCCAGAGAGGAGATAAAAGTAAGAGCAAAGAGAGAAAAAATAAGAAATAAAGGAAGAAGGTAGAGTGGTATATTTCTTAGGCTCGGTCGTAGACTGACCGACTGAGGTAGAGGTTGATAATTAATAAAATAGAGGTATAATAGTACCTTCAGTAGCAGTATCATACAATATCATTGTTGTAAACAGAACTACAATGGCTTTGCAATATAGTTCTGTAGATAACATTGTATGAATTATGGTCTTCGGCAAGCACAATTAAGTTTTGGGCACTCGATAATCTCGAACAGCCGATATATAGAAGAAGCTAATCCATTCTTAGTGCATCTCTGCGCCCTTCAGGAATATATCTTCCGAATTTCATTGATATAAAAGCCGGCAATTCCATTTTCCCATACAAACTTCAACACACCGTTGCACCTCTAGTCAGGGGTTGTTTTAAAAATTCTAAAGTATGTGTGTTTTATTATTTGTTTTGTAGAATATTTATACCAAGTTTCAAGTTGATACGCGCAAGGATTTCTCCATAAAAAAATTTTCCGCCCCATTTCATCACTCCCTTAGAAGTTGATTTTCAAGAAATCTTTTCTTAGTGCACCTCTGCATCTTCTAACGGACAAATCTTTCGAATGTCATGACGTAACGCGAGAACACGTCAATTGAAAATCTATCGACCTAGATATCAACGCATTGGCAATGGAAAGGGAATAATTGGTAAATTTGCTTTTGTTTTATTTATATGCGCTCTGACCCAGTGCGATAAAACTCGGATATTAATTTCTGTCGCCGGACGTGAGCTCGAGACAAGCTCGTTATAACGAAGATTAGATAAAATTAAACGACGAACAATCAAATGTATATGTTAAGAGAGAGGGAAAAAATTACTAATCTACTATGCAGCATGATTGTTTGTGTGCGATTATGGATGTATTTATATTTATATAGTGGAAAAGAGAAGGAAGCGAAGCGTGCGCTGTTCTCGAGGGCGCGCTGAGGCCCCCGGGGCCTCTCTCGATTCAGGCCCGGCTCTCTGCTCGCGAACCAGGCTATTTGACCAGACTCACGTAGCAATTAACGCTACTAATGCCGCTATGCTATAATTATAATTAGTGGGCAACGCCCTTCACACACGCCACCCCCTCGAAAACTTTGCCAGGAGCGATCGACGCTGCACTGAGAGAGAAAGAGAGAGATAGGGCGAGAGAAATAGAGGACGATGAGTTAGTTTATAGTGCGTAAAGTTTGAGGAGTGTTCATACATGGTTGGATTTTGATAGACTCGGTGCGAAGCTTTGTAGGATCACGCGATGGGGTCAAAGGGACTACACCCTCGGATTATGAGTAAAGATAAGGATTTTCATTTTCTTCATTTTTCATCGGATCATGACTTAAAAAGGAATAATCTCAAGCTGAGCTTATATCGTAGATGCAATGCTTTGAACTACTTTGAGAAAAGAAATGAAGTGCATCGCTAAAGGCCTTAGGCCACACTCTAGAGGCCAAAAATATGGGCATATTTTGTGATTTTTTTTTTCAGCGATATCATAAAATAAATCGAAATTACAAAAAAGGGGTTTTATTAAACACGTAATTGACTATACACAATTATTTTTCCACAGTCGTTCATGTCAAAATACCGACTGTGCAGCATTTTTCCGATGACGCCTTTATTTCCGGAAGGTCAACGGCCAGATCAACAGCTCCTGTAATTTTTGGGTTATGATGAGACACTAAAGTTTTTTCGATTATATATAAGAATAGCTATAGAAGAACGTAGGATTTTTTTGATAAATAGTTTTTTGTCAAAATGACGCATTTCTAAAACAAAAAGTATAAAATGCCATGAGAAAATGGTCAGAAAATGTAATTCTAAATATACAGTTAAAATTTCAAGTGAATCGGTTGAAATTTGTTTGCGTTATGAGTCCGGCCGACTTGAAAAATGCAGTTTTGAGATAAATGCGTTTAAAGTTAGTAGAAAGTCACGACATGAATCAAGAGGGGTTGCCCTAGAATTCGAAAATCGAGTAGTTAGAGATTTTTCACACTCATAATCTTTTGGAATATAATTTTATAGGTACTAAGGTACATTTTTAACAAAATCCTACAGTGGCCTAAGGCCTTAAGGAGTTTCGGTTAGTGGTATTCAAAAACGCACGCCATTTAACACTCGAGCGACGTTGCCACACTTCGCCTCTACGTTTCGCCGGTGGGAGAAAAACTGATCGTTTTCATTTACAAAATCGTCAATAATTCATAAATGGTGTAGACGGATGAATTACTTTTTTGGTGACATGATTGTCATAATACACTGAGTGATTTGACAGTTTTTTAAAATCACATTCTTAGCATTTTTTCACACTATTTCGTGCGTAAAACGGCTGATCAGCGATGAGTGTAGGTATCGTCCTATGTTAAAAAGTGTTTTTTTTTTCAATTGTACATTTTATGGAAACGGTGTAGACGGTCGATTTAAAATTTGGAAGGTGCATTTAGTATACGACAAAGAATCTACTGTATAAACTTGAATCAAATGGTAATATTTCGTCACTTGTCCCGAAACCCTTTAACATTTGCCAGTCGAACCTGTCCGTCGCCTCTTTGAAAATTCCTCAGTGGATGGAGAATCCCAACGAGGGCTCTCGTATGAGCGCCGTCTTGAGCCGCGTTTCTATCGAGACACAAGGAACGGGTTCGTCGTTGATCGTTCTCGACGCGATGAGCCTCATCGTGTTTCATCGCTTTCCTCTTTGCACGAGCCGTCCACCATATCGTGTCTCGACTGCACGTCCAGCGGAATGTCTGGCGCCATCTCTGTCTTTGTCTCTCTCTCTCTCTGTCTATCTGTCTCTCGCTTTCTCTCCCTCCCTCCCTCTCTCTCTCTCTCTCTCTCTCTCTCTCTAATTATATATATATATATATACACATAGATGTGTGTGCTAAAAATAATATATATAAGCCGTCACATGCCGTCACATTTTGTGACCGACGTAGCTGAGGCGAGGCCGAAATGGCGAGTGTCCAAGTAGAAGGTTTGCTGACCAGTCAAGCCAAGCCAGATCATATTCGCTGTACACTCGCTCCTCGTGCTATAAATCTACATATATATTCATGTATATACATATTTAAGAGGATACATATATGTATAAAGGAGATTCAGAGGAAATAAAAAGGAAAGATTCTTCATGGCCATATAAATATATAGAGACGAGAGAGTAGTCTTCTTCTCATTCAGCGATGATCTTCGGTTGCATTCTTCAATGCGCGTAGGTTTGCATTCGCATCTCCCCGTCGGAGATTCGAGGACTCGCCGGTCCCGGATCGTGTACTCTCGTGTGGCAGGTGGTGGTCTCTCGCCCTCGCGCGAAAGACGCCCGAGCGAGCCTCCTCCGAGATGTCAGCATATGGAAAGGGACCAACAACGAGTCCGGGGACGCGAGCAGCCTCCTCGTTTAATTCTCCCTTTGGAGGCGTGGCTACTGTCTCTCTTTTTTCGTCTGTGGCTCGTTGTGTCTGTGTGTGTGTGTATGCTGGACCCGCTGAAATTGACTTGTATATTCCGGACACGTTTTCGTACGGATTATCTCGAGCGTCTACTTTTGCTTCTGGATACTTTCATACGCAGTTTCGGATGTTTCTTGAATGAAGGTTTGTTTTTGTCTTTTTTTTTGGCAAAATCCACATGATGCAGTCGCCATTTCGTGGTGAGGCTCGCCATTTCGTGAGGAGATTCGCCATTTCGTGGCAAGGCCTCTCTTATCACTTCTCATCTTCCGTATCGTCGAAAGAGAGAATGCAACAATGAAAACTGCCGGCACCAGAAGAAGAAGAAGAAGAAAAAAAAACCGAGAACTCGCGCGGGATATCTCGAACGTTTGTACACGCGGTAAACGCTTCGACACGACATTCACCAACCGATTTGCGAGAAATTGCCTTATAACAGCGAAGGCAAACCGCGCGAGGCTGGCCGCGGTGGAAGAGACGGCGAAGAGGGCTGCGCGCGGAGCGGGGAAGGAAGTTTGCGCGTGCCTCGAGGCGGCGAGTGAGGAGAGATGAACGGCGAAGCGAAGTAGGATATTCTTCGGCGGGTGGAGGGCGGGGGGTGGGGGCACCCGTCCTCTCCCCTCTCGCGTGCCAGGTAAAAGGGGGCCCCCCGTGGCCTCGCACCACTCTCTTCACGGTCATAGGTCATCGTCGAGCACGAGCCACCTCGGGGTTCTCAACTACGAGACAAACAAGTTGCGCTTTATCGGATGCGCCTCCGAGTCTTTTGTGTACACGGACGAAAATAAAAAGAAAATAGAAAAGAGAGTAAACAGGCTCGTGGGCACTCCCACTTTTTGGCTACTTTCTCCATAGATCGTGTCGATAGATTGAAGCAACTTTTGTAGGTTAGGTATATGTAACGTGAACCCTGCTCGATGTTGCGAGCGGGGTTCACGATCCAGACCATCTGGATCGGCGTTACCGACGACATTGGTGAGCCACTTTTATTTTTTAGTCTGGACAACCAGTCTTCCCAATGAGTTCTTTGCGACTTGGCCGTCCACCTTTTATAGAGCGGGAGAGCGACAGAGACGGAATTCTTGGATCTTTGCGTTCTCTACACACACGTACATGCACCGGAAGGCGGAGCTAGGGTAGTAAATCATCAAGTTTCTCGCGAGAAAATAATATGTATATATGTATATATATATATAATTCTCTCTTTCGCTAGCTCTCTCTCTCTCTCTCTCTCTCTCTCTCTCTCTCTCTCTCTCTCTCTCTCTCTCTCTCTCCCTCCTCTCTTTCTCTCTATGTCTCCTTTATACATATGGAAAGAGAGAAAGAAAAGCATGGGAGGAGAGAACACCTCACGGCGTGTCGGTGAGCCCATTAATTGTATCAAGTTTGATGCCTCGTTTAGCGTTCTCCTCTAAATGAATTCGTGCTCATCCTTTCCCTTTTCCCGCATCGTGTGTGTTTATGTGCGTGTACGTACGTGTACGTGCGCGAAGAACAAACACGAGATGATCTTTTGGCACACGTGGACCACAACGACGTTGCTAATTGACGTTAATATTAATCCCCTTTATTTTTTCTTTACCGGCCGTTTCTTTCCCAAATATTCGTAGTTCATCAAAGATCCAAAAAAAAAAAAAAAACTTGAACAAGTCTTCGCGAGCTTTCGTACCATCGATATCACTTTTGGCGTGCACGGTTTTCGTTTTTTAACGCTTTTGAAACTGTACACAAATAGTTGTGGTAATCGCGGAGGTGGGAGACCAAAAAAAACTGGTCGGTCGTTCGTGAGAAATGGAGAAAATGCGGAAAGAGAGAGAGAGAGAGAGAGAGAGAGAGAGAGAGAGAGAGAGAGAGAGAGAGAGCGAGAGAGAGAGAGAGAATTTAAAGAGCGTGCACCTTTCAGTTAATGACTATAAATTATGGGGTCGCTGCCGCAGTGACGACGGTCCAAAGCCGAATGAAACCTTGACCAAATCTAATGCTTACCTTCCAACGCACGGTTCGCCGGATATGTACACAAGCCTGTAACAGGCGTCGAGAACTTTCGAGTTTTCATCATCTACGCATTCCCTTCTTCGTCTCTTCTTTTTTATCCTATTCATTTATCTATTTATTTAAATCGATCACCTATCGATTGTCAATGAAATATCGCAAGGACCAAAAATTCAAGCCGCAACTGCGAGTAGACAAAATTTTTTAGACATTAAAGAATATCAACATGAGACATTTGTACACTGAAATTTTTCGCTGAGTCAAAGTTACATCTAAAATAATCGAAATAAGCTCCAGAAGAATGAATGATTACGTTGGGAGGATATTGAAGACAGCGTGCCTATCGGTGATGGTTAGGGTGGAGGATTCGTGGTAACGCACCGATTGACGATAAGCGACCTCCCGGAGGGATCTGCCGCATCGACAGCTGGCCGAGCGAGCTGAGATTACTTACGGAGCGTAAGAACGAGTAGTCGGCAGGGACGATAGCCTTCGTCGGGGCGTCGCGACATCGAGGTTGGAGCACCGACCGACGGAGGCTACTGCGCTGCCACCGAGGCGTGGCGCACTCTGGCGATTGTTGCCGGTCGTTATCGACGAACGCAATATCGCATCGGGTCATCGTATTTTAGGATAAACTGGCCAGTGAATGGACGAATGACGACACTATAGGATTCAGTTGAACTGGAAAATGAATATATTAGATGAAGTAAAAAGTTCTGAGCGTTTTTTCGCTTTATTTCGATGAAATTAACATAGTTAGGATTATCCGATTTAGATCAAACATGCGCCGTTTTGTTCGATAACTTTTGTCCATTTTGAAGGCAATTTCATAATTCCGCGATTGAAGAAGTCCTCGTCCCTATTGGTAAAAAACTTGACCAGCTCATTTTCACAAGCCTCTCTCGAGGCCAGTTTTGTGCCATCAAGAAAATTTTGCAAATGCTTGAAAAGTTGATAATCGCTTGGTGCCAGGTCTGGACTATACGGCGGGTGCGATAGAACCTCCCATCCAAGCTCTCGGAGCTTCTGGCGCGTCGTTAAAAATGTGTGCGGCCTGGCGTTGTCTTGATGGAACACAACACCCTTCCTATTGGCCAATTCTGGCCGCTTCTGGTCGATCGCCTGCTTCAATCTGGTCAGTTGTTGACAGTAGAGGTCCGAATTGAGTGTTTGGCCCGATGGGAGCAGCTCATAGTGGATGATTCCCTTCCAATCCCACCAAACACACAGCAAAACCTTCTTAGCCGTTAATCCGGGCTTGGCGATCTTTTGGGCCGGCTCATGGCGATTTGACCACGATTTTTTTCGGCTGTTCTTCTCGTATGTGACCCATTTTTCATCGCCAGTCACCATCCGCTTCAAAAATGGGTCGATTTCGTTATCTTTCAGCAAAGAATCGCAGGCATCAATTCGGTCCAAAAGGTTCTTTTGCGTCAATTCGCGTGGCACCCATACATCGAGCTTCTTCTTGAGACCAGCCTTATGCAAATGGTTCCAAACGGTTTTCTGGCTAATCTTCAGTTCCTGGGCAATGGAATAAGTGCTCACATGCCGGCCCGACCCGACGATTTCCATGATTTTATCGACATTTTCGACGATTTGCCTACCAGAGCGTGCCTCATCTTCGACGTCCATATTACCAGAACGGAATTGTTGGAACTACCGCTTTGCTGTTGCATTCGATACTGTATTGGGTCCATAAACAACTCAAATTTTTTTGGCCGCCTTTTTACCTTGGTCGTAGTGGTACTGAAGAATGTATTGAATTTTCTCTTTTTTTACCTCCATTTTGGAACTCTGTAACACACAACTGGCTTCACCAAACACAAAACTGTCAAAGAACTATTTTTGAAGCGTAATGTCACCTTTAAATCGCCGTATAGTATGACCCGATGCGATGTATACATCGTGAGGTATACATCGTGAGGTATACATCGTGAGATATCGACTAAAGGCATCTAGCGGAAAACTCTCAGAACTTTTTACTTCGCCCAACATTATTGAAAAAAACTTTTTACTTGCTATAGCTAACAAAATATATTATCCTGATGGTAGAAAAAAATATTCGAAATTAATAATATCATTAATTTCGAATAGTACACAAAGCGAAAATACACAAAGCTTTTTTGCATTTCAACGTGACATTCGTAAAAAACTACCGAAGTTTATTTCGACAGAGAAACAGAATATTAAATTTTGTCAGAATTAAAAAAAACAATGGAATTATTTTATGACATTTAATAAAATATACATTGTCAATTATTACCACAAATTAATTGTTCAATTTTCACCAGATAAGCTAAATTATTCACTCTGCTTCGAGAATTATCGGAACTGAGTTCATATTGTAAATTCACTGGAAAGAGATGAGAATACAGCACCAGTGAAATAACACGTCTGATTCTGACCTATTATTACGAAGTTATTGAAAAATTTGACGAAAAATCGAAGATTGATTCTATCTTAAATAATAAAAGGGATACTTACCCACAAGACCCATGAAATTTAATGTTTGTACCTTTAGAACACCTACTGTGCACAGCCGTATCGTACCTAAATTGCGCCTTGTGCAAGTACCAAAAACTCGAAAAATTCCGTGTGCCGTCAAAATTTGATATTGAACTAAAAAATTCGTTTTAACGACACCTGTGATTTTTTTTCGCTAAACTATAGTCACTCGAGTTTTTGTCGACAATTCATATACTTGATTTATTCTAAATATGAATCAGCTTTCGTCTATTCACTGGGCGGTGTTTCCTATACAAAGGCCACTCGAAACCCTCTTTCGACACGCTCAACATTTTTATCTTCCACCATACATCTCAATAATCTTTATATTCGATTGATTTATGAAATGAGCATATCGCTCGTCCATCCAGGTAGCAATGCCTTCTTCTATTCTTCATACTCGACGGCAAATTTGTTTCTCTCTGGGTGCTTCGATATTTGATAAGATGTAAGAACAAGTAGTAACATGTGTGGCAGGTACGTCGTTTCGCACAAGTACGCGAATAATTTACAACTCGCGGAAAGTGCAAGCTCACAACGAGAAATGCCAATTGAAATATGCCAAAGGTACGAGCGTGCCCTCGTGGCGTACCATAATAAATTCAGTATGCACAAGTACATCCAAGATTTACGAGCAGATTAGGAACTAGAAAGCCGCAAATATATCGGGTCTTGTGTACAGTTCGCGGCAGATACGGCGATCAGTCGGGTTGGGGGACCGAGAGCCTCGACGAGGGCGATTCGAGGGGCGTCGAGGGAGGAAGTGGCAACCAGTCGAAGGAATTTTTTCATCAGACCCCCGAACGATTAAATTTTGCCAAGTATAATTACTCGGGTGATCGAACGTTGGGTAAAATACACAAGCGATGAGGAGGCCAAGTGGTGAGACCTGTAGAGAGGGAGAGAGAGAGAGAGAGAGAGAGAGGAGATGTAAAAAAAAGGATAACCCGGAGAGAAGAACGTTACGAGGCAAAAAATTTCATCTTCTGTACACGCGGACGCTTATCCGCCTTTCGTTATTCACTTGACAAAAGTTACTAGCGGTACACAAGAGACGAAATACGAGTATTCGCGTCGACGGAGGAGAGCCAATCGTACTATATATATATGTTGCGTATGTTGGGAGAAATAACAGGAGCAAATTGAAGAGCCGCAAGCAAACAGGTCCGTGAAACTTCCTAATATGGACGAGAAGGGCCAAGAGATCCGGTGCCTGTATGCGCATATGTCTCTCTGTCTCTCTCTCTCCATGTGCGCATATATGCTTCGTATGTGTGTGTGAGAGACTTGTAGATTCGACGAGATATTATTCGCGAGACACGAGGTGTACAGTCGAAACGCGAATGTGCTTGTACGTTCTCTTTATCATAACGCCGACTCATCATCACTGGCAATTATCCTCGAGAAATCGATTCACTGTGAGAGAGATCAAGAGATCGAGAGATCAAGAACTATATATACATACAGAGAGAGAGAGAGAGACAAGAAGGTGTAAAAAAAATTAATTTTTACCTCGTCAAACAATATTGTCAAATATAAAGCGCAGAAATTCATGCTAAATTTGAAAAAGCATTGATTATTATGAATTCTTATTAATATCTCATTAATAATAATAGTAATAATAATGAGTATCCGGGCAACAAAGCAGCAAAAACTGTTTTATTATCAAGTATAAAAGCAAAAAATCACAAGCCAGACTAGAAAAAATATTAAATATTAATAGTTATTCATTATTATTAATAATTAATTAAAAACTATAGTAATAATAAACTATAGTATCGGGGGAAAAAAACGATTTTTCATCGATCAAGTATCGAGTGTATTTTCGACCGTGTTAATTTGAATACACATATAAATAACGTATCGAAAATAGATAATTATCGGTGCTCGTGAAAAGTCGTATTTATTTTTCACCAATGAGCAACAAATCAATTCCTCAAGTCTTTGCAAAAGTGTAATAAAGTCTTAATTCAATATTACTGTTGCGCGCGTGCGTAATGAACGAGTCAGACGGAACCGTCGCTATGCGTGCGGTCCGACACGCATTTGTCGCTCTTTTTTTTTTCCTCTTCACCTTCTCTGATATTAATACGAGCGCCGTATGAATCCTCGATTAATACGCTCGTGAGTTACAATATATCGATATTCACGTTACGGGGTTTTCGTCTATACGGGACCGGGTAATAAATATCTATATACGAACAGACATCTAGTTCACCGCGAGGCTCGTCGATGAGAGCCCCGTCATCGATATAACACCAATGCGTATTATGATCGCAGCGCGAGCGTCCAAAGGAAGGCGCAATCAGCGAGTGTTGATTTTACGTTTAATGGCACGTGAGAATGGCTTGTATGATCGCGGGCGATGATCCATCGATGTGTGATATACGTGCCCCTCGGTGCATTCTAGTCTACCTAGTGTCTACGTATACGTTCATGCGTGTGTGTGTGTGTGTGCAGGGCCCCGCGGGCCACGATCCGCGCAGTACGACTAATTAATCCAACCCGCGTGGGGATCGATGAATCAAGATTTATCGGTAGCACGCGTGCTCCTCCAACGGACTCGGCTTACAATGTGCACGCGGCAAAATTACGAAACGATTGCGCATACACTGGTGATGGGAAGTTTGCGTCGACTGCGGCTCTTCGACCGGAAGTAGTCTTGAGTAGCAAATTTCTAGATTAAAAAAAAATATATATATATATATATATATTTATATGTATATACACGTTTGAACGCCATATCGACTCGACTCGTTCCTCGCAACGATCTATTCTCATTCGCGTGTTATTCTTCCTCTCCACAAGGATCTTCGTGCCTCGTCATTCGGAATATACGTGCGCGCGGGCGCTCGAGGTGTGCTTCCTCCGTATCTTCGAATGTAATCTCCCCCCGAGGAGAAGAATCTTCTCCTCGATCGTAACATCGAGCTTATTGCTCTGCAAACGGACTTCCAATCTTCGTTTGGTGTTTCGCGCGGTCTGGATAAAGAAAATCAATGGATAAGCAGAAACAGAGAGAGAGAGAGAGCGAGCGAAAGAATAAGACAGGGAAAGGAAGAGCAAGACGAAGAGCAAGACGAAGAAACTCCCGGTTCCCATTATGCACACGTCGTTCCGCGATCGATCATCGATTCGTGAAAGTACCGATCATCCTATGATCAAACATCTATATATGTGTATGCATATGTAAACATTAGTTCGTACAGAAATAAAAGGCGACCGGATGATACGGAGATCTGACCAGTAGAGTACGATAGAAAGTCTCGAAGTGGACGGTCCACCCTCTCTATACCTATCGCTCTCTTTCTCTATTAGGTGGCCTCACCCTGTGCCCTGATCGAAAAATATCTCTCATGCATTAATCATAAATCATGTATAACATCATAGGCCATGTGTATGTACGTGTGTGAGCGCGCGAGTATTTGCCAAGTTGAAGATTGCCCCGCGGCCATTTTTCAACTGAAACCCCCCGTCGGAGATTGTGGAGAGCGAGGTACGATCGGTCCTCGATGTATCAAAGAAACTGGCAGAAAAATTGACGCGAAATAAAGACGGGATCGCAAAGCGTATTGCTCCATATGAAAAAAAGTACATATATATATATATATTTATATCGCCGTTCAAATTCTCCCTAGCGAGACTTAATTGAGAGCATAGATTTAATAAGTGTCGGGCGAGGCAATGTGGAACGTGAATATACATCAAACAAAATTCCCCGTTATTGCGCGTACGCATTCGATATAATAGCGAGAATATCGAGGCGAAGACATTACCGATTCAAAATTGAAAAGAAAGCAAAAAAAGAAGAAGAAGAAGAAACATAAAAGAAAAAGCGCCGTTAGACGTTAATCGAAGAATAATGGTGTTGCGAGTTGGCTGTTCTCCGAGAGGAGAGTAACGAAAACATTTCGCAGCCTCGGTCATATAGTCCAGGGCGATACACATCGCGGGAACACAGATACGACGACCTCGAAGCATATTTCGGTAACCATTTCGTGTCGATATAAGGCCCTCACGTTCCGCACTTATCTCGGACGATCGTACTCTCGAGTTTCATATTTCGATCGCGGGTGATTTGGGCCACACGTGGATTTTAATTTGTACGATGATTACGCGGCAGGAATTGCTGTACGACGAATAATCCGGATTGGCACATCCTCGTGAGGACTCGAGGCTTATTGTTCGGACTTTCCCGCTGCCAGGTTTTAATTAATCGTCCAAATAGAAGTTTTAGTTGTCGCGATAACGGCACGAGAATAATTACATCTTTGGGGGTAAAAAAAAAAACGTGCTGAAAAACGAGGCAGTTCCTTTTTTTCCATAATTCTCCATCGGTGCGTATTAAGGCCTTAGGCCACTCTAGAGGCCAAAAAGGGCATATTTTGCGATTTTTTTTCTTCAGTAAAACCGTAAAATAAATCGCAATTACAAAATGGGGGTTTTATTATACACGTAATTGACTATAGAACAATATTTTTTGTTCTATAGTGACTAAAGGTTTTTTCGATTATATATAAGAATAGCTATAGAAGTACGTAGGATTTTTTTGATGTATTGTTTTTTTTGTGAAAATGGCACATTTCTAAAATAAAGTACAAAATGCCATGAGAAAATGGTCAGAAAATTGTTTATAAAAAAGTAACTATACAATATAATAAAAAATCCTACATAGTGCCTCACAAAATGTAATTCTAAATATACAGTTAAAATTTCAAGTGAATCGGTTGAAATTTGTTTGAGTTATGAGTCCGGCTGACTTGAAAAATGTAGTTTTGAGATAAACGCGTTTTATTCAAATTTTAGACGATCGATTTGAAATTTTACTTTGTTTCCATAAAACTTACAATTGAAAAAAAAAACGTTTATTAATTATTGACATTTTTGTAAATGAAAACGATCAGTTTTTCCCCCACCGACGAAGCGTAGAGGCGAAGTGTGGCAACATCGCATGAGTGCCAAATGGCGCGGGTACTTGAATACCAATAATGGCCGTTCAATGAAATGCATTTTCGAAGAGAAGCGACATATTTTATTTTCGACGCTTGACATTTATCTTTTCGAATTGATTCGGTTCAATAAAGAAATGTAAATGTTATGTTTTCAAGGGACTGGGTGAGTTGCTGCGCTCGCTGATGCTCGCGGTAAAAGAATAAGTTGTCGCCAACCGTGAAAAAACAAATTCGCGAAACAAGCAGTGCGCTGTCGCGCAAAATTATCAATTTTTTTAAAATATAAAATCGAGAAGTACACATTGATATAGCATTGAAAATACGTTATCAATACGCTCCTGTAAAAATAATAATCTCACATGCAGGACTTGAATTTTATTACAGCAATGGTGTCGTTTTTGAATGAAATATTGGTGTGTAGAAGTTGGCGCCCGGCTCGAGAAGAATAGAATTCTCCCTTCCCTGATTTCCCGTAAAGATGAACTGTCCCGGAACTCTTAAAATTTGCTGAAAGTTTCTAGTTAGAAACGTGTAAAAAAAAAGGCCTTCCTACTTCTACATTTTTCGCGATTAATAACGCCTGACCTATCCCAGGCAGTCTTGAGAGAAGAGAAGGAAAGACGATACGCAGGTGATGCGGAGGATGAGGCAGAGTGCATAAGTAATGTTAACGCGTGTGATAGCTGGCCGTGTATTTATCAAAGTGGTTATCGGTGATGATCGTAAAAATGTTTGTGGTTGCTGCCCCGAGCACCCGTGGCAACGAATAGAATAGGGAAAATAATAATCGTATAGATGTGTGTGCGCGCGCGCGCGCTGCAACCGGTCGGTGCCCAACACACCGATGACTTTTGCATGCGTTGCAGTATGCAGCAGCAGAGCCTTTTGAGGTTGCTGCTGCAACAGCTCGAATTCAGGGGAGACACGAGAGAGCAGGTGTTCCCCAGGTTCACTGGCATCCGAGCCTGCCGAGAGCAGCAAAGGATCTCCGAGATAGAGAGAGAGAGAAGGAGAATACCGTATAAATAAAACATGACGGATAGGCGATCGGTGGTGACCAACAAAAGGCCCGAGACGATGAGAGAACGACACTCCGATGTAAGGAAGATGTGAGAAATGTTGGAAATTGAAATTCCAATTCTTATCGAATCACGGAAGATTGGGATCGGTTTGATTTCTTTGGGAATTCTTACCGGGGGGGGGGGGGGGGGGGGGGGGGTGACAGTCTAGTCCCCCACCATGACGAATTTTGTCAGCGCGAGCTGACTTTAGATCGAGAACTTAACGGGATATAAATCTCGAGAACTGATCGAGCTAATGTGGCACCACTGCAAATAATAACATTAAGTGAGACGCTTTGCCGGAAGAGCATATTTAGCCATTTTTATTGCTTCTTACATGTGAGAAAAAGGTTATCTTGAATTATTGTGTTAATTTTATATTCTTTTTGCCGAATAATAACTAATATTATTATGTTACTATACTATACTTATATCCCAATCAGGGTTTTACAACAATTTATATTTTTTAAATTCATTATCCTAACTTTACAAACTTAAAAACTACAGTCGACCTTTTATATTGATTTCTTTTTTTTCTCTATAACGTTGATCTTTTCTTTATTTTATCAACCTTCAATTTATTTCTTTTCTTTTTTTTTCCAATCGTTGTAGGGTTTATCGTGCGGATTTTATCTCGATTATTTGTTATCGTTTTAATTTAAAACACATACACGATGTTACTTTGCTGTCTGAAACGAAGTATAACAATACAATATATTAAATTGTACTTAATTGTATACCGTGTAATTCAATTAATGCCAACTTTAAATGTCCACTATATAAGTTTATACTGAGTTTTTTTCGAATTGTCTTTAATTATTAAATAGAACAAAATTACAAGTACCTAATGCTTTTGTTTGCATGTAAAGTATAAAAAGAACTTGGTAAAATAATAATAAAAAAAACGTAGTGTGCATTGTGTAGAACCCAGTTCTAAAAGTTGGGCTGCATATATGTTGCCTATCAAGCCGTGGATCACATTAAAGTGGTTAAAGAAAATTTAGATTTTAGGCTTTGTGGTCGAGCAGACTTGGAAATAACTAGTAACATATTCTGATTATAATAATAATTATTACTAGCTCTTACATCCATTCACCAATTATAATATAATTGTCAATTACAATCGTTTGTTCTTTTAAAATGTTGGCCCTAATATCTGTGCAACAATTAGCCAAGAGGGAGCCGCACTGGCATTCGAATTCACTGCTGACCTTACTGTTACAATCAAACGAAATGACTATAGGAATCTAAGAACTATTGGTCACGAGGTTGAAATTGATTGAGCCAGCTTGCTGACAAAATTCGCTCTCATCTAAAAGCATTCAGTGTCCAGTCCCTGATCCCTACGACCCGCTCTGGATATAAGAGGAACTGAGAGGAGCAACGGGGAGAGAGGCTTGCACATCCGCGACACAATTGGAGCCGTGAAGGACGGTGCGCGGGCGCTCGGACTGCCCAGGAGGCAGAGTAGATAGGAACAATCACGCGCCTGGGTACGCTGGATGGGTAATTACAGCCTGCGTGTGTCCTGCGCACAATGTTTTACTCCGGCGACCGGTAATGTTCCCCGGTAAATCCCTCGGTCACCTACGTGCTGGAGGAGGGAGGAAGAATAATACATCCTGCAGGATATAGTTGGTGAATTGGAAGGTCCCGGGCCGCAGGCACGTTTGGCGGACGATTGTCGTCTCTGCAAGAAGCAACCTCAGGATTTTTCTCGCCTTTAGGACGCTCGCTTCTCCAGTCGGAAGATTGTCCCCGGTGGACGGAAGGAGAAGAACAAAAAAAAAAACAAATGCGAAATCGGTAATAACTCCCCTGGAGTCGTGCGAGACGATGATCGTGCGGATGCGAGCAAGAATACTGAGAGAGCCTCGAGTCACCAATGTTCCAATGGCGAGTCACATTGACGACGAGCTACGAGAACGAACGTGATGATCCAGCGGCGGCCCGGCAAGACATCGCAATGATTGAATAGTCGACCGAATGATGGGATAGTCTGATGAGCCCACCAGTCCAGCCTGTTGCTAATCGTTAGGGCAATCGTTGGTGACGTGTCGACAATCAACGGAAGTGCTCATCTTTAATGCGGTGCCTCCAGGGTGCTACGGTGATTTTCTCCCTGACCGACGATGTTACCATGAATCATGAGTTTCATAAGTCACGTTTCACATATCCGAGCGGGGAAACTCGCACGGTTAACAATTGTTCCATCGAGTTTTAACGGACTCACGATAAATCATGGATGTCTACGTGTTTTCGAAGTGTCAGCATCTTTGAGGCAGTTTTCAGCCTGAATCGCGAATAATGCAAATGCAGTGCTGGACGAAAGCGTCGATGATGTATCGCGGCCTGAGCCACTAGATTTGCCGGTAGTCCGTGACACGCTAACTCGCCAACGGGTCACGGATACTTGAGACACAGTGCGAGCTACGGCTCGGTTAACTGGGTAAAGTGTACGGTCTTCTTGGGCCTCAGCGATCTCGAGAGATGTTTTTTCCCTTCCCCCGCCCCCCGCCTCAAGGCCAATGTCATCAGCAAGTACGATCCTCGTACCTGTGTTGCGAGTAATCGTTATTCCTATTGGTATCATAATGAGAATCCCGTTCTACTCGGTGTTGCCAGATGGTAGACCTGATTCCATTTTTCTCCAGCAAAAAATCTAAATAGCCATGAACCCCAACAAACCCAAACGAATAACTCCATTGACGACCCAAGTCGTTACGGTTTTGGGAGACAATTCTTATTGTCTCCCAAAGAGTTGGTTTGGGTTTGTTTGGATCGAGATGAGCACGGCGTGTCTCTGAGGTATAATTTCAAATGGAAAAAAATGCTGACTTTCGGAAATCCCCAAAACAACAGTGGAAATATGTTTTTTTTTCTCTCAATGCCCGCTAACCCGAAAAAAAACCAAGCGTACATCCAGTTGGAGAACTCTCCTGATGTGGCAACACTGGTATTGCCTGCTGCTGATAATTCTCCTCGGTGTTCTCGTAACAGGACTAATTAGAGACTAATAATAAGTGCTGTCAGTCGTCCGGTAACGAGAGCTATGTAGGACGTATGTCCACCGTGGCCTACATCACGACGAGACGTTGTTACTCTCGTTGAAGATGGATAACGTTGAATGAGCGGCGGGACCGAGTGTGACGGAACTATTTCGTTTGAGTGTCGTGACGCTTTTAAATTAATTACGGAATAGCGCTCACCCAAACGCCCCGAATTTACGAGGTTGCAGCTGCGTTTTGGATCCGTCATTATCGGGAGCCTATCGACGAATGTGATATCTGTGAAATTCCACGTGATGTCGGCCCGCAAGAACGGTCTCGCACACGTGCGAGTGAAAGAGGACGGGAGAAAGGTACGTGGTATAGATACGGTCCCGAGGCGAGTAAAGAAATAAAGTGAGAGAGGGGAGAGAGAGAGAGAGAGAGAGAGAAGGTGCACGCTGGAGACGCTCTGGTCACTAGGGCGTTGACCTGATGAAGCGGACCAGAGGCTACGCGACCAGTGGCAGCGGCGGCGGCGGCGGCGGACCAAACGAGTGTGAGCACAACGGAATCTCGGGGGTTAACGGAGGGACCGATGGGAGAACGAGTCGGAATGAGAAGAAGATATTCTCCAATTCACTGATACCAGTCTTCCATTAAAGTCCTCCACTTGGCTGAACCTAGACAATATAGTGAATAAAGCTTCCCGAAGAGCAATTGACAACCATTTGAATTGACGAGAAAAAGTTGGAGAAGAGCCTGCAAAGTGCGTCAATACACGAATAAGCAACGTTACTCTCACTCGCCATTTGTTACTCACTCTAGATTCACGAAGATACTTGATAAGAGATAAAACGAGAAAGAGAGAAACGGTGATGACCAGAAGACTGGACGGGAAGACCGGTCATGAATATCCCTCGCGTTCTTACATGCCTCTCCATCGTTTCTTTGGTAGGACGAGATCTCTCTTCACCGGTAACTGAAAGTACAGAGCCCCTCGACCCGCCGCCCCTACCGAGCTTTACTAACAGCACCGGCTCTTCGCGTAAACGTGTCCGCAACGATAAATTCCGGACGCGACGCGCGCGCCTGTTAAGCCTGAAAACCTGAGCACCGGGCTGCAGGAACACGAGGAACAGCAACACTGCGAGGAAAGAGCCCGAGAGAGAGAGAGAGCGAGAGAGGGGGGGGGGGGGGGCTTCTTGGTTCGTCTTCGTCCTCCGGGACGAGCCGAGATTTCCGGGAAGTCGTTCGCCAATCAAGGCTCATCCCAGATGAGAAGATTCACCCGTTGAATTCCGCAGGACCCCGTTGCTCCTTACTTCCTTATATATGTAACGTATATACAGTGCACCAGCTGCTATATACGTATTTATATATATATATATACTCATGTACGTACGCGATAATTGAGGAATTAAATTGTAGGAATGTTATCCTACAAGATAATGATGAATTGTTAGATCGAGTGGTATCTAAGTGTTACATCAAGCGTAATCCCTGGGATCCTCACTTAATATCCATTCATTATTTAACTTGATATTTCACGACTCTGAAGGGGCATTTTCTCGTTTCTCTCGCTTTACCGTGTGTGCTCCGTAAGTTCCCGCTTTATCGATCACGAGGCCTAACACGTACCATTGATCATATCGTGAAAATCGAGTTGTTCGATCCCATCGACGAGATACCTACGAGAGCTAACCGCTCGGTTTCACGAACCTTCGTGCACACCACGAACGCGACGCAACGGATGACTCGACCGTATTCCCAATGACTGGTGAGACTTCTGCAAGTCTCGATGTATTCGGTGGTAGTGGTGGTGGTTACGGAGAAAAATCAACAACATTCACGATATCTTGATCGTTCAGAAATGTCTGAAAGGCTTTGATTTCTCAATCCGCTGGACTGCAACCTACGATGTCTCACTTGCATGCGACACAATGGTTTACGCCGGAGTTTTAATCTTATAGTCAAATGGTCATTATCGATTACTTTCGTTAGATGATGACGCTAGGGCATATTCACTTTCGATGGCGTAGTTTATCCGGTGACGCGACGAGTGAGAGAGAGAGAGAAGCGTTTATTTCGTGCTCTGGAACCGAAGTTCCCTAAGAGCACCGTGCAGCAACGATACATTGCAATGTGTGAGACAGTAATAGTTTTAGTTATATAATAATAATAATACCGATTATAATAATAATTGTAAATAATAATAATTTTAATCATTAGGTTATATAAATAAATATAAATATAAATATAAGTTGATAATAATAATAATAATAATAATGTTTCACGTATGGAGATATAACACTAGACCATATTAGCCAGCAAAAATGCCCAGAGCCTGGTTTTGAAGATCTGAAGGGTGGCAGATTGCCGCAAATTCCTGGCAGCGAGTTCCACAATGTACTAGCCGCTACTGTGAAAGATTTACGGTAGGCTTCAGTCCGAAAGTGTGAAATAGCACAGTCAGAAGCATGAACTTGTCTCCTAGTATCATGGGGATTTTCAGGAGCCGGTCTTGCTACTAATTCGAGGAGATACGGAGGCGACAAGTGAAGGCGAGTGCCATATGTCATGATCCCAAGGAAATATAGCCGCCGTTCTGCCACTTTTAGCCACTTGAGGTTCAAATAGTAAGGCGAAATATGTTCATCGCGGCGAACACCAAAAATAAAGCGAACGCCACGGTTTAGAGCTCTCTGTAACTTGAGGTCTAGTCTAATGGTAGCATCCGTAAAGAGGACACAGCAGTAATCTGCGTGAGGAAGGACCAACGACCTCACCAGAGTTACCCGGATCGAGCGTTAAAGGCGGCTGCGTAGACTCCTTAATCTATGGACCGTGCTCCACATTTTTCCAGAAATATGAGTAAAATGATCACGCCATGATAGGGTATTGTTGACAGTTACCCCTAAGCAAGTGATACTCTCAGATAATGGAATTGTGGCACCTCCGACTCGGATCGGAGATATATTAGCAGAGTACAGTGATGAGACGAAACGGACAGATCCAATGATGATGGCTTTAGAGAGAGAGAGAGACAGAGAGAGAGAGAGAGAGAGAGCTCTCATTGAAGGCTCTCCTTTACTCGGTTGGGTACATCGGGCATCGCGTTTCACTCGGTTCGCATCCGTCGTCATTGATTTATCGCATGTGAGCGTTCGCTGGCTTCCATGCCAGAACATGTCCTCGTTACCCCCGAAAGAGCCTTTGTTCCTTCTTCGATCCGCACGCGGAGACAGTTCGGAGGGAGGCCAAGGAACAGCCAATGAGAGAAAGAAAGAGAGAGAGAATGAGAAGAGAGCAAAAATGGAGAAAAAGTCAGGCCGTGTTCCATCAAGAGCGGGTTGTCGTCTCCGATGGGCACAAAAGATCCGCGGGCCCTGTCGTCGTCGTTCAACGAATGAAAAATACGCCGCGCAAATATGTGACCCGATTCCACGGGAAGACCAGTTATTGAAGTTGTTCATCGATCGGAGGAGACCGAGGAATCGTCATTGTGTCCAGCAGCCTTTGCGAAGAAGCTTTCCTTCGTCAAAAGGACTCTCGAGATTCTCCGTGTCATCCGTAGCTCGGATCCTGATCGTAAACGCTACTTGAACATGAGATTTCGAAGGAGGCGTATGTGTACGTCACCCGGCGAAGAGTCTCAACGGTGGTAGGGCGTTTGCGAACGAAAAAAAAACTCGTCATCTCGGGCGATAAAAATAACGAGGCGAACGAATTAATCAGTTGCTTCGGTCGCCTCACCACCGTGGTTAGCTGGTACGAGTGGAGGCATTAGATAGCGTCGAAGTGTGCGTCTATCCGTACGCCTTGGTCCGAGCATGGCCGCGCCAGCGAGCAAGCGCCCGCTCCTTCTAATCGCTATACTTGCTACGTGATTGAAATAATAAGAAATCTCTCGGCAGACCAAGCCCCGCCTATCAAGCATTATCATTGGTCGGCGTACCGGGGCTTGATAAACGAAATGCTAATGGCCGTACACTTATTGCGTTGCGAGGGGGTTTCGCCGTGAGATTTCGTTCTCTCCGCGCACACCGCGGCTTGTCTTGCTCGGATTTAGAAGTTGCGATGTCGACATTATCGCACAGATGCGGGGAGTATCCGATGCATTCACCAGTCACACGGATCATGGTAAAACAAATCTTAGATACCCGATCATTGGTTGCTCCATCACAAATGCCCGTCTTTTTCCACCTGGCCGGTTTCCCCATTTGGGTCAAAAGGATTTTTTAGGCTTGTAGTTTGCGAAAAAGGATTCTGATAGGTGACTGTATCATCTTCCAATGGAAGGAGAGAAAGCGATACGAGCTTGTGCCAATAACCATTTAGCAAATACACGAATCCTTTGCAAACCTCGCTGTGCACGCGGAGATTATGGGCACTTGGTCTACTCCCGTCTTTGTAACATTTGTTGCGTCGAGGAAAAAGAAACATCTCGAGTGTAAAATTATGATTGCGGGTATCCGATAATGTTGGGGTGACTGTGCAATAGAGACGAGGACTCGTCTGGCGTGCAGGACACTCTGTTCACTCTGATCGCCGTACTGTAAGAGCTCTCGCGTGATTATCAAGATAAATTGTACAGCTTTTTCTGCCAACCCCCTCCTGTCACTGTCGCCGACCGCTTGTCGTCCTCCACGTTTCGCGGATAACAACAAGAGGCTGGATGAATAGAAGCGAAGGAGCTCTCGGATGCTTTTTTTTTCACCCAGCCGGATGGATAGAGTCCATCCGATGGCCATTTTTGCAGCGATATTTTACCACCATAGCTTCCACCGCCGATATTGTACAGAGGTATCAGAAGTTTTGGCGGGGTTGGAGTTCTTCTTCGAACAGGATGGTCTTTCCCATCAGGCACATTGTGACGTATCCGTTATAGACGTGAGTCGTATGTGTTTGGGAGATGGGGGGAGGCTCGTCCCAGCGAACGTCAGCCTCGCGCTATCTACATCCGGCAGAGACGCTTCTGCCACCCTTTAGAATAGACGGGAAAATATGCTCAAAGATTTCTCCGGGGAGCTTCGTCAAAGGGCAACTCCCGTGGTGCTTGGCGCACTTGATGCTGCCGCAGCCTCGCCATTCACGATCGTGACGTTGGTGATATTTCGTCGGTGTTAGAGGCCGATCGCAGCCTCTTTAACCCTATTTCCCTTATCCCGAACGTATACAAATATCCTCGCGGGAAGAAACGACCGGAGAAGAAAAGAAAAAAAAAGAAGAAAAAAAGTCGGTCGGTTATCGCGGAGGGGAATCCGTGGTAGGGAGGAGGAGGACAGGTGTGCCGGAGAGGATGGAAGACTCGGAACACAGAAGGGCCGAGGAAGACGAGGAGAAATAAAAAGAAGAAGGTGATCTGTCTTGGTATGCCGCGGGATCCAGCGCGCAAGAGAGCCTGTGGTGAAAGCCTCGGGCCAAGGTCCACCACCGACTCACCGGTTTACGTTGACTACCACACACCGATCGACCTATACGTTAGAACGACTTATTAATATACGATGTATTGGCACACTGACGATGGGGTGGGGGGGGGGGGGGCGCCTTGGCTAACAATGAGAATCGTTTGGAGTTCCTGCTCGAGCCACTTCCTCGGACATCTCCTTCTAATTTACTCGTGATTTGGGTTCCGCCATTTCGGATTTATTCGTAAGATTGTACAACATTGCAATGATGATCCGGACTATATTGCTCAATATCTAATATGCTCGAACGAGAAACTATCGGAGGATCATGCATTCGCTGCGTTCTGCCGCTGCGGGGCTCTCCCACATGCACAAATGTGGGTCAACGCATGAGGAATGCCCGCATCGTGACGAGCCGATTTTGCGGATCGTTCTTCAACACGGAGGAGGCGAAGTCGATCGTCAAAGACTGTCAGCACACGGTGGAACCAAGAAGCTCGTTGGTCTCCCCAGTCTTGAATTTCTCGTTGCCTCAAGCGACAGGCGACGTCATGCCCTGACGGCGGATATTGCGGATCTTTCATTTCCTTGGGACGTTTACCTCTTTCAATGACGTTAGAGACGGAGGTTGGAGAACTCGCAGACGAATCTCAAAGCGGAAAGACTGATCTACAAGGAAACTGGCCGAATTTGTCATTGGATCTAAGCTTCCGAGTTACCTTCGATCGTTTGGAAACGGCCTCGACCATTCGGCTGATGATGAGAACCGGTGCGCCCTTCGTCTCGTCAATTACCCTGGATATGCCGAGCTACAAGCTCTCCAATTGAAGGATTGAGTCAACATTCAATGACCTCCAACGCGCATTGATCGGCGACGTCCTCCGCTCGGTCGTACTTCCTCCGCGACTTTGGATACGAAGATCCTGAAGATGTTACGAGAGGATTGTACGGCAACGTGTGAAAGGGCAGGCGATCGCCCGAGTCGACACTCCGTACTTAGCGATGGAATGTCAACGAGGAATGGGATTCAATTCTGCCAGCTGATAGGATAGGAAAGACAGCGCGGCATCAGCATCTGGTGTACACAACCGGATAGAAGTAGCGTGGATTACCGACACGTAGTGAGATTACCGACGCGCGCTGATTGAGCGCATTTGCTCAATCAGCCCCGGACCAATCGGGGAGCGCGGTAGAGAGCGAAAACAAGCATATAATTAACAGGAACCCGATCGTCCGGGCGGCGAGGGGTGGAGGCGCGGGGGGAGAGACTCGAACGGTTGATTGTACGCGCGTAGGAAACGCGATAGCAAATGAGGCATAGTAGAGAGAAGCGATCGATTAGGTAATAGCAGGCGCGTTGGTCAGCATAAGCCTTCACGTCGGTACGCACAATGAGAGGGAAGAAGGCATCGCCGTGAGAGCACCAGCGATCGGAGTGAGAGAGAGAGAGAGAGAGAGACCGATGAACGCCGCACACTTGATTGCACGGGTGAAGTTACCACAGGCTCCGTTCGAGAAAGACACGTAGAACCCGCACGGAGATCCACATCCACAGAGACGGCAAGAGAGAGAAAGAGAAGGTTCCTCGGATCAAAGAGTATACGCGGAGCAAGTATGAGAGAAAGAGACGCATTGTGTCGATCCTCGGTGAGTGAGCGACGTACGTCGAGTGTATATCAAGAGAAGCCGAGGAGAGAAAGGGAGATCGAGAGGAGAATCCAGCAGGTGTTGGTGGTGGCTCGTCTGGACTGGTACCGAGATAAATCTGTGTTAGTGACAGTAACGACCGAGTCCGAGTCTCGTTCCGAGTGTGAGTCTCCCCCCCCCCCCCCCCCCCTCACCCTCGATACAAAGACCTGTCGACGTTGACACATGCCTCCAGTTCGGTACACATTGAGCAACCTACACAAGCTGGCTATACGCTCGAGTATTGGTCTCGGGTATCAGGGACAGAGCGCGCGCGGGCACTGACGTCATTGCGACAGTCACGCACTGCGATAAAGTTGGTATTGGTGAGGCTTGGTCTCGTGGTCAATGATGATGATGATGATGACGACGACGATGATGATGATGATGATGATGATGATGATGGTCTTGGTGGTGGTGGTTGATGGTTTGGAAGGCGGGTGGTGGTTCTCCAATCGCTTCTTGGTGTGCTGGTAAAGTGGTGGCGATGGGCGATGGTAGTGGTGGTCAGCCGCAGGGGCATCTTGCCGGAGCTTATATCTCCTCGTGGCTATACATCGAATACACTCTCTTATGCTTCTCGTATCCTCCTCGCGCCACGCACCGCTGTACCATTCTCTCGGGCCTCCCCTCTCGCCGCAGGCGCCTCCGCCACCGCCGTCACTCCACCACGGCTCCTTTCCTCTTTTCTGCCTCTAGGCCATTCTCGACAGGCGCGCGCGCCAACGCGGTGCGGTGTGTACAAGCCCCGGCGCCCGTTTCCCTGAGCGTCTTTCACCTCAACCTCAACCGATATATTTATAACATATCTAAGCAATTCGCGTTGTTGCGGTGTGTCTCTGTGTGTGCGCGTGTGTGTGTGTGTGTGTGTGTGTATGTGTGTGTGTATAATACGTGAGGCGACAGAGCACCCCGTATTCCTATATGGCGCAAAGACCGTGACGTGCCCCAGGCACACATTAAATACGTATACCATCTTCGCGCCGGTGCGTATTTTCAAAAAAACGTCCCTCCTCCCAACCGGCGATCGAAACCACGTGGCGGGAACGCCTGTACGCGCGCTACCACGTGACCGAGCGCGCCGCCGGAAGTAACATCGGAAGTACGCCTCGAGCTACCACTTTTGGGGCTACTCATTGCGAATACAACCCCACCTCCCCTTCTGATCCCCTCAAGTGTCGATTCGCTGCGGGTTCAGTGATCAGTTCTGCCGATGAGTGATCGATCATTCGCAACGTGGGATCGATTTCCGCTAATGTATCATTGGGTACAATAGCAGCTGGAGGCAAGTGTTGTTGGGCTACGTTGCTTTTGGGATCAAAGTATAAGTGCGTCGGGAACAGGATCTGTTTTTTTTTTTTTTTTTTTTTTTTCGAAGAGATCGGAACGCGATCTATCGCATCTTTCGAACCTCGCGGAGAGACTTTGGCAAGACCGAACAGGCGCTGTCTCCCGAGGGTGTATGGAAGGGGTCACCGGCTTGCCGCGAATGAATCTTCGCTTTTGCCCAGAGGCGCGATAGATATCCGATCGACGAGCTCAAGGTCGACGAGCAACGATCGCGTGGCAACGAGAGAGACAGCATCCAACCAGCTGATCACTGAAATATCGGGAAACTACGCGACACCAATTAAACATGACTTCTGGAAGATCGCGTTATTTCCTCCAGCGTTGAAAATGTAAAGCGGAGAAGTTCGAATTATTTTCTGACGGTTTTCATTATGCCCAAGGATTTCAGGAGCATCGTTGAAACAATGTTGATAACGAGACGTGCCATCATCGATTCGATACTGAAGAACACGCGTACAAGTTCAGCTAGTGCGGAGCGATCGAGACACTAGAAGAATATAGTACCGATCGGAGTTTAAGTTTGCTAGTGCGCGCTATGTCGGTTCTGGCGAACAGTGACGTTGACAGAGCCACGATGTCGCCCCTCGATGACGTAGCTTCGCCCACTAGTGTCGAATCCGAGCTCATGGTGACCGACATGCTCGACGATCACGAGTCCGCCCTTAACGATCATCACCATCACCAGCAGCAGCAACAGCATCATCATCATCATCATCATCATCATCCGCATCCGCATCATCATCATCATCATCATCAGCAGCAGCAGGAGGACCAACATGCCAATCAGTTGCGGGAGGCTGGCAAGAGAAAAAGAGAAGATACCGATGGCGATGAGCTCAGTCCCCGTAAACTCCCATCATTGAGCAGCAACAACAATGACGTTGGTTTCGTTCTCGAGGAGAGCGGCGATGACGCTCTTCACGATGACGTCGATGAGGTAAGATTCTTATGTGGCTCTGAATCAGTCTCTCATCTTGCCAGCCACATTCCTCCCTTCGCTGTTCTTTACAAACGTTCGCAAAGAACAACCATCAAGATTCAATTCTGGCAAGTCGTCACACCATTGGCGAATCGGTCCTCAGCAATTGGCAATTAACAATTGTAGCATCGTACAACAAATATTATAAATTTATAGACAAAATCGACGAATGGATGTTAAGTAGTTTATAAATATTAGAGGTCTCATCTTTCATCATACGAAGCTATTCGACTATTCTACCGAAAAAAAGAAATAGCGGAAACCTGTTTATTGGCGGCATTCTTGTTCCTCGTTTGGACACACACACACACACACCTACGTACGACAGGCGGGAAGATCCTGCATAGTGAGCAGATACGCATTTCGCCTGGAGGCATCATAGGGGATATTAGTGCAGGACTCTGTCACGTTCTTCACACACATGCCTATGTACATATACACACACACATACATTCTTTCCCGGTCGGTCTCTTTCTCAGCACTGAATCATTTCCTTATGTAGCTCGATCTCCGTCTGACACGGGAGACTCGGTGAGGACAGGCAATAAAGCAGAGGGTTCCCCAGTCACCCCGAGGGTGCCTCGCCAGCTTGACTCATTCCGTTGATGCCGTTTGCCATACCGATTCTTACTGACTGAATGGCTCGTAGCTTCGGGCACATCCATACATATATATTCAAGGATAGTTGATCGCCCGGACTTGTGCGTTCCTTCAGGTTTCCGAATGCCTGGGGACATTTTTTTCCTCACGTTTGTGTCTCACCCTGCCTCTTTCTCTCTCTCTCTCTCTCTCTCTCTCTCTCTCTCTCTCTCTCTCTCTCTCTCTCGGCCTCACCAAATTGTGTTGGCAAAACGATGCGGTGGAGAGTTTGACGAACGCGACGGGGTTAACAGGCCCAGTGATGAGTCCTATTGCTTGAAGGATCGAAGGCATCGATACTCGGAGAGAGAGAAAGAAAGAGAGGGGGGAGGGGAGAGTCCACATAGTTGATGACTGGGAGAGAACTAGCGGCAAGCGAGAAGGATGAGGCGGTAGCGAGTTGGCGAGGTCACGAAACGGGTTTCAGGAAAAATCTTTAACTCGCGCGCGCGAACTCTTGTCTCGCTGTCGCCCGCTCTCCTCGCTTCTTCATATATATATATATATATATATATATATATATATATATATATATATATATATATCAAGCTCTTGTCTCGTGTCTACGTTCAACGGCAGTTTCCTGCCTTGAGGGTCTCAATGTGCCCACGTAGACGATGATGTTTAAGCGCGTTATCGGCTCTTCTAATGTTTGCCTGTCTTTTAATACGCGTTCGCGAATATTCGCGGTTTGCACGTGACCACAAGAGTATGCCTGTGAGTCCAACGCTGGCTTGGCCAGCGTCTTTGAAGATACGGACGAGCCGGTGTTTGAGGAGGAGGACAACCGCAACGAGTGTAGAGTGGCAAACTCGGCAATTCGGATCAGTGGAAAATTGAAACTGATTAAAAGTCTCATTTTTCTTTTCCTGGCAATTTTTGTTTTTATTGTTGAATTAATTTTCATACGATTGTACGTAACCCCAAATATTCCATGAACGATTCGTTCAATTGAACGATTGAACGAATATTTATCGTCAATGAAGGTTTCATATCTTTCCTCAGAAAAAAATATGTCACACTGTGAATACATACAGAATATTTGAATTTATTATTTACTAAGCTTTGTCCCGGGAAAAAAAAATTCTTAAACAATTTGTTAAATTTATTTATCGGTCGTTTTTTTTCTGTACCAATCAACTTAGAGAGAGAGAGAGAGACGACAGTATTTTTCTTTCGTCACCCGAGTTTTCCGTTTCCCATTTTTTTTTTCAAGTTTCCCCGCCGTAATTATTTCAGTCTGTCTTCAGATCCGCACGATTTTGAGCCCCCCGCGGACGTATATTTGCACGAGTATTATAATTCCTGTCGCAGTCGCAGAAATATTGCCAAAACACACACACACACACACACACACACACACACACACACACACATATATATATATATATGTATGTATGTATGTGAGTATGTATGTATGTGTGCAGAAAGGTACGAGTCACTGCTATCCGCGCTAATACATATAAACGTACGGGTTAGAGTGCCATAAAAGTTTTTTACCGCGGAGTTCTCTGTGGCCGCGCGCTCGTGCTCCTTTTTCCCCTACACCACGAATGGCGTCAAAGGATCGCGTATGCGTACACGCTCTCGTGGAAAGTTATATGTCCCTCTCCCCGTCGTTTCAACGTTAGCCAACACCCCCCCTTCTTCCCTTTTCCGAATGCTGGCAAATGCCCGTACTGTCCGCTCCATTCGTTTTTTACTGCATTGCACTGCATAACCGTATTTGCAGCCCTATATATATATATATATATATATATATATATATATATGCATGCATGCATATATGTATACGATGCTCTTGCCATTTCATAATGTATCATTTGCCCTTTACTGCGGCCAAGTCGAATTCTCACGTCCTCAGTACTCTCTCTCTCTCTCTCTCTCTCTCTCTCTCTCTATATATATATATATATATATATATATATATATATATATATAGGAGTGTCTCTAACTGTACAAAGCGTTTGTCCTATCCTCATAAACTGTGTATGAGTCATTTCGTCTTAAAACATTCCATATATATGTATCTACGTATATACGTAATATATATGAGTATGTATGTTTGTAACATGTGCACTATGTTTGGCGCAACAAGTTACACCGGGCCCGTACAAGAGCCCGATTTAATACCCACTAATTACATTTTAAAAGCTGTCGCGAATCGTCGAATGAATGCCGAGGAAAAAATAAATAAAGTTGTAAAAAAAAAACGAAAGGCACAAAAATGAGCGATAGCGGAAAATATAACGCGGGCGAAAATTTCACAGTGCGGTTTCAGGTTAGTAAAGTATATGGCGGTGTATGTCGACTCGTGTAGAGATTTGTGGCACTCTGTTGAGGACTTTAAGTGGGTTAATCCTTTCGGTCAGTGAATCTGGGGTCAATCCTTTATCGATCTCGCCTATTGGTCAAGCGATATCGATAAAAATATAATAATTAATGAGGAAAGAGAGAGAGAGAGAGAGAGAGAGAGAGAGAGAGAGTGAGGAGTAACAGTTGATAGAAAAAAAATTGAGAAATCCTCGAGTGCTTGAATGATCGCGATATCAGGATCGTCGCGGTCGTTTCAACCAAAAGTAGCGGCTGAGAGTCTGAAAAGTTCTCGGCCTACGATACCAGCAAGAGCATCGGACGACTAACGGCGCCTGGGTCGAGAACTTTTCAGCCTCTCATACGCTACTAGTCTATCATCGGGAGGTCGACGTCTCCAAACAAACACACATAAATATATCACAAATACGTTTTAGAAGCAGTATAACGATCGATGTCGCTCGCCTGACACGTCACATTTCTTTTCCCCGCACCAATCGTAAATATAATTTTCGTTGGAGACGATAAATATTTCGGAGAGAAAAAACCGATAATATATTTTGTGATTTCGCAGTGACAATAACGTGAAACTCGGCAAGTGCGTGTAGCTACGTCAGCTTCAACGAATTCCATTTGTTGAGATAACAGAAATTTTCATATTTCCCAAGCGGCGCCGTATGGGCTTGCATACCTTCATCGATGTTTCGTCCAGCGAGCGGGGCGGGGGGGGGGGGCAAAACTAAAAGCCAGAGACACGTTCGCAATTAACGGCACACTAATGACTGAATGACCCTCGAGCGGACAACGCCTATGACCGTCTATGACCCGAGAGAATCGTCTTTCCCATTCTCACATCCTTGTCGCGCGTTTTCATCCTCTCGAAGGCTTTCTAAAATTCGCCGACGGGCCACCCCCGGATTACAACTCCAGTCGGAATCGCAACGAGAAACGAGCGACGATTAAAAATTGTGCCGCGATTCTTTTTTCTTGCAATGAAAGATTGGAAAAGAAAAAACAAATAAAAAGGCAAGAAGAAGAGGCAACGCGACAATGTGGCTGACGAAAAAAACAAATTAAATGTGGCTATCTTGAAAAAAAAAAATTACCTTATTAATTGAGCCTTGACAATAGATAGTGGGAAATTCGAGGTCTAAATTCGACATGACTTCCCGTGTGCAAATTCCACAATACGGGAGTAGTATCGCATGTTAGCGCAGGTATACAGATAACAGTACAGGAAATATGTGATACATATATATATATATATATATATATATATATATATATATATATATATATATATATATATATATATATATATCACGGAATAAATTAGATATATATGCACGTATATATATGAGAACGCGATCTTCGAGGCTTACAGTGAGGTTGGCTATGGAAAGAGAGAAAGAGAGAGCCCGTTACTAATTCATAGTGGTACGTTTTGCCAATGTACGTATATATATAGATATATAAGAGAGTCAGTACGGGGAGACGACAAAACGGATAGATCGATGGATCGATAACGATTGCGAGTTTCGAAATGATGATCGTTTGTCACCTGTCTCTCCGCTTGATGAAATTTCTCTCTCTCTCTCTGTCTCTCTTTGCGTCTGCCTACCTATATCCCTCGGCGCTTCTAATGCCCCTCGTCGTGAAAATGCAATCCTGTATACCTGTCCGCGCTCGACATTGTCCGTCTTGCGGTTTATTCGATCGTGTCGATGTCCTCTCTTGTTTTCGATTATTCTTTTTTTTTTTGCTTTTCGTTGTCCTTAAAAGTGCATCGCGGAAACTTGTCATCGACACGTGCGAGGTTGCGTTAACAGCGTCGATTTTATGACGGACGAGATATATATATATATATATATATATATATATATAATTGTATATGCCAAGCAATGAGAGGAACAAAGTTTTCCAACCTCGAACCACTGTTCCATTTTCCTAGGCAACTAGCAATTTTCTTGACGATATTATTACCTCAGCTATTACTCGTCTGTGTCCTTTATTTATCTGTGCATATACATTTATTGTATAGGTAAAAGATATATATAGCAAAGAGATATATAGCTTTGCAATGGAACGAAAATGTGGATGGAGGCAAGAAGGAAGTTACAGGGAGTAAAGTTATTCACTACAGAAATATTTATACGTGTGCGTATTATATATATATATATATGTGCAGATATACATTGTTATCATAGCCGGTAAAGCGAGGCACTATAAATCCTTTTCGCTCCTCTCGAGCTAATCGGAGCGGAGAATCGATTGTTTTAATCTCACGCGAACCTCGTAAAATTTCTCGTTCCCGTAGGTATCTATATATATATATAAGTGTAAGATGTGAAATCAAATGTTTGCACACACGTGGATTTCGCTACGCTGGTCGGTTCCGCGTTGCAGTGTGTCAATGATTCTTATCAATAGAGTTTCAAATATACTCGTAAATAAACATCCCATTCACGAATTGACGATTAAAGCCTAAAATTATTTGTTGCACTTTGGATGCAATAACTTATTTGAGCCTTTTGTGTATTGTGCCTTGTCCCACTTTAATATTAGATGAAGTAAAAAGTTCTGAGCGTTTTTTCGCTTTATTTCGACGATGAAATTAACATAGTTAGGATTATCCGATTCAGATAAAATATGCGCCGTTTTGTTCGATAACTTTTGTCCATTTTTAAGGCAATTTTATAATTCCGCCATTGAAGAAGTCCTCGTCCCTATTGGTAAAAAACTTGATCAGCTCATTTTCACAAGCCTCTCTTGAGGCCAGTTTTGTACCATCAAGAAAATTTCGCAAATGCTTGAAAAGGTGATAATCGCTTAGTGCCAGGTCTGGATTATACGGCGGGTGCGATACAACGTCCCATCCAAGCTCTCGGAGTTACTGACTTGAAAATCACTACATTCACAATTTTTGGAGTATTTTTTCTTGGTTTCATTTCGGAGGGGTGAATTATGCGCTCGTTATATATATATATATATATGGGAAAAAATCGCAGCTCGGCGATCCCTGTAAACTTATTGGTTTCTGAACGGCGCAGGAAAAAAATATTAAAGAAAACCACGTTTGTACGTTCATGGCATATCGGCTAATTACGCACTGCCGATTATGGATTTGTGTACCAAAGTCCACGGAATCCCGTGAATATAGCAGCAACGATCGCGTCCAAGGCTCCCAATGAACGAAATAGAAAAAGAGAGACAGAGAGAGAGAGAGAGAGAGAGAGAGAGAGAGAGAGAGAGAGAGAGAGAGAGAGAGAGAGTGAGGGGGGAGAGAGATGACGAAGTACACGTATACTTTGTAGAAAAGATCTGGGCAAGATCTGCACTGTATGTGAATATATATATATATATATGTGTGTGTGTGTGTGTGTGTGTGTGTGTGTGTGTGTGTGTGTGTGTGTGTGTGTGCATGTGTACAGATAATTCGCTTATACAGAAGCGGCGCGGCACGCTGCGATCGACCGCCACCGCTGTGTGTCGGCTCGTTTGCCAGCACGCAATTGCGGCGATGCCGATCAATTACCGTGAGCGAGCTTGTGTGTGCTCGGAGTGCCCGAACGAGCGAGCCCAATCGGTAGCGTGTAAGCAAAGTAGCAATCGCCTAGAAAATGTCTACTATATATATATATATATATATATATGTATATTGCAAAAGGTAATTTTGTGGGTCCGTCCGGTTGAAAAATTAATTTTATTCATTCAACAAAAATTCGTCATCGAAACAGAAACAAAGTGACAGCCACCAACCACTCAGCGAAGCCACCAATTTTTCGACAATTTCCGACGGTTTTTTTTTTTTATTTTTCGACGAAAACTCGTTGATATTCGTAATCCGTGGAAAATTTCCCAACGTTTAAACATGGTTTAAAAGACGAACAAAAAAATTTTCGCCACTTTCGACTACTTTTTCGAAATTGCTAGAATCGCGGAACCCAAACAGTCGTAGGGTCGCTTCGATTTGAGCGATATACATTCACTGGGAGGGCGGCGGGGGGGGGGGGGGGGGGCGCTGAAAAGGATTTTGATAGACTTAGCCGTTAGATAAATCCCGATATCTGAATAAGTTTTTCCGGAAAGCGGTATGTATGAAAAATTGGCGAAAATCAATGGTGTGTCTTTGAAATTCTGCAAAAAATCGAAAAATAATCGCAGCTCAATGAATCGAACGGCATCTCAAAGAGCAAACTATAAGGAAGAGAATGAGCACAGAGTGGAGTTACAAATCCAAAAGGGACAACGATAATCGACGATTCAGTAGAGCAACTTTTTTTTGGTGACGATGCGAAAAAAAAAAATCGATATCGATGTATTTTCACTCCCTGAATAGGAATGCTCCATTAATTTTTTCCGGAGATCTCAATTTTCATAGAAAATCTTCAAAAGCCAACGAGAATAATTCAATTGCGAGTTCCATCTACAAATTTGCGGTTGAGCCAACGATATCGTTACGAGAGGTTAATTCAGGCCTGATGGCAATTCAGGAAACTCGGGAATGGTTGCTGGAAGTACGCGTAAGGTGTTGGAAAAAGAAAGAAAGAGAGAGAAAATGAGAGACAGAGAGAGAAAATAATCGCGGAAGTCCGGCGAGACCATTAAATGCACGCTTGATGTGCCCGATGCAACTGTGCGCCCGAAACCATTTGGCTTTTTACGCTAAACGATGTAACAGCGCGGTCAGAGCGGGACTTGTTTTTGATGGCGAGAGATATAATCGTCGTCTCCCGTAATAACACTCCAAAGATGAGCACACACGTGTTTCTCGAGCTTTGGCGCGTTTATCATTTCCACGGGAAATAGATCGTTTTCTCGATAAGTCTAAAGCTTCATAAAGTTGAGCACGTTCTTCCCTTGCAAAATCCAGAACGACTCTTCCTCCCTCTATCTCTCTCTCTCTCTCTCTTTCTCTCTCTCTCTCTCTTTCCTCTCTAAAAACAAATTAAGCGTAACATTTATTATTTTAATATATATATTTATATTTATACATTAAAAAAATTATATTTAATCATATATTGATACACATATGTTTTAATAAACAATTATGCGCTTTGTTTTTTGTCAAGGCTTTAATATAAAATATCCGGCGAGAAAAAAGTTCAAATTAAAAAAAAGGAAACAAAACTTCGATAAATATATAATATATCTCCTCTCCTCTCCTCTCTCTTGATGTTTTTTTTTTTTTCAAGCGGAAACCAGGAGCAATTGCAATTTAGGCATAATAAATTTTCCAGCATCCCACCTATCCTGCTATTGGCAACAACGCGCACAAAGCATATTATCCTCCTGTCTGTAGAACGAGCAGGATGTCTCGAATTTCGAGTTCGATTGGACAAACGGGTGATCCATTATGGAAGCGATAAAACGCGTGTCGATAAAACGAAAAGAAGAAATAAAAAAAAAATGAATAAAAATAACAGGATTTGCGTTTCCTTCTTCTGCATAATTATTTATGGGTCGTTTATATATGGCTGGAAAAATGCTGGGCATTGAAGACACGCCTTCTTCTCTTTTTATGGGCCTCGTCTCGAAAAATCTGGTATGTGAAGATTCCACGATTATTAGCTCAGGAAGCTTAGAGAAATTCTATGCTAGCGATAAAAATTGGACGCATTATCGCTTCGTTCGTGCTAAGGCTGTGGACGAGATTTGGGATTAGAACCTCAAATTTTTGTCCACTCTTGCCCTGCTCGTCCTCGTCGACAGTCCTCACAAAACAAATAAAACCCACGCCTTTTCCACTGAATTAAAAACAAAACCACCACTTTTCTTTTCAGTAATGTACTCGCTAAATAAATACGGGCGGTTTTTTTTTTACCGTGATGTAATAAAGTCACAAAAGAAAAGGGAGAACACGATGAACCAATCGCTTCGTGATTTTTTTTCTTTTATACCTCAATTATCCTTCGTAGCGATTATTATCATTACCTTCTCTCGTATACGAGAGCAGAGACGAATACGAACGAGAGTGCGATAAATGCTCCCTTAACTTGGCGGCGATCTCTCTCTCTCTCTCTCTCTCTCTCTCTCTCTCTCTCTCTCTCTCTCTCTCTCTTTTTCTCTGTCTCTCTCGCGGGTGTGCAAGGTCAGCAGATTTTTTTTATTAATCCCTAATGGTTATTAGCCGCGCGTAAACGTTGTTGGCACCAGGCATTAAATTGATAATTCTCGTGCTCGTTGTACGATAGAGGGATTTATCTCCTGGATGCTCACATAATTTTATAGTACTTTTCTTTCGAGGAAATTGCAAAGCCGTTCGTTACCCCTTAATCTTTTATGGAACTATAAATACCTACGTTATATATGTATATATATATTTAAATATGTGTATATATATATATTTATATACATATATATACAGTGGGTAAAAAAAGTATTTGCACACCGCCTGTTTTTCAAATTATCTTTATATATTATAATCGATATATTATATTATATTTATACAATTATAAAAAAAATTTCGATCATTATATTTTTCTTTGAAGAAAAAAAAAAATGCTAAAGTATTTTTTTTATTTCGCAGGATAATCTGAAAAACATGTGGTGTGTAAATACTTTTTTTACCCACTGTATATATATATATATACACATATATATACATCTATTTAGTTATTTATATTATATTTATTTATTTATATTCGAAATTTTTTCGTACACATTTATTCGAATCGTAATTTTCGTTCTTCTGTGTTTAAAAAATGTAATACAAATTTTTTAATTGAATATTAATTTATTTATAATATACTTATTTATATTTATTCATTTATTCAAATGCGAAACTTTTTTCTGCGCATTACTACGTATCGCAATTTTTGCTACTCCTGTCTTTGGATTTTAAAAAAATTATTTATAATTTCTCGTGCTTGGGAACAATCATCGAATGCTTATCAAAATAACGCTTAAGCAGGAATGAAAACGAGTCCGTAATTCACCGTTCATTTCGATCCTCTCCACGTCTCTCCCCCTCACTCTCTCTCTCTCTCTCTCTCTCTCTCTCTCTCTCTCGTTCTCTCTCTCTCTCTCTCTCTCTCTCTCTCTCTCTCTCTCTCTCTCTCTCTCGATTTCTTTCTCACTCCCTCTTTATTGTCGAAGAGAAGAGAAAGATATCGGCCGACAGGCTCCTTGAGCCATCCATAATTTTTTGTTTCTCCCGAACTCCGGTGCGTCAAATTCTCACAAACACACACACACACACACACACGTAGAACGCACGCTCGCACTATGCTCGCGCGGACCCACAAGACTTCTCGCATCATACGAGGAGACGAGGGTTCGAGCTAACGGGACCTGCCCCTCGAGAATGAGACGGAGAGAAGCAAAGACCGTATGGATTGCGCGTGCACGCGCTTTCACGAGCCTATATATATATGTATATATAATATGGTCCGTGTGTGCCCGCGTGTAAAGATCTTGGGAGTAAGGGGCGTGAGAGAAAGAACGAGAGAGAGAGGTCTTCCCTGGTCCCTTTTCGAAGTCGAACCCTTTTATTTCCGGGTTCGAAAAGTATGTCAAAAGTTTCCTATTTTTCCCTATGACAAAAGAACTATCTAATCAAGGCTATGTACACACATATATATATATATATATATATATATATATATATATATATATATATATATATATATATGAGGAAATGTCGAAAAAGTAAGTTCCATCTCTCAGCCCTTCAACCAATATAATTTGGGTACAAAAAAAAAAGTATTCCAAATTTGAGCTGGCTGACACGATTTTCTAAGTGGTGAGCATTCAATGATTTTCTTCTCCCCTTTTGTTTTGCACGGAAAGGTTCGCTCTTCGTTAAAAACCGTTTTTTTCCTATTCCCAAATGTTTATTAAAATCTAAAGATTAAAAGTGAAAGCAAAAAAAAAAAATTCTTTTCCAAAGAATATCCTCACCCGTCGTACTGAGCACAGAATTTCCCTCGGTATTTTTTTTCTCTTCGTATCGCCCCAAACCTTGAGCCCGAAAAAAGGAGTACGGCGAGGGATAATGGAAAAATAGTTCCCGGTTGTTTTTCGCGTTACGAGAGATCGAGTGGGAATCGAGTGAAACGAAGGAGGTATAAGAAAAACGCGTGATTGTATTTGATAATCCCCGGTGAGTGCCCGCATTCCCCGGATCCTCATCCACATATGTCTCTTCTATATCTGTAGTGCCCTGATGTAGAAGCATTTTTCTTTTTGTATCCCTCGTCCTAAGGACGTGTACAAGGTGCGCGGTAAAAGCTCTCGAGGGTCTTGCGATTGGCCTATAAGACCTAGAGGTAAGGAGTAGGAGAGAGAAAGAGTGAGAGAGAGATAGAGAGAGAGAGAGAGAGAGAGAGAGAGGGAGGGAGATAGATAAGGGCGTTGTGCGATGCCGGTTACCGTTGAGTGTGGCGCTGTGAGCATGAGACGTTTGGAATGTCGCTTAGCGACTTCCCTCTCTCTCGTTCTCTTCATCTATCCCTTCTTCTTCTTCCTCTTCCTTCAACTCTTCTTCGCGAGCACTTCTTAACGAGTACCAATACATTGGGAAACGATCCTGTAATTTCTTTTCCCTCTCTTCCCTTATTTCTTGCTCGTGTATATATGTATATATAGAAGAAGATCGATAGAGACCGAGAGACAGAGAGAGAAATTTTCAATTTTTTTAAGCGGTTACGTGGGTTTCGAAGCCACAAAAAAGCATATTTTCTGTATGTTTTTTTACCATAATATATAAATTATTTTATTCAAAATGTTAAGCACATAAAAGAGCAACATTTCAACAATATTAAAAAAAAAATGTCATCCAAAAATTTGGGAAATTCAGCCGGTGGGACCTGGTTTCCGGAGACCCCTAAAAAAAAAGTGTCCTCGTGGTGGTCAGGATAACTCATGATAGCTTTATCTGAAATTAAAAATCAATTTTTTTTCTGTTAGTAGATAAGTATAGCTCGTGATTGAACGAAGGATTAAAAAAAAAATTGAAATTTCAATTTTTGGCAGAGTTGTATGCAAAATAGTTCAATTTTTGGTACAATTTACACTGCGTATAGCCTTGTAAAATTAGTTGTAATAAAAAAAACCTTCGTCCAATCACTAGTCAATGCTATTTTGACGAAGTGTGCAAAATTTCAATAAGATCGGCGCATTAGTTTTTGAGAAATCGTGTCCACCGACTTAAAAAATAGTGTTTTGAGAAAAATGCGTATACCTGCGTCGCTCCCGGCCGGTCTTTCCCAACGGGGGGAATTTCCAAAGGCTCTCTCTCTCTCCTAGACTTTTACTCCGATTGACTTAAAACTTTGGGAGAATATTCTAGACATATTTCGAAATTTTCAAACCCACGTAACCCCTTAAGTAAATAAATGAATAAGCAGTTAAAAACGAATCTGTAAAAAACACTTATTATTTTATTCGTTCATTTATTTATTTATTACAAGTTCGAAGAATTTATTTATATTTATCAACTTATATTTCCCTCCCTCTCTTTGTGTGTGTGGATATATATATATATATATAGGGGCCTACGTGCCCTCGTAGTGACAAAGCAAGGGGGAGAGAAAAGAGCGCGAGTTGGGACCGAACGCTTAATGACCGGGCGAGCTCGTCACTCAAATTACACCGCCGTCGAAAATCACTCGGGTTATACTTAATTTGTTAACACGCCACGTCGTGCGCCCGATGGGGGCCCTTACGACCCTTCGTTCTCTTCATTTTGCAACGTTAATGTACAGAAACATGCACGTAGCTCGCGAGAATTCGACGGTCATTTTCGAGGACCTGCATTACGCATTTTGCCCTCGTTCTGTCATTTCTTCATCCCTGTTTATTTTTCGGCTCTCTCTCTCTTTCTCTCTCTCTCGCCTCCTCGATTAATTCCTCTCCCTGATATTCCACGAAGATCATCGAAATGAAAATTCTTACGTTACGTTTATACGAGATGCGAGTACGAAGCGTTGAGAGGGCCATTAAAAAAAATGGTCACGTGATCATCGGACAAACGGTAAAGACGAGTGATTGAGGCTGGAGGTACTTTTTCAAAGTGCGCCTCGATAAAAGTTCTCCCTAAAGACTTCATCCCGCTGCGAAAGGAAAAAGGCCCGAGATTAATCTACGCATCCGATAGCTGGTCGTCAAACTCGCGAACGTGACGAGGCGCGTTCCCCAAGCAAATTTTCATTCTTCGTCTTCTCTGCGTGCCCTTCATCCTCATACAGGGTGTCAGCCAATAAATTAATTCAAATAAAGATGAAAGATAGAAATGAATAGTAATTGAATATTCATTCTCATTGCGTGATTTTTATTTGAATTTTTATCTACATTTAATTCAAATAATAATCCAACGAATTCATGGAATTAAATAATTCATTGATAAGAAGTGATTGTGGTTCAACGTATCTCGATGATTTTTACAAAATTCCGAGCCAGAAACCTGGACGAAAAAAAGAAAACGTTTTTTTTTTGTGCAAGAGGAAGAATCTACTTTTTTTTGAACCATCGAACGAGCCTTCGAGACTCAGGACACCTTGTACATCGGACAAGTAACGGTACTGGCAATTTTTTCCCCGACACTCCTCAAAGCTCGTCTATTATGAATATTTGCTGCGTCATTCTAATGCAATAATTGCATTTCATCGACAGTACTATACGCACTCTCCTTCTCTCTCTGCGAATTCTCGTTCTTTCGCGAACTTTTTATATTCGTTTCTCAAGCTATCATTATGAAATTAGCTTCGGTCAGTGCTTTTTCTCGCCCATTACCAATTATCGTTTCTTCCGCAGGAATAATATTATAAAGCCTCTTGAACTTCATATCTTGAGATATCCCATCCGGAAGGCACGCCCGTCGTAACGTTCGATACGATAAATGCACGTACGTTTCGTTTCTCGTTTTACAATTCTCTCAGTCTCGTCAGAATTGACTCCTCTTGCGATCGCACGTTAATTCATCCACACAATTATCTTCCTTCACGAATTTCGATGCAGCTCCGGTCAGCAATTGGAATCCTCTTTCTACGAAGACAAGGAAGAGATGATATTTCAAAAAGTTTGTGAAAAGCTCGTAAAGTTCGGTCAGCCGTTCCCTGCAACCTTCGTTTGGGTTTAGGCGAGAGAAAATGATTGACATCAATAATGCAAGACGAATGAAAATAAAATTAGGTTTATTGTTATTACATAGCAGCAGAAAGCGTTCTATGACGTTTCGTCAAAATCTTTAAGAATTTTTGACGCGATATAAAATGTACAAATTTACAACAACAAAAAAAGTAATTTTGCTCCCTCCCTCTATCGTCAGAGTCATGAGGGGTACTCGTACCACCGCAAGCCTCAAAGTGTACAGTCCCTTTTCCTCTTATATTTCCACACCTCCGCAAAACTCTCACGTTCATCGTTTCTTGTCGCGATGTTTGTTCTTGCGAGAGATGTCGCGAACGATAAGACGGTAGTAAAATCTTATGTGAATATTTATCACTCTTCGGTCCTCTCGTTCGTTTTTTCTCTCACTTTACTCACTCTCCCCTCTCTCTTATTTTTTCATGAGAAGACTAAAGAAAAATAACGACCTGTTTTGCGGGCACAAATCCTATCGACCACACATTTAAGACCATTTTCGTCTTGCCCGTCATTACTCGCCAATCTTTAATACCGACATATCCGTAGACATATACGAATGGGGAATTCACAAAACACGCGGAAAAAAAATAAAACATACGTTGTTTTCTCATTCGGACGCGGGGGACACAGAAGACACGCGCAATTCTCGTTCGTTACAGCCAAGAAGATTGAAATAAAAATAAACAAAATTTACATCGTGAATTTTACGAAGAAAAATAAAAATCACGAAACGCGCAAAATAACACTTTTTTTTTTCGTCGATGAAATACGCTATAAATCGTGAGCGATCGGTATACAGAGAAAACCGGTTGGAAAATAAATAAAACACGTATATATATATATATATATATGAGTTCTAATGGCTGATACGAGAAATTCTCGGGCGCGAGCGTCATGGAAGTTCATTAGAGATTCTAATGGTCGTAGTGTGCGTTCTTAGAAAAATTAATATGAAAAAAATCAAATAAAATGGAGCAGCGAGACAGAAAGATCGTTATCGGTCGGTGGAAGATTGTGAAAGAGGACGTTAGCCACACAAAGTGACACACACACACACACACACACACGTACGTGGGGACATGATTTTCAAACGACTGTAGCGAGAGAAGCTGTCACTCATATACGATGTTGCTGGAGCCTATGACTATGCGAGAAGGTCGTCCATTCAGGTCGATTCAGGATTAAATATTCTCGGACATCAGGTGTCTCTCGTGTCAAAACCCCACGAATATACATGTATATGGTGGAAGATGTTTTTCAAGAGACTTCGAGGAACGTACGCAAAACAGCCATATGTGCCGATAGCCAACGTTACGTAGATATTAGATGAAGTAAAAAGTTCTGAGCGTTTTTTCGCTTTATTTCGACGATGAAATTAACATAGGATTATCCGATTTAGATCAAATATGCGCCGTTTTGTTCGATAACTTTCGTCCATTTTGAAGGCAATTTCATAATTCCGCGATTGAAGAAGTCCCCGTCCCTATTGGTAAAAAACTTGACCAGCTCATTTTCACAAGCCTCTCTTGAGGCCAGTTTTGTACCATCAAGAAAATTTTGCAAATGCTTGAAAAGGTGATAACCGTTTGGTGCCAGGTTTGAACTATACGGCGGGTGCGATAGAACCTCCCATCCAAGCTCTCGGAGCTTCTGGCGCGTCGTTAAAGATGTGTGCGGCCTTGCGTTGTCTTGATGGAACACAACACCCTTCCTATTGGCCAATTCTGGCCGCTTCTGGTCGACCGCCTGCTTCAATCTGGTCAGTTGTTGACAGCAGGGGTCCAGTAGAGGAGTGGATGATTGCCTTCCAATCCCACCAAACACACAGCAAAACTTTCTTGGCCGTTAATCCGGGCTTGGCGATCGTTTGGGCCGGCTCACCGCGATTGGACCACGATCTTTTTTGGCTGTTGTTCTCGTACGTGACCCATTTTTCATCGCCAGTCACCATCCGCTTCAAAAATGGGTCGATTTCGTTACGTTTCAGCAAAGAATCGCAGGCATCAATTCGGTCCAAAAGGTTCTTTTGCGTCAATTCGTATGGCACCCATACATCGAGCTTCTTCTTGAGACCAGCCTTATGAAAATGGTCCCAAACGGTTTTCTGGCTAATCTTCAGTTCCTGGGCAATGGAATAAGTGCTCACATGCCGGTTCGACTCGACGATTTCCATGATTTTATCGACATTTTCGACGATTGGCCTACCAGAGCGTGCCTCGTCTTCGACGTCCATATTACCAGAACGGAATCGTTGAAACCATCACTTTGCTGTTGCATTCGATACTGTATTGTCTCCATAAACAGCACGATTTTTTTTAGCCGCCTACTCCGCCTTTTCACCTTGGTCGTAGTTGTACTGAAGAATGTATCGAATTTTCTCTTTTTTTACCTCCATTTTGGAACGCTGTAGCACACAACTGGCTTCACCGAACACAAAATTGTCAAAGAACTTTTTTTGAAGTGTAATGTCACCTTTAAATCGCCGTATAGTATGACCCGATGCGATGTATACATCGTGAGATATGTCTCACTTAAGACATCTAGCGGAAAACGCTCAGAACTTTTTACTTCACCCAGACTCATTCGAAAGATCCTGTGCTCATAAAAGGGTAACCCATTTTGATCGACCCACTCGAAACGTCGTTATATTGCAAAATATTTTCCAGACAAACGTTAAACCGTGGTCAAAAAACACATACGTTTTAATATTCTTTGTCCAAAACATATATTGTAATAAACAGTTTCGATGATATTGGAGTTGATAGTTTTTTGATGGGACACCCGGTATATTCGTGTGCACACGTGGACAAGAGACGAATTATAAATTATATATGTATCGGTTGCGAGAGTTTCGAGTCAAAAGAAATGCGAGGTTAGATTGACACACGGATTTAGGCGTTACGCTTTTGACGTAAAAGGCCATCCAAACGGCTGACCAAAGAATATTCGATCACCACTCATCTCGGCGTCTCTCGTAATTTAATAGCGCGCATATTTCGTAAAATAATTCGATATCGCGGACGAGCCGCGGTGTGTTATTCGAAGGAACATAAAAAAAAAAACGGAAAAAGAAAACGATACTTTCTAATCACTTTTGAATTCGCTGTAGACCTATATAGACGCTCATGAATAGAACGATTTTTTGTATCTTTCTTGTGTCGCTGTCCTCACGAGACAAACCGGACCGATGTGACACGGGAATCAATCTCGCTATTATTCCTTTTTTTTTCCATCGCCACTTGGCTTCGAGGGCTATTGGGTTGTTTTTTTACGAAACGGTTGTGACCCCATTTTGGGAAAGTAATAATAATACTGTTGGTTGAAAGAAATTAAGATACCACAGCATTTTTTTTTTATAATATTTTTTTGATATATTCCCTCATAAATATTTGTTAATAAGTTTTTTTTTATCCTCTGTTGATAAATAAATCGTTACGCATTAGTGCACAACGCAATAAAAAAATAGAATAATTCGGCACGTTGAAGTTGTCGAAAATTTCAAAAAATCTTGTAATACATTTTTTTCTGTTATATAAATAAAAAAAAGAAGAAACATCTCAAGTTCTGATCTCAGTCTTTCGCTCCGTTTGAATAAATCACTTCACCGATACGCATTAACTCGAACAAGAAATAACAACGATACCGCGTGCACCGGACAAACATTCGTTTTTTTTTCCTTCTCTTCATTCGCTTGACAGAAGAGCCCGTACGAACTGTCGCGAGGAACGAGCTCGATACGTGTCCCCCGTTGACAAGAGTCTTCGCCATAGTACCTCGCGGCTGACACGTGTCCGTCCGATTTATTTATTTTTTAATTTTTGCTCTGCCTCCCCGCCACCATCCATACGTCAATTTTTATCCGCCGATTCGCGCAGTATACCGATCTCCCGTGATAGGATGATAAATTCTGGACGCCAATCTCTATTGAAACGCGAAGTTGATTGTCCTCAAAGACAAAGAGAGAGAGAGAGAGAGAGAGAGAGAGAGAGAGAGAGAGAGAGAGAGAGAGAGAGAGAGGGAAAATCGGCAGGATGACAGTTATGCCGATTTTCTCTGTCTCTATGCCAACCGATTTCTTGTCACGACATATACTTTCCGAGACAAGAGTGATCTATGCGATATCACTGACTATTTATAAATAGCAATATATACATCGAGATCTGGCAAGCGTATAAATCGCTCCGAGAATCTTGTCTCCAGTCTCCAAAACGATTTCGAAACCAATGCAAATCTATCCCCGATCGAATGACGATCTCGCTTTCCCATTCGTCATTATAGATCGATCAATCGGCCCATTTTTACCGGTAAATATGAACGGAAGCAGGCCACCGGATCTTTCGAGTTTGGCCGAAAATGACGTTTCGCTTGTATATCAATATATATATATATATTGAACGCTGGAGGCCAGAGGGTGGATTAAAATCTGGAGAGCAACTCATACACACACACACATACATGCGTGTGCATACACGTTTATAATGACCCTTCGGTGAAACTTCTTCCGCATTTAAAGGCCGATCGCGTTGCCTCTGGTCTTACCGATCCCTCAACAGTCAAATGTGCCCCGAAGGTGTGTTCGGCATAACGATTATCGAAAGTTGCCCTGTCGTATCAACGAAAAGGCCACAACGGTATGATGCCTTCCGCGAGAGCAGAGGAGGGCGAGAAAAAAGCTCGGCGCGAAAATGTGACGTTGAATTATTTCAGACGATCGAGAGGCAACCGATTTGCGATTAGCACTCGAGACATCGCGATCGCGGGCGGTCACCCATTCGTCATATGTAACATTCGTTAGAAAAAAAAATCATCAAAAATTTTGCGATTCGAGTGCCGTATGTTAGTTGCGCCCCACACGCGGAATAATTTTTATTTTCACGTTCCCACATGTCTTTTTTTTTATTTCCGTTTAGTTATTTTATTTTTATGTTTTACTTCTCTCTAACGAATTTGTGCCTCGTAAGTTATGGTCGGGAGTGAAACGAACGAGTTTCCAATTGGCCTAGTAAAGTTTCATGGTATACGCTCGCGTCTCGTTGGGTGACAAGATGATGGTAGACACCCGCGTATTATTGGCTATACAAGAGAGATCACGTGAAATAACCGTGAGCTCCGCCTTGAGGGGAAATTGGCCCAGAAGACTTATCGTCGTCCGCGTCCAAGACACGGCGGAGCAACGACTTTTGCCTTAAGACTTATTTTCCATAGCAACTTTCGACTATTTATGTACGAGTGCAGTTTATATACGCTTGGACGTCTTGGATAGGGCATTTATCGTCGCACGCTTGCCAAAGGTGAGCGTAAAACGAAAAATAAAAAGGACAAAAAAAAGAAAGAGAAATAATATCCGTCCGAAGCCGAGCAAGATCGAAGAGGCTCGTGTGAATCATTCGAAACTATTTATTTGATAAATTTAATATATTTTTTTAAGCAATTGAAATTTATCTATACGTTAATTAAAAATATTTACTTCATCAAAGATTTATTTTTTATTTGAAAAAACCAGGATTTATAGAATTTCCTAAAAGGACACCCTTCGATATAATCTCTTGAGTTTCGGTTTTTTTTTTTTTTCGATTCGAACCCAATTTTACGAATCGAAAATTCGATCTCAAATTTTCTAAACCTTCGTTTTCACCTGCTCTGCGCAGAGATATCCTGTACCCGTTTATTCTGTGTACACACAGCAAGAATTATTAATGAACGTGGCAATAAAACGATATCAATGAACTTGCATAAAATCGAGTTTCAATTGCTCTGCACCTTGAGAATTGAACAAAAAAGAAACAACCTATGAGAGTGGAGTGCCGTACGCATGTGTTCCTTGCTTCCTGTAAGTCTGAATATGTACCGGGTGGCCGGACTTTACGTTCAACACGTTTGCCAAAAAAAAAAAAAACATTTTTTATTTATGCCCCATACCGGTTCAAGTTTTTCCGAAACGATCACCTTATTATTTGATTGCTTAGCTGACACATAATAATGGCAATTAAAATAATAAGTATGATAGTTTAAGCCACCGTCGAAGTCATTCAATTTGTAAAACTATTTTGTAAATATAAATAAGTACCCCAATATGGACCAAAGTGTTTCTTCATTCGTAGAAAAAATCTTTTTTTATTTTCCCACACGTGCAGTCCGGACACCCCGTATAAATAAATGTATATATATGTATGCTAAAAGAGGTAAAAGCCGATAATGCACTCTCGAGTTCAGGCGAGTGTATATAGAGAGCAATAATCGAGAGATCTCCTTTTTGCTATCGTCGATATCTTACAGGCTTATTCCCGAGTCCCACGAGAGCCCCGTGAGTTTTGTCCGACCTCTCTTTATTCCTGGAAATATCGAGGGAAAGGAGAGTTGGTTGAGGGGTCGAGGGGGGGGGGGGGGGGGGGGGCGATATAACGCTGTTGGGACAATAAAACGAATGAAAAATCATCGCTACCGGTCTCTCGGGTCTCCAAAGTCCCATTGCAGCCTGTACGGAGCTTGTGGTGTAACGTGTCTATATACTGATATATAAATATATATATTCACATGCGTGGATACACGCTGGAAATATGTTTTTTTTTTTCGTCCAACGATTATGCGATCAAGCACACCCACCGATCGCAACGAACCAGTCCGACCGGACGGTAAAGAGCTCTTACTCGGATAGCTGGGTCAGTCGAGTACGTTTCACAAAGAACCGACGTATATATTATATTTTGTGCCACCTGCTCTCCTTCCCCTCGCAGTCGTATGTCGGGAACGCCAGCTAATAAGTAAAAGATACAATCGAAAAAAAAAACGCCTTTGGCCGCTTGAATCGCCCCTTGTTTTTTTTTTTTCGCTTGCCCGAAGTTCACGCGCGTTTATTCAGCATCCAACGACACCCACGCTTCCGCTCTTTTGTACGAGATGTACGTATCCATATGCATAGGAATTCTAGCTGCAGTTCTATCGAAGTTTTCGGAACGTCTCGCGCGATGTGGTCGAGGCGAAAAGGCATAAACTATTATGGCTTTCGTGGAGATTCCATTCTATATCCCAACTACATAAGGAACAAGTCCACTATTTACTTCCCTCTGGACGTCGAGCGACTTCGAATTAAGTGATAATAATCGAGTTTACACTTCCTACGGTCCGGAGGAAGGCGACAAAGGGCCTGAAACGGCGCTACGAGGAGCCAAGACTTTCCTAAGGAAAAAAGAACTTTGACAAGTAGTTCCCGCGCAAAATCACACTCACACGCTCACCAAGTTTTACAAAACTGATTTTACGATAATTGGACAAAATAGCGGACTTTACAAGTCAATATAGATCCTCGACTGTGATAATTGCGATAGTTCATAGCAGATCGATGTCCTTAACAGATCGAGATCGTTCCTCGCGGGTTGAGTGTCGTGCTCATACTCGCTGGCGAGAGAGGAGCGGATTTTCGTTCCGTATTCGCGAAAATTGATGTGACGATATTTTCTGTTTCGAAGTCCATTTTTTAAACATCTACTCTAAAAAAACTAACTTCCACTATCCAAAATGCGTTCTAACAGCAAGTCTACTGGAATTGAGCAACTTCGAAGCAGTACCGCCCAAGGATCATGTTATTCGACAATCGTCAAACGCTTGATCCCGAATTGAAGACGTTTCTTCGTGAAACGAACCCCAGAAGTATTTCCTGTCATCTGTCCTAGCTTGAAGGCATCAATCCTAAAGGCATCATCCCTGTAAAAAAAATCACAAATTATGCCCTTTTTTTTGGCCTCTAGAGTGGCCTTAGGCCTTAATTTCATTGAGATAGGTATTAAATATCTTAAAATTGTCATGCCATTTTAGTATCAAGTACATTAAAATTTACATGTAAATTTTAATATACATAATACGGATCCACTGTTTACAAATCCGCACGCACAAAATGAGCTTAATTTTATTGTAACACACATAGATGCATTAAGACACGCTTGATATCTAAACGTGTGAATGTCCGCATGTACACGTTGTGCGTGTTTCGAATAATACAGCAATGACGTGTTAAAATTTAACGCGGTTCAAGTGTTTGAAAATACACATGAAATGTGTTTGAATTCTCTATAACACACATAAGTGCATTGTTTCGAGGTGGGTTTGGTGTTTTAAGGTGGAACGGTATTGACACGTATTAATTTAAAAAATAACGTCCATGGATTTGCAGTGTAGTAAAGTATACATGTCGTTTCAAAAACCAATAATCCAAAGTCCACAAAAAAAAAATGATGAGCTGCAAGCCGAGCCGGAGCGCATTCGTCGTCCTCGAGTCCCGAAGCCCGAGTGACGTAGCTCAGTTCCACGCTGCCTGGACGTGGACATGGCTTGGTGCATCGATGTTGAGCTCTCACATATATTTCCGATGTGCACGCGCAAACACACGCAGGCGCGCATGTACAAACGGTTATCCGCTATTCGCTCGAGGGGCGTCCCCCAAGCAATGGCTCTCCGTCTTTCTCTCTCTCTCTCTCTCTCTCTCTCTCTCTCTCTGTCTCTCTCCCAAGCTTCGCATACGCGTATACAAAGCGTGACTCGGTACCACGTTTCTCGCGCGATTCACTCGATGGTGGGGATTTCCCCGTGTCGGCTAGTCTAGTGTCCACGTGGTGCGCCAAGCTTGTGCGCGCTTTTCGCTTCATCCTGGTGCCTTTCGTCATTCCACTCGGCTTCATCCTTGGAACACCCCTTGAACTTTTTAAGATCCCCTTTCTCAAGGGTGTCGCGAAAAGCGAATAGTTCATTGACTTTTGCGATAGGAATGCTACTCAAACTGCGAAAGTAACGAAAGAGTATTTCTTTTTGGCTGGTCCTAATGGCTGGTTCTAATGACTGGTCCTAACGGAACGGTGGACCAGACTATGTCTGCTTTTTGAAACGGGACACTCCGGGGCTGGAAAAAGATGACGAGGACCCTCTGAGCAAGCCACGATGTTTACATCTCCACTGGATTTATCGTGAACAATTCAAAGCTTTGCCAAGATCCAAGCCTCTCTGTTCTTGCGATCGTTCCAAGTCAGTGTCCTTCCGACATCCTCGAATCAAAACTGCCAGCCGTCGTTAGCACCGCTTTCAATGAAACGTTCAACATAGTGAAGTTCTTCGGATGCTCGGATAGTTTAACGACAGATCAATCACGAGGAATTGCAGCGTCCAGTTTGCCAACAGCGGACACGTACAGTCTTCCCCAAACGGCGTTTTCCCAACTGGTCGTCAGGTGTTACCGAGCTTGTAATACTTTCGACAAGAAGACGTTGAAATGGGAATGACACGTGTGTGTGTATATTTGTGCGGCGAGTTCCCAACGTGTCAAGCCTAGACAGAATGGTGCAACAGTCTATCCAACGACAGGCGAGGCAACGGATCGCGCGGGACTCGGAAGAGCCCGGGCTCGTGTGCGTTGTTGGTAGTGGCAAAACGCTCATTGCCCCAAGCCTTGCTAGAAAGAGAGAGGGAGGGAGTGAAAGATGCAAAGAGAGGGAGAGAGAGAGAGAGAGAAAGAGTAGGGTAGGGTACAAGCCATCCCCCTCCCGCCGCGTGTACGTGTGCTCTCGTCGATCTCTCGTGGGGTTTCGTATCGTCGTGAGCCCACCCGGAGGTGGTGGCAGAGTTAGTAGCTAGAGCGGCTCATAGCAAGAGCGTATCCGGACACGCCGAGGGACAACCTACCTACCTCCCGTTCGTCGCTTCGTTCGCGCGCGCAACAAATCGAGCTCTCCACTTGGGGGATCGCCTTTGCCGTTTTTGCTCTCGACAACCTGGGGCTTTAGCCGTCAGGCCGTCACTTTCTTACCTCTTGTAACGCCGTGGTTCTGGTGGTGGCCCAACTTCTCATTCAACGGGCCATCAGTGACGACGTTCCGGTCGATCAGCTGTTATGGTCTTTCATCGTTCTTGAACGCGCCGGCCGCGACTCGGTACTCTTGTTTCGCCTCGTTACAGCCCCTTACCGATCAAACCGTGGTCCAGCCCCAACCGGAAGCGTTGGATTATGTTGGCAAATTGAGCCCTTCTCGGGCGGTAGTAAACGTGCTTTTCGAAGATGAGAAAGCTCCGGTTGGATCAAGGAGGATCTGACGGTTCTCGCGGATCCATAGATCGCTCTAAACTGTCGTGTCGCAGGATCGATCGGCGGCGCCACGTCAAGCATTAAGTCGCTTCAGCCAATCGCAGAACATCTCCTTAATAGTTGACAAATTTGTGGATCCCTCGGATCATCCTATCGTGTTCTCGCAAGAATCTACATATCCGAAAAACCGGATCGAAATCTTTGGATTCGTCGGAGCTATCCTCGCGAAGCTAATCTGTTTTCCATTGAAACAAACAAGTGTTTGCGGATCTCATGGATCTTTGAGGCACTCGCCACGAGGATCTACAGACCACGCTGGTAACCGGGGAAGTGCCGCAGTAACAAATCTCACGTCGAAGCATCCTTGGCACGCGCAAGCCTAACTTTCGCCATAAAATATCGTGTCGTTTCACAAATCTCGTGAATCTGAGCGCGCTTCGTTGCCAGGATCTATAGATCGCGCCCGGGAACCGGATGTGGATGCATCTCCGAAGATGCAATTGGAATACACGCTTCAAGACGTCCGTATGTTTTACGACTCTCGTGAATCTTGCAGATCTTTCATGTGCCTTAACGTCTATGGATCCTGCCGATAAGAGGATCACTCTACGAAAGATTACCCGGGTTCCTGGAGGATAGCCTTGTCCGACAAGCCTAGGGGAATTCTCATTTCGCGCTCGTCAGACATTTACCATTATTGATCGTAACATCCCTCGTAGATCGTTGCCATCTCGCGAGTTAGTGAAAAATTCCTCCCCGGTGGTGTTCCTCAAAACGAGAAACGATCACCAATTTTTTTGCGAGATCGCGAGGAGATCGTTATCGCGAACGATGTGCCGGTACGCGTCACCGTCTGTGCAGTGATCAATTGGGTGCTGGTGATAACAAAGTTGGAGGGTTGTAACGGTGAAGTAGTTTACGGGGCGGCGGCCAGTTCGGTCGACTCGCCTCGAGAATCGAGCAAACTGGAGATCCTCGAGATGTTTCCCCCCCGCACCGATGCCCCGTCAGCTGACAAGTTGGCGTTGTGTTACGCACCCCACGTCGACATGACGACCGTCATCGAGGTCGAGGTGAATCTTCTTCTTTATCTGCACTTTCACCTTTTTTCTTTTGCCCCTTTTAATCCTCGCGATGACACGCAATGCTCGATTACCGTCTACAATACATTAAGGTGGAAGCCTAAAATATAATGGAAGGAAATGTAATCTGTGTTTTTGTGATGCGAAATTACCTCACGTGGGCAGTCCAATAATTCGTAGATCACCAGGCGAGGTGGTATTAGAAAAAAATCTTTGCATTGCCGCTCTTCCAGGGAACTTAAAAAAAATAATAAAGCCGATGCCAGCTTATGGAATAGACAAATTCAAGGGAGGCTTTTTTTCATGTTTTTTCAGGGAGTCTAAACTAACTTCGAATTATTTGCAATTCGTGTTTATTTTTCAAACAAAAAATGACAATTTAACAATAAAGTAGTCCAAATAAAAACTCGATTACTCCTCATGGACGCTGATGTCGGTATTGCCCTAATGATCATCCCACCATACAAATACGAAAAAAAACACCATACGCAAATTTTATAGAAAAAAAAAATTCTTACATCAAAAAAATTTCGTAATTTCTGACGAATTGATGGGCGAATGACGTAGGACGTGGGGCTATTCGACTAATTTGACGAGTGAGAGTTCCATTACATTCTCACATGCGAGCACGATCCTTTTAGCGTAATAACGACGAGGTGAGCAAGCCGAGAATCGAATGAGAAACGACGAGGCTTCGGATATTTACAGTTAAATATGATTATGGTCATTAGGCCGGGCAGTCGATGAGTGCTTGCTCGCTTTCACGTTCGGGTATTCTGTACAAATTGATACGTAGATATGGACGACAGTCTCTCGTCTCTCTTCCTTATTCATCAGGAAATATGTATGGTAAATATTTATCTCTCTCTCTCTCTCTCTCTGTCTGGCTATATATATTTATCAAAAGATATGAACATATATATAATAATCCCAAATAATAATCAAAGCTTACATATACTACCGGCGAAAAGTTTCCGGACAAAAATCCAAAAAAAAGTTCTGGAACGATTTTTTATGCCATTTCGCCGATAGTTGACATAAATGAATTTAATAAACGACATTTCAAAGGGGAGGAATTCACCTTCATACCATTTTTTTTTAATCAAACAAGTTGGCGGTCCTGCTAGTTAAAATTCAATCGTAGCTCATACGCATGAGTTCGTGTGTGTGTGGCTGAGTCAACGACGTCGCACAGCAATCCGTCTCTGACTACTTGGTGAAAGCAACAGCTTTGATTCGTTCCGCACAAATTTTCCGCGTTATACATAGGTATAGGTGGATAAAAACGTCGTCGATGAATACTTGATAAGCAAAGTGAGCTTAATTTATTCTAATGACTGAGTTTATATTTATTTGTAATTATAACTCTCCCCCCTCTCTCTCTCTCTCTCTTTTCCCCCCTCTCTCTCTTTCTCGATATATATTCATACATGCAACAGGTAAAAAAAAAGTATTTGGACCTCGTTATTCTCTACTCAATTATGCTCTACTCAAAGAACTCATTGAGACAAAAGGGAAATTTGCAAGAAAAAAAATCACTCTCTGTAGATGTTGAAGAAATGAAGAGAGATGGAAAACGAAATTAAATTTTTTTTTCATAAAAATTTTTCAACTTTTACTTTTAATTGAAATCTTAATCTAGTTAATTAACTAGATTACGATTTTAGGACTAGATCTATGGACATTTTTATTTTCACTGTTTCAATTCAATGTATTATTGAATGAGAGGGCATAGATGAAAAAAAAATTATTGAGAAAAAATAGGGAACAATAATTGTTTATCGCCATAGCGGTCCGCCGAACATGCGTTTGATCTCTAGCTTCTATCCCATAACATGCTCGTCGTCGTTTTCCCGTTTACATCGCGTCTGCAACCTCGCGATGTACACCTATTTTCACGTGGATCGCGGGAACTCGTGTAATCTCGTCGCGATGCGTCCGCCGACGAGAACGACGACGATGTACCAGAGGCGCGATTACCAATTCGAATGAACCAGGAGATATGTGTCCGGTTCAACTTTATTATGGTCGGGTTATGCTCTGTCTCCGGGATTGGAACGATATATATATATATGTGTACATATATAAACGTCGGTTATCCTAGATCACGAGTGATTCCAACAAATCGAATATCGAGTTACGATCCTTGCAGGGACGATATTCTCTTCTTTTTCCACTATCTTTTATTTTTACTTTTTTTATTTTTCATAAACGAGAGAAAATACCGTAGCGCAACGTCGTTAGACCCTCAAGACAAAATTATCGTCTTGATAAGAAAAATAATCATTCGATAGTATATTATTTTTTACATTTTTTGAAAACAATTTAATAATGGAAGTTCATTAATAACGCAGACGATTGGAGGGTCAGTTCAAATTAAATATTATGTATTGTCGAATGATTTTTGAATAATGTTTAATTTTTACTACCTTTAATATAAATAATTACATTTAATAATAAATATGAATTATTTCATAGTCGAGTGAAATTCCATGCATTCATCAAATGTATAATAAAATTTAAATAATATTATCGACAGGATTTTTGGCATTATTTTTCTTCTACCGAAATTTTTTTGTAAATAATTATTCATTCACATCATTGAATAGTAGAAATTACGATTCGCGCAATTTAAATGATTAATACATTTCGAAGAAAAAAGAATGGAGGATATACATTTTTTTTTTCTTCCAGACCCATGAAGTATTCTAAAAAATATATATCAGACATTCCGTGTAACGCTCTCATAAATTGTACGTAACGATCCGAATAATTTGCTTTGACGTGAAAAAAAAACGTCTTCCGAAGCTCACGACTTTGGAAATTTACTGGATCGGACAACGCGAGGTACGTTCCTTTTTTTTCGACTGACAAATGCCGAGAGCGGACTAGACGGGTAATTTTTATCGAGGATTTATCTCGAACCAATTACGATTGAATTTGATTAATTGAAACGCTCGATTGCGATCCCTCAAGAAAGTTCACTATGTGACAGCCCGGACGATTGAGCAAACGGAGATTATTCATTTTATAATCTGACGAATTTTATAAGAACTCGATATTTAACAGTTCTACAGGAGCAACGATTCTCTTTAAGGACGACAGATTGTCTCGTGCGCGAGAGAGAAAGAGAGAACGAGATTGAGCGAAGAAGCAAGTTTAACCGGAAGTAACGGTGCGCGTTTACCGCCCATTGAATTATTCTTTCTTATGCGATATCCACGATCAAAAGCCCATGAGGGACGTGGAATCAATGGAATTGATTTAATAACGGCGGGGCGGTGCAATGAAAACACGAATATTTTTCTTTCATGCTCACTCGTAAGTAAATCACACGCCATTGTATGTGTACATAAACATATGTATAGAAAAATAATATTCGATTATTGCCGATTAAAAAAGTTCGATGTATTTCTTTGTATTGTCCAGTCCTATTGAATTGAGTTGTTAAAAAAAATGTTCGATTTTTTTTTAGAATTAATCTTTCGTCATATTGAAAGCGAATGTCAAAAGGGTTTTTCTTTGAAATAATTCTAAAGATAATTATTAATTGTTTTCATATCACGATAATTCAAATTGTAGATTTTTTCCGAGCCGAAAAAAAAAGAAAAATACTTTGCTTTAAAAACCGCACATGATCTTTACAATGAAAAAAAAAATCATTTAATGACCGAATTAACGAATGATCATTTTTTTTACAATCTTATTAAAATTTAATTTCACGTACGTTTTTACACGATCAAATAAAAAGATTTTATAATAAAAATAATAAAAAAAAGGGAAGATAGACGACAATGAATTTTGTTGAGCAAGCAGCCGTGTTCGATGCTTCATTTTCGTAATTCGCGCGGTGTATCAATTTGAGAGATCGATTTCACGTTCTGAAACGAGAAAACGAACAAACAAAAAAAAATGACGTTAACTCGAGTCGTCACGGTGTCGCAAGAGCGCGCGAGACTGTGCGATGAGGTATGCGAGCCGTAAGATCGTCCGGGAAAAAAATGGAAAGCAAAAAAAAATACACACACTCACACACACGAGAATGCACGCGAGAAAACTTATGGGATGATTTGTGACGCGACAGATTGAGCGAGCTTGAGCACTAACGCGAAAGAAGTTGTGTGTGTAAGTGTTTTTTTTTTTTCGTCCTTTTTTTTCGTGCTCTCCAGATTCGAAGTATCACGAGAGATACGTCATATGAATGGCGTACACCAACGATTGAACTTGCCTGTATAAATAATGGGATCCCCAAAGCGCGTGAATACGTGTGTGTTATGTATGTACGATGATCATTAATCTTTTTTTTTTTTCGCTTTCTTTCTCGTACGAGACTCACCATCTTGGCACACTTCGAGAACTATTCAAATTACGATTGTTTATTTATTCTATTAAATTTTCTATTAAATTGACTAAAATTAATTAAATGAAATTAAATTCTATTGAAATTATTAAACTCAATTCTATGAAATTAATAATGAGAATAAATTAATTCAATGACAGTGCATAGGATCAATTTATCCTTATAAATTGATGCTATGCAATTTCATGTCAGAAAATTCGAAGATAAAAATTGAACGAGTAAATATTCATTCAACGATAAAATTTCGGTAATGAAGAATCGACTTAAATTTTTTTGTTCTTGGTACGATAGGACGTGAGAGAAGTGTTTTAGGTACAAAATAAGCGTTCCGCGCGTTGGAAATGCTTGCGAAAGGGAATTCCTGTATCGTTCATACGGACAAGGCTTGTGAAGGGAAGTCGAGAAAGAGGGTGCGGGGTAAATTTAATTTAGTGGAGAAATCAATACACAATGAAATTACTTTCCATATATATGAATATATAAAATATACATTTGTTTATAACATTTGTATCTTATTAAATTAAAAGGCCTTAGGCCACTCTAGAGGCCAAAAAAAGGGCATATTTTGTGATTTTTTTTCCAGCGAAACCATAAAATAAATCGGAATTACAAAATAGGGCTTTTATTATACACGTAATTGATTATACAAAATTATTCTTTCACAGCGATACATGTCAAAATGGCGACTGTGCAGCATTTTTCCGATGACGCCTTTATTTCTGGAAGGTCAACAGCCGGACCAACAGCTCCTATATTTTTTGAGTTATGATGAGACACTAAAGTTTTTTTCGATTATATATAAGAATAGCTATAGAAGTACGTAGGATTTTTTTTGATATATTGTTTTTTTTTCAAAATGGCGCACTTCTAAAACAAAAAGTATAAAATGCCATGAGAAAATGGTCAGAAAATTGTTTATAAAAAAGGAACTATGCAATATAATTTTAAAAAATCCTACGCAGTGCCTCAGAAAATGTAATTCTATTGGGTGAAGTAAAAAGTTCTGAGCGTTTTCCGCTCGATGTCTTTAGTGAGCCATATTTCACGATGTATACATCGCATCGGGTCATACTATACGGCGATTTAAAGGTGACATTACGCTTCAAAAAAAGTTCTTTGACAGTTTTGTGTTGCAAAATTTTCTTGATAGTACAAAACTGGCCTCAAGAGAGGCTTGTGAAAATGAGCTGGTCAAGTTTTTTACCAATAGGGACGAGGACTTCTTCAATCGCGGCATTATGAAATTGCCTTCAAAATGGACAAAAGTTATCGAACAAAACGGCGTATATTCGATCTAAATCGGATAATCCTAACTATGTTAATTTCATCGTCGAAATAAAGCGAAAAAATGCTCAGAACTTTTTATTTCATCTAATAAATATACAGTTAAAATTTCAAGTGAATCGGTTGAAATTTGTTTAAGTTATGAGTCTGGCCGACTTGAAAAATGTAGGTTTGAGATAAACGCGTTTAAAGTTAGTAGAAGGTCACGACATGAATCAAGAGGGGTTGCGCTAGAATTCGAAAATCGAGTACTTAGAAATTTTCCACACCCATAATCTTTTGGAATATAATTTTATAGGTACTAAGGTACATTTTTACCCCAAAGAAAAATCGATTTTTGGAAAATTCTAGCGTGGCCTAAGGCTTTAATTCTCGTATCGATACATTTTGGGAACGTGGGATTTAATAAAATCGCCTTAAATGCTAGTAGATTAATTCTCAAAAAAAAAAAAGTAGTTAGTAGTCCCCGAGTGGGAGTGACTCAACATTGTTAAGAACAGGATCAAAGAGGGCCGGGAGAAGCGGAGAGAGCAAGAGCAAGAGACTAAAATGGTCCAATAACTTTTCGCCAGCCTCATAAATCCGTGTCTAATAGGCGATCGACGAGATAATTACTGCCGATCAGTGAAGATATTTATCGGGATAACGATACTCGATGTACTATGGCACAATTTCGATTAGCCAGCAACAAGAATATACCGATGGATGATAATCGATCCTGTTTAATGAACCAATGACGACGACGTCGTCGTCGTCTTCGTAATCCTGTCGATATTACATCCTAGCTTTGCCGTTCGATATTTATGAATGGCCTCCAGAGCTAGATGACAATATACACTATACATACCAGGGTTCTTGGGTACTCCGGTTCGGTAGCCTCGAGGCTTTATTCCACTATGCAAGCTTCGTCATTTATAATAACATCTTATCCACAGGTTAACGCAAATGATGCGATACTCGAACGAAGAGAAGGGGATATGTGTGTGTGTAAAATGCCTTAGTGAACCTTATAGATCAAAATGAGAATTAGGAGATGATTCGAAATCGTAAGATAGCATACAAAAAAATAGAGCTAGAAAATTATAGAAAATTGTTAGTAAAGAGGGAGAGAGAAAGGGGGACAGGGAGAAGAGGTTGGCCAAACTCAGAGGGAAAGAGAGAGATAAAGAGATACGATCGAAAGAATATCGCAATCCAGCCTTATCAGTGTCCCGGATCGGGACACACCTATATAGTTTAATTCCTCGAAACCCGCCTCGTTCACAGAAGCTTTCCGTAATTCCGCCTCTGCATTTCTCTCTCTCTCTCTCTCTCTCTCTCTCCCTCTCTCTCTCTCTCCCTCTCTCTCTCTCTCTCTCTCTTTCTCTCTCTCTCGGTCTCACTCAATCCTTTGCCGACGGCTATTTGCGTTGCAAGTTCGCCCCAGGCTCCCTACGAGATCCTCTAGACCCATTTGACTCTCTACGCGCATATGCGCACGTTTCCAACCTCAACTTTCCTCGCTTCCCCCGATTTTTCGCGATTCCGAGAAATCGCGAAATCCTCCGGAGTGCACGACACCGTCAAATTTGCATATGTATATTGGCCTGGTTGGGGCTTTTTTTTTTTACCTTTGGGTATATATAGCGGGAAAAAAAACTCTTCAATCGTCAGCGCGATCGTCAATCCGTTGTTTGTATTATTAAATCGACTTTTCTCCGTTAATTGGGCTTTTGCATGACGTTACGGAATCTGCTGGATGTCCTGATGTTTGATGGATCACAATGGCAGGATACAGATATACGCGGTACAGGCAACAGGACAGAATGTTGCAGAGAGGTTTTGTTTCGACGTAATCGGATCATAATACGCTCAATATATCATTCGGGATATTTATATATATTCGTGTCGTTCAATATATCGCTCAAGACGTATTTATATATAAATAAATATATATGTATATGTATTTATGTATAAAATTGATCGATGTACTAGAACACGGGTAACATTGAACGTCATTCAGATATCCGATCGGTACGAGCCTTGATCGACGTTCGCCAATCTCTCGACTACTCGCCTATTCCCTGACAAGAGTGCATTCGAACATCTGCGATCGTGACATCGACTCCTCTCTATCAACTCCACAAAAAAAAAAGATGCGCGTACTTGTGAAAGTTTACTGTCCATCTGTCGCGTAGAAATTAATTGGGAAAATACTTGCTGACGATTCCCGAGGGAATTTTTAAAAAGTGTGAAGAATAGCGTTTTTTTTTAATAGAAGGATTGAAAAGAAAAATTATTTAATTTTTAGATATTAAGAATTCGGCGTATTGTAGGGAGTACAAAAATTAATAAAAAGAAAAACGTATATAAATGAGCAAGAGAAGAGAAGGAGAAGAGAAGAGGCTGGAGGGAAGAGAAGGGCTGGAGGGAAGAATTAAAGAAACATGGGCCAGGTTGAAATGCGGAAATATAAGAAGAGGAGGTAAAAGGGGATACAGAGAAACTCTATGCCGATGTTGTAGAAAGAAAGAAGAAAGTTTGGAACACATACTTGAATGCAAGAAAATAAAATAAAAAATGAATAAGGAAGTGGTAGATGGTTTGGGAAAGTGGCGAAGAGGCTACAAGGGGGAGCCACGAGAAGGAAAAATTAATAAAGAAATGAAACGAAAATCGATAAAAAAATTGTGCCATTATGTGAGAGTCTTCCAATGCATGGTAAGAAGGGAAACGTAAAGGAGAAAAAGGACGAAAGATAAAGGTTAACAAAATAACAAGGAAACGCATAAAAGGGTTTCAATACACAGAGGGTGCATTGTATGAAAACTGTATGAAAACCCGCAAGGATATAATTGGAAATAAAAAACTACACTATACTGTACTATTAAATGTATAGATTTATTTTTATTTTGATTACGAAAATTTGATTTTATTTCATCATTTTTTATTGGTTTAAACTTTTTTTTGTTTAATTTGAGACATTTTTTTTCTATAGATTTTACTTGAATGTTTTAGGATTCTAAAGCTCGTCGAGTTCACATTATTCCAATAAATCGAAGACTTCGCTGTTCTTCGGGAAAAATGCGATCCCCTTATTCGGAATTTCGAGCGGTTTCCGTTTGTTACGTAATCGCGTATCATGGTAGTGCGGATCGATATCTGTACATGCGTATCCAGTCTCTCTCTCTCTCTCTCTCTCGCCCTCTCTCTCTCTCTCTCTCTCTCTCTCTCTCTCTCTCTCCCGCTCACCCTCTCTCTCTGTCCCTCTCTGCCGCCCCGCGTCGGTGTTTCGTACAGACCGGAAAATTCTTTAAATTCCATCATTGCTTCGATGGAATTGAAAGTGCGTTAAGCTGGGCAAAAACCACGTGCGCTAATATTACAGTTAAATGCAGCAATGACTGTACTTGAGAGCACGAAAGATATAGAGAGAGAGAGAGAGAGAGAGGGAGAAGGAAGAGAGACAGGTTAGAATCCTGAGAAATCACTTTCGCGGCCGATAATGATTTATTATTATCATTATCTTTTGTCAGCATCATTAGTAACGATACCCTCATTATTGTTATTCTCGTAACATGGAAAGACAAGCGTCAATCGATTTGTGAAGCATTGAAAAAAAAAACCGCCTGCATCTCGATAAACGAAAATTACGAGACATAAAATGCTTCGTAAAATATTTTTAAACTTTTTGCGAATATTGTTTTTTCATTGGGTTGAGAAGATTTAACGGAATTTAAATTTGTCGCGAAAATAATGTTAATCGTTTCGTGCTAGCAAATTTTATTTTTAATCAAACAAGTCGTATGTTTGTGTAAAGATCCATTGAATTACGAATTAATTAAATCTAATCGATCGATGCGTAAGCATATGACATTTTGAAGAGTAAATCTGATATAGGGGAAGGTGGGGCACAGTGTGTCACTTTTTTTTCTGTCGAATTTTTACTCTTACCAAAGTTGTCTGATTATAAAAAAAAAAGGTCATAACCGATTTCATAGACCTTTGGGCGTACAATAAAGCTACCATATTTTTTGCAAAAAGATTAAAAATCCTAAAATAATGGGTTTGAAAAAAAAAATTGCGGTTTGGCTCATTGTGCCCCACGAGAAACCGCATGTGGCTCACTGTGCCCCACTCGCCCCTACGTTGATGCACAAGTATTTTTCGATGCAACAAAATCAGTCATCCAAAATCACAACGAATTATCGCGAAAGAAAAATATCTGTGCAATTTATTTGAAGCAAGCATGTCTGAAAATGAATTGTTGTAAATCCAAAATACTAGCTTTCAATAATTCTCGCTCATCGATCGATACTTCGTCACGTGTTTACGTTCGGCAAGAGCACGTGTCTATTATCGCGCGCCCCCTTCCTTTGTTCTCGTCTTTCGGTTTCTCTATCCGTCCGTAGTTTCGGGGCCTAACGCTTGCAAGTCAGTCGCGTCTAGACACGTTCCGCGCAGCACGTGCCAAACGCGTCGTCTCGATACATCAATTATAAAAAAAAAAGAAGAAATCCTTCATTTGTTTAATTGCCAATTAAAGAGTTAATTTGTCGATGTGCTTGTGAATTCCCTATCCATACGTGGGACACGAGCAAACCTAAACGGAGGTTTGTAAATCAGAAAAAAATATACTTCGAATTACCGAGTAGGTTTGATATTGATTGAGGGACCGTCTAGAGGGTTCGTTCGGGGTTGGACTCAACCAAACGCGGATAAACCCGAACAAACCCAACCAGGAGCCCATAAATCAGAAACAAATGCACTTTAAATTGCCGAGTAGGTTTAATATTGCTTGCAGGACTATTCGATAGGTTTGTTTGGGCGTGGAGTCGACCAAACGCAAATAAACCAAAACAAACTCAATCATCTCAAACTTTTGACACAATTTTTAGGACCATCTGACGATTGATTTTTCGGGTTCGTTTGGGTCCAAACCCAACAGTTAGGATTTTTAATGTAAAGTACACCTCGAGTAACCCAAGACATTTGACATTGCAGGACCGTCTAACGGGTCACGGTGGCATATCGTCATTGGGCGGTGGCAATTCGTCGCCGTATTCGGGTGCTCATCATCATGGGCATCGGGGCAACGGTAACGGTGGTGGTATGCCCCATCACGGGGGTGCCTCGCTTCCCACGGCATCGGACTTTCAACCACCGTACTTTCCGCCTCCTTTTCCGACTCATCATCATGCACCCGCGAGTCCGCAACACGGCCTCGGACAGCCACAGCATCTCGATTATCTCGTCGGGAATCCCTACACACAGACACTCGACACCTTGCATCAGCATCATTACAATCACCTGAGCGCAGCTGTCACCGCTGGACAGAGGAGCGGTGACCTCAGGAGAGATCCCGAGTCCATTCATGTGGTGAGTCTTTGTCGCGTTATCTTTTTTTTTCCCTTTGCTGATTTTATTTTTCTGGCTTTGGTCGTTCTTGGCTTGTTCTTTTATATTCGTTGGCACCTGGTGCCACATATACATGTATTCAAGGTGAAGTTTGCAAAATTTTTATATTTAGTTTTTTAAGGAGGTCTTGAATAAAATGAGGAATTGAAAAATGTGGAATAATTAATATAGAGGTTAAAATATTAATATATTGATTATTGATATCATAATTATTGAATTTTTATATTATTAATATATCATTATCATGTTAATATATTTATTATTTCATAATTCCTAATTCGTCAATATATGAAGAATTGTCCTTTTGCAATAAATATACAATTTTTTTAATGTGAGCTTACGTGTGGGGCTTAAAAATTTGAATAAGGATTTAGTTTTTTTTCAAAACCACCTTCTGGAGTAGAATAATGAATTAACAATTATGAAATAAGTAATACAAAGTTTAAAATTTAGAAATAGAACATTTTAATATGTATGTTATTAGGTGTACGACTTAATTTTTACAGATTTTTTCTTCGAGCTTAAAATAATATTTCAAATAGAAATATTTTCGCGGTCTTTTGTGGTTTTGAGAGGATCCCACGCAAGGTTTCAGAACATCGAACGACAAGTCTACGTGAGTTACATAACCTCTCAGAATAGCAGAGTTTACGATGGCAACTGATAAACAGCACATTCGGCACTGCATTGTGTACGAATTCCAACAAGGAAAAAAATGCTGCTAAAGCACGGGAATCAATTTGTAGTGTTCTTGGTGCCGACGTTGTGTCTTTTGAAACGTGTAATTATTGGTACAAACGTTTTAGAAGTGGTGATTTCGATCTTAGTGACCAGCCGCGCCCTGGACAGGATATGAAGGGTGTGCTTTATTACGAACTCATGGAAACTGGTCAGACGGTGACTGCGGAACGCTACAGCCGACAATTGAACAAACTGAGCAAAGAACTTGATCAGAAAAGGCTATTTACTGGGCAAGGAAGCAGGCAAGTCATACTGCTGCATGACAACGCTCGACCTCACGTTGCTCGCGCGATTCAGAAGACCCTCTTGAACTTGGGATGGGAAGTTCTCCCGCACGCGGCATATTCATCAGACTTGGCCCCGTCCGACTACCAATGTCCCGGTCAATGCTTAATGGATAAACAGTTCAAAACGCTGAACGATGTGCGTAAATTCGTCGACGACTTTATCGCCTCGAAGCCTTGCAAGTTTCTTTCGTGACGGCATTCGTATGTTATCTGAGAGATGGCGCAAGGTCATAGAAAACGATGGACAATATTTCCAAGATTAAGGGCGGGGTGAGGTTAAAAATTTTTTTTTTGCAAAATTCCAAGTCGATCGGAGCAAAATCAACGAAGTTATGAGCATTTCAGCGCGCACAGTTGACGATTTGCGAATTAGCAGAGCGGAGGAAAAAGCTGCGCATGACAGTAAAGAAGAAAGAATTTTACGTAGACAAGTACAAAAAGATGCTTCAGACATTCTAGACGAAAGCTCTGTACTTTATGTACCTGGCATCAACGACTCTGTGTGAGTATAATAGAATTATCGAGTTTTATTTTGGATTTTTTACTGTGCAAAACTTTAAAGCGTTTTTCTGAAACTTGTCATTTTTCAAGTCGGTGGACGCTGTAACTCAAAATCTAATGCACCGATTCTTTTGAAATTTTGTACACTATTTCTACACATAAATCACCAGGTAACGCTGCCGAGTTTTTTTTTTAATAATTATTTTTTATCTTACAATAACAAATTTGCCGATTTTTTTTAGCGAAAATCGCGTTTTTGGCTTCCAAGTGCTACCGAAGATGAAAAAATCGATTGAAAAAAAAACTCGGCAGCGTTACCTCGAGAAACATCTCACCTAATAAACGCATTTTGATTTTTTTATTTCAGATTATCCAGTGACGAGTTATAGCGTATACCGGAAAACAACTTTTTTTCGAGGCGCCTGCGGAGATTTGCTGCCAACGGCTTATTTATCAATATTTTGCAATGAAAATTTAGGAAAATATAGTTCAAATGTTGTATTATTATATGGAAATTAATTAAATAAACCAGCATTACCTGTATCGTCTAAAAAAATTCTTCAAAATATGCTTTTTTTCACCGAATTAACCTTACCCCACCCTTAAGTTCGTTGTTCTCTTTTTTTTTATATTAAATAAATTTGCTGAAAAATCTGTAAAAATTAAGTCATACACCTAATACTTATTTTATAAATTTTTTGTTGCATACATTTTTTAAGAATGCTCCTTTTCTAATGGATATTTTAATTTTTTTTACTCGCGCTGTACAAGTACAGATAATCTCTTAATTTTTTGTGAAATTTGTATGAATACCAAAGTCGGCCGTTCTAAAGCCATATCCGTGTACTAAGTCTATCATATAGGGACATAAATGACTTTTCTAAAAATATCGTTGCGATTGAAAAACACGATACGGAAAATCGTATATGTGTGCGCACATATATATATATATGTGATTTTCACCGTATGGCAGTTTTCAAACGACTGTACTTATCGCTCGTGTCGTAAAATGCCAATAACTGTAGCGGTTGCCCTACAAAAAGTAAACACGCGTTCGCGTGCGTAAAACTCCGGGAGGTCTCGGACACTAAAAGAAAATAAAATAAAAAAAGAGACTGGGTAGGAGGTTAAAAAAGAGACCGAGAGACGCAGATATAAAGAGCACGGAGGCTGTACCTATAATAACGTTGTCCGCATATGTGCCACGCTCTTATTGTCCGTCTACCCGTACAACGCGTACGGGGAAAAAAAAAGAATAAGAGAAGAATAAGAAAAAAGAAAGAATCGTGCGCGCGCGCGCGCTTGAACCCTTCTTTTCTTGATCCTCTTTTCTCTTTTCTTTTTTCTTTCTCGAACACGCCAGTGGCTGAATCCGTGCAGCGCGTGTGTGTGGCAAGAGTTCGAGAAATAATAACGCGCAAACTGTTAAGAGACTTTCACGGTATGCCGAGGCACACGTCATGCGGTTGATAATAAAGTATACGTATGATCCGCGGCTTGAAACGCCGCACTCGACTCTTTCGTAGTCCATAGCGGTGCGGAATCTTCTGCGGTGGGCTCGCGGCCAGATCACGAGGAAACGGAAGAAAAAAACTTCGTACTCAATTCCATTTCAATTATATTTCATTTCAATTTCATTTGCATTTTTTTATTTCTCTGAATTCCAATGATATTCAATATTAATTTAAAAAAAATGTATATACAATATTTCGTGATATTTTATGTTTATTTTGTCGTAGTTTAAGATGATTTTTCACTCATTTATTTTGGCTACACATAAATGAGCGTACAATGAAATTAAACGAAAATAAAATAATCATAAAATATTACCATATATTATAAATACAATTGAGATGAATTTGAAACCCAGTGGATTTGAAATTTTATTTTACAATAAATATATTCTCAAAACAGAAATAACTTTTTACAATCAATTGATTTTCGTTTCATATTATTTTATTATTTATTTATTGGTGAAGTAGATGTTTTTTTTCTCTGTTTCTTTCTCTTCCCCCCCCCCCCTCCCCCCATTTTCTTCTTTATCCTTTTTTTTCTCCACAATTCACACATCACCTAATACGATTCTTGTCGCCAAACGTGCGCCATTGAGGTTTCTCCACTAGGGATTAGCGGTGTAACATGACTAATGCTCCGTAATTCGAGAAACGAAAATCGGACCTCACACACGCACGCACGATTCATAAAATAAGTTGCATTGTTAACTCCCGTGGTTTTTCGCAACCATCTGGCTATTTTTCTATCGGGCTTCCGGTTTCGTTCTTCGTTTGCGACAATCGTGACGTACGAATATGCCCTTTATAACGTTGAGTTTAGTCTGTATATAGTACATCTGTGACCCATCCGAATAGATGTTATAGCTCGGCTCAATGCAGAAGAATCCAGTATCTGCTATTTTTGCCGGTACACCCAATACGATAAAAAAAAAACTCAATTTTCTCGCGATATTTTTAATGCAGTGACCAGAAAACAAAAACAGTGCATTCTCAGACATTTATTTGCAACACAGTTAGGAGCAGCTTTAAAAAAAAAAGGAAAGGATGTCGCAGCTTTTCTCGCGTCCTCCACTGAGAAACTTTTTGTACGGAGGGGGAATGCGATTGAAAATACTCGAGAAGCCACGATCGAAGCACCAAATCGCTGCTCTCGTATCTTCAAGGGGTGCAAACGAGGGGATTTTCCTATGTATGAATATCTATACACTTCGTCTTCCCAGTGCTTCCCGACGAAACTTTCCACCCTCGCGCTCTTCATCTCTCTCTCTCTCTCTCTCTCTCTCTCTCTCTCTTTCTCTCTCCCTCCCTCCCTCCCTCTTTTTCTCCCTTTCTCTCCCTTTTCATCGCTATAGTACACCTAAAATCACCCTATATCAATACTACTCCATATCTGCCATCCTACGAGCCCAACTCTCAGACACCGCAATCTTGCGAATAGTTGACGATAGTTTCCATACACATACATATATCAAGTTTCACCCTTCTTATCTTTACATATATATATATATATGTGTATGTATGAGTATTTATATTAGGGAACGGGTTGAAGTTTCGAGGTAGGAATTGCCCTCAGTCATCTTACCACACAACGTGCCATAAGCACCACGCCTGTATTCGCTAATTTTGCAATACAGAGTTATCGATATATACAAATACAATATATGTATTTCCTGATACTAGATCGTATATTTTTATCGTTGTCTTTTTTAAATAAATATATATACACACCCACGCGCGCGGCCTTTCTTCAAGGATTGGAGAATCTCGCATACGCCAGTTTCCCTGTAATCCCCCCCCCCCCCCCCCATCACCACCGCCCCTTCGGCATGTTCCTTATTCCCGCTAGTAATTTGCTTATTAAGTTGTGCTCGCGCGCGAGAGAGTTATAGGGAGGAAAAGGCCTGCACGGATGGGACGAGTGGGCCTCGGCATTCTCCCTTTAAGGTGGATGCCACGGACGTTTGCTTTGAGCCGAAATATTCCAGGAATCGCAGCGCCCCCTTACTCCCCCCCCCCCCCCCCCTCCTCCTACATGGAACCCTCGCGTTAACACGCCGAGAGACCGGAACCCTTTACGTGTTTTTTTTCCCTCCAAATTTTTATAGTTTTTCTCTCTCCGTTTTTTTAAACGACTCCTTTACTTTTTAAATCCCTTTTTCTTGCTTTTCCAAGCCTCCACGCGAGGCTACGATAAGCCCTTGCCCGCAATTTACTCGATTCTTCGGGTTTTATAGCACTCTGAGCCTTTTTTCTTAGCCTTTTTGTCTTTAGATTGACTTGCTCGTGGTATTTGTTGCCTTGATATCTTTTCGTGTTTAAGCTGAATAGATTTATGCTTTATCTAAAGTATAAATGTATATACGCGATGTGTTCGTCAGTTCGTCAGTGGCTTCGAGATCGGTGGCGCCGATTTTTTTTTTTTTTTTGTTACTTGACGTCAAGATGCTGTCGCGTCTGTTGAAACATGTATATGAAAAAAAAAGATATTTTGGTATATATATGTGGACTTGTATATAGCGAAATGTTCTTTTCAACGGACCGTGCTATCATATATAAATATATGTATGATGCAACAGTCAATGTAAAAGGGACAGTTTCGGTGATGGACTGTCGAGTGCTCGAGCCTAGACCACAATGCCAATAATCAGCTGAGTGGTTCGCGACCGACCCCAATAGCTTGATCCTTCGAAAAGGGAGAATGGTGGAAGAGCGAGAGACGGAGAGAGAGAGAGGGGGGAGAGAGAGAGAGAGAGGCAAGAAAATGCGAGTTGCCACAGAATCGAATCTCTCTGTACATTGACGTATTCAGCCTTCCTCTATCTCCGGATTCTCTCGCTCATTCTCTCACTTTGTTCCTCCCTCTCTCGTTCCCTCTTTTTCTATCTCGCGAGTATTTTCGAATCATTCTAAATTATTGTGCTCTCGATTGCGGAGGGAAGCCAGCAATAGACCCCCCACCCCCCTCACACAAGTACACTTACACAGCTATGCATGAACTAGGAATTCTTTGCCCGAGAATCACGAAGCCGGAAAATCTTTCGGCCCATTGTGCCTCCGCGCCCGCATAGCACAGATTTCTCACTACGTATTTGTTTGGGTTTATACGAACACGCGTGAGTTGGTAGTACAATAAAGAAGGGTTGACGCGGGTGTGTCACCTCGCTCACCGATACTGTTGTGAACCCTGAAAAAGACCACGAGACCATTGCGTTCATGCACATATTAAGGCGCATTGAGAAAAAAAAAACTAAATGTCAGATCTTAACACTACGGGTAATATTATCACATATAAAAAAAAAATATCTATTGAAAATGGGGAAAAAAGTGTTTTTTTTTAAATCGGTATAATTCGTATCAAAATAATGATAGCGAGAACGCGTTAAAAATATACTTACTCGTATTATTTTTATATAGTATTCCCTATATTATAAAATATGGGGAATTGTTTTCTACTTCTTTTTTACAAACCCTGCATTTGTGATTATAATATCCCTTATTTCCTTCTTTCCCCACATTTCTACATTTTAATCTCGCCCAACTTTCTTTTGTTTCGCCCCTTATATTTATTATTTAAAAAAATTAAATATAATATAAATATATTTTAAGAAAACATTTATACCATATATAGTTTTCATATTATTTTTGTACAAAATACTTCTACTAAAAGAAAATATCTTTTTTTTTTATTTTCAACAATATCACAATCATTTTTATATGCGATAGTATTATTTCAAGTGGTAAGATTCCACAAATTTTTTACAAAAATTCAAGTAGCTACGTGTATGCATATATATTGGGTGAAGTAAAAAGTTCTGAGCGTTTTCCGCTAGATGTCTTTAGTGAGCCATATCTCACGATGTATATACATAGCATCGGGTCATACTATACGGCGATTTAAAGGTGACATTACGCTTCAAAAAAAGTTCTTTGACAGTTTTGTGTTTGGTGAAGCCAGTTGTGTGTTACAGCGTTCCAAAATGGAGGTAAAAAAGAGAAAATTTAATACATTCTTCAGTACCACTACGACCAAGGCGAAAAGGCGGAGCAGGCGGCCAAAAAAATGTGTACTTTTTATGGAGCCAATACAGTATCGAATGCAATAGCAAAGCGGTGGTTCCAACGATTCCGTTCTGGTAATATGGACGTCGAAGATGAGGCACGCTTCGGTAGGCCAATCGTTGAAAATGTCGATAAAATCATGGAAATCGTCGAGTCGGACCGGCATGTGAGCACTTATTCCATTGCCCAGGAACTGAAGATTAGCCAGAAAACCGTTTCGAACCATCTGCATAAGGCTGGTCTCAAGAAGAAGCTCGATGTATGGATGACACACGAATTGACGCAAAATTATATTTTGGACCGAATTGATGCCTGCGATTCTTTGCTGAAACGTAACGAAGTCGACCCATTTTTTAAGCGGATGGTGACTGGCGATGAAAAATGGGTCACATACGAGAACAACAGCCGAAAAATATCGTGGTCCAATCGCGGTGAACCGGCCCAAACGATCGCCAAGCCCGGATTAACGGCCAAGAAGGTTTTGCTGTGTGTTTGGTAGGATTGGAAGGGAATCATCCACTATGAGCTGCCCCCATCGGGCCAAACGCTCAATTCGGACCTCTACTGTCAACAACTGACCAGAATGAAGCAGGCGATCGACCAGAATTGGCCAATAAGAAGGGTGTTGTGTTCCATCAAGACAACGCCAGGCCGCACTCATCTTTAACGAGGCGCCAGAAGCTCCGAGAGCTTGGATGGGAGGTTCTATCGCACTAGCCGTATAGTCCAGCCCTCGCACCAAGCGATTATCACCTTTTCAAGCATTTGCAAAATTTTCTTGATGGTACAAAACTGGCCTCAAGAGAGGCTTGTGAAAATGAACTGGTCAAGTTTTTTTACCAATAGGGACGAGGACTTCTTCAATCGTGGAATTATAAAATTGCCTTTAAAATGGACAAAAGTTATCGAACAAAACGGCGCATGTTTGATCTAAATCAGATAATGCTAACTATTTTAATTTCATCGTCGAAATAAAGCGAAAAAACGCTCAGAACTTTTTACTTCATCTAATATATATATATATATATATATATATATATATATATATACACACGTAGCTACTTAAATTTTATTGCATCCATTTCTATAACCATAATCGACGTATCCTCGCGCCGTACTCCTGATGGTATTTGCTGTCTCTCGTTTCCAGTGAAAAATAATGCCACGACGCTTGACTATACACACAGCTAAATCGCGACTTGATTTTGTTTCGTATGGCCGCCAATACACACACACACACACATATATATATATAAACACACGTAAACGTACACAGTTTAACGAGAGAAAGGCGATCACATTTCATCTCATTAGTCCGTTGCTTTTGCACGTGGAACTCTCGTACAGTAAATAGTACGTATAGCCGGAGAGTTACTAGTTTTGCGGTTACATCAATTTATAAGTATCGCTCGTCGCATTTATACCCGTGCAAATGCATACACATATATATATATATATATATATATAGACATTGTGTCTATAAGCAATCTAGGGTGGAGACGAGAGAGATGAGAGAGTCCTATGCCATTGCAAATATTATGTGTATATATATCTGAGTACACTTACGGCCCGGTTAATTAACGTTGCTTCTTTTTCCATCATCCCGCGTGAAAGTTTCGTTCCAGGAACTCTACACTGTGTATGGACCATATAATAATATTGAAGCTATATTCTACATAGCTACAATATCATTTCGCTAATCAGCATTTGACTCGGTTCGCCATTTTAATCTCGTTTTTTTTTCCTTATTCTTTATTTCGGTTATTTTGTTATTATTATTTTTGTATATACTTCTTTTATGTTTTTCCATCGTGTGTGTGTGCGCGCGCGTGAGGAGCGCGGATTTAAACGAGAGCGAAATCGAGAGACACAGGTATATCGCACGCGGTGGTGTATAAAGCGGCGTATGGAAGGGGTTCTCGGGCTCTTTAGTAATCTCGAACCGGCCGGTATTTTGCCAATGATCGACGCGCGAGCGAGTTACACACAATCTCGTTAGTATATTTTTTTTTGTTTTGCCGAAGAGACCGCGCGCATTGGAGTTCCGTTTGTTTCAGGGTGTAAAAAATAAAGACACACACACACATATGCAAAAGTCGAACAATTAAAGTAACAAGCTAATGTGTTTTCGAAAGATTTTATAATTATCCGTATATATATATACATATAGGTATGTGTGTGTACATTTATGGGAAGAAAAAACGTCGTAGATGGTCGAACGTCGATGTATATAATTTTTCATAATTATGTCTAATGGCGGTATGTTCGTCTAAACGTTTTCACTTCGATGTATAAAGAAGAACAAAGATAAATAGCGATGAAGAGAGAGAGAGAGATTGAAGGGGGGGAAGACTTGTCCTAAGGCATCAGGATATCTCGATGAGAAAATATTGATAAAGGTGTCCTTGGATGAAACTTTTCTCTGTGTTGCCGCATGTTCAATTAAAATTATGTGAATGGAAAATAAATATGTATTTAAAAAGCGGGTATAAAGAGTATTTGCAAAAAACGCCTTCTTGCTAAATGTTTTTTCAAAAGTAAGGAGAATATTTCGTAGCCAGATTATTTTGGTCGACAATTTATTTTAAATGACCAGAAAAGAGGCCAATGTGCGAATACTCTTCGTTACCAATTCTATTACATATATATATTTATTATTTTTTATATGTTCTTAGGTATATAGAAGTATGTATTAAAAATATATATGAATCAGTGTCCGTTGCACCGTATCCTTTCGTATCACGTAACTTTGCGGCTTCGGTTGTAACGCAACCGCACGACAAAAGCTCGTTAAATGGTCGCGGTCCTCGCGTGTAGCACTGCATCGAGAGTATAATAGCGATATATATATATATATATAGCGAATACACCGAGCAGAAATCATGCCCGAATCTACGATCCTCTCGCTTTAACTCTCGGAAGGGTTTTTCCCTCTGTACGATCATACTCTCTTTTTTCGCGCTCTCTCTCTCCCTCTCTGTCTCTTTTGCTCTGTCCTTTGGGTTTGCTCGGCTAACAGATGCGATTAAGATTCCACAAGCGTTAGTCCCGTCCAACGCAATTCTTAGAATACTTTCTTAAGAGTTCCTCTGCAATCTTCTAAACGATACACAACACACATACACATACGCACGTATTTTTCTATGCACTTATACTGATGCAAAATTATAGCTATATAGGTGTAAAGTACCTTTTTATAGAGCCTCGATATCGCGGACAAGGTGGATGTCCTGAACACTTAATTGATAATTAGACACAAAACAAATCGCGATAGGTTTCTTTCGCGTTGTTTTTTTTAATTCTTTTTTCGTCCCACATCGTGCCTTTTTTTCTCTTGCGTCGTGACGGAAAAATTCTCTGGTATACGTTTCCCGAGATCCGGCAGCGAGCTGAGAATGATTTTTATTTTTCGTATTTCTCGCGCTGTTTCTCGTTCTTTTTTTTTTTTGCCGTAGATTCGATTTTCATCGAATAATTTCGTTCGATAAATTTAATGTAGAGAGAAGAAAAAACGTGTACTCGCTGGCGCGTCTTGCATATATTTAGCGCCGTATTTCCATGCGGGTAATGGCATTTTCTGCGATAATAAGAGGGAACCGTCGGGCTTTGCGACGCCCAGTAGTAAAAACTGACTTTAGCCAGACGAGCTTCGCTATCGCGCGAGTGAGCGTATACTCAGCGAGATCGAAAGAAAATCGAGATCGATGAACGATGAGAAAAAGAGAAAATGAGAATGATGAAATGAAAATGAACAACGACAGGGGAAAGAAAAGAATGCAAGGAAATAATAAGAATAAAAAAAAAGAGCAGAGAAGCGTGCGTCACGTACATGCGTTTTCAACTGCTGTACGAGCGAGACGGACGGATGGATAGTGACACCGCTATCCATCCGAGTAACATCGTGATCGCCGTGGGCCACACGTGGGAACTGGGTCTTTCTTCGTCACTTCTCATATACACATATGTATGTATATTTATGTATATTTATACTGGGTGTCCCATTAAAATATATGTTAAAGATACTAAAATACGTTTCGAATAAAAGTCGAACCGTTTCCGGTGGTACTTTATGTCATGCGCAAGAGAGCAAGCTTTTTTAGACTAATTTTTTTTTCTCGGAATACGGTCATATATTTTTTTGCGCAGCTCAGTTTGTGTCGGGAATATTCCATTTGAAATAGAGCTTCCTGGTCGCCTACGCGTTTGTATAAAAAATAAATAAAAAAGACTTGCATCAAGCAATGAGCCTTCTGGGACTAGTTGAGGCGGTCAACCACTGTAGGAGACCGTAAATAATAATTTACTCATATTTTCATACATCTCTGGTAATTTTTTCAAGTTATTTCATGCATTGATTAAGGTGTAATCCGCTGTGTCCCTTGGCGTGTCCTCATCGTCGTTGTCGATTTGCGGGAATTGTGCAGCTGGCAATTAAAAACTCGCAATACAAGAAGTGCGCTGTCGCCAAATTTATCCAATTTTTTGAAATATAAAATAATCGAAAAATACATATCGATATAACATTGAAAGCGCGCTATTAACCTTTTAAGGACGGGGAAATTTCCATTAAAATCGACTTTTTTTTTACATGAAAGATATCAATAAAATCGATGAATTTTTCAATTGGAGTCCCAAGCCTAACTGCCGGTCGATATATCGATCACTCCCGTCCTTAAAAGGTTAATACGCTCGTGTAAAAAAAAATCATAAATGCAGCACTCGAAATTCATTACAGTGATCGTGTTCTTTTCGAAGGACAGATTGATGTATCGAAGTTGGCGCCCTGCTCGAGAACAATAGAATCTCCCTGATTCCCCCTGAAGATAAGCTGCCCGAAACTCCTCACTTTTTTACGGCTACGTATTTTAGTATCGTAAACGGAGTTTCGATGATACTCGGGTCAGTCGATTCAAATGGAACACCCTCTATATATATATACGAATGTGTATGGGATCAGGTACGTGTACAGCGCGTATACGTTCTTTCCGGATGGTTCACCGCCTTCTGCATTCCCCAAACGGCATTTTGACAGGCGAACAAGATCAAAGGGAGTGTATGTGCATGGTTCGCGTGGCCGTCAAGAACGATACCGACGTTTCGACCGTTTATCTCGCCAATCGCTCGTGTTTCGAAATATCAGTATATTTTTCTACTTGCCATACATATATATATATATGTGTGTAATTGGTTTGTTTTTTTTCGCCGCGAACGTGCAATAAAAAATGAAATTAAAGATAACGAAGAAAAAATAAAGAATGATCAATGATATACATACATTATCGTTTTTTATTTGTCGTTCCTACCTTTTACTTCTTCATGCTCCGTTGCAACGAAGTAAAAAAATTGAATTTCCAAGCTCTCGAAACGGAGGAGAAGAATACGATTCTTCAATGAAACGAGTTGAATTAATAATTGGTAAATTCTATAATTTTCATAGCTGTTGTTTTTTTTTTTTGAATAACAAAGATGTAGTGTTTTTTTTTATTTTGCCTCTTGACGTCTGGTACTTAATGTCTTTTTTGTTATCTCGTGATAGGTCGCTTACGGGAGCTGTCAGTGAACAATTATTGGCACTTTCAATTAATAACAATCAATCGCCACTTCGATTGATGAGAATTAATTATTCGGACGTATATGTACAGCGCATTACGTATTAGAGGATTCGATCATACGGGGAGCGCGTTGTGTCCTTGTTTCCTTTCTTTTTTTTTTCTTCTTTTTAATCCACGCCCATACTGAGTAGCTATTCGTATTCTTCACCTTCGATCGCGAGCTGCTCGAGCATGTCTCGGCTTTTTCAGCGCACTCGCGACTCGCACTCTCGCGCCGATTTAGATACCTCGGTCAACTGGTCTTACTATTGTAAATGAGATAGAGAGAGAGAGAGAGATCCTATTGGAAATTCCCGAACGCTGGACACGCGTAATCCGGGATGGGTCAAGTTTCCGTATGAAGACCGAGAACGATCACGTTCGAGCCTTTCCTATTTTTCCATGTTACAGGGTGTCCCGAAAATAAATTTCGACGCACTTGTTAAGTGTCTTTACAGACCGATCGATGGATAAGAAAAAGTCCACTCGAGATTAACTTCTCTTTCGACTTCGTTTTTGGAAACATCAACAGTAACGATAAAATACGAAATGAGCATCGGAATTTTCCTTTCAATTTGTCCAATTCAATTGAGAAATTGATAAAAATGCCCCTGTCCTTATCACGGGAATGTTGAGTATTTTTTTTTGTTTCGGGACACCCTGTATGAGACACATAGTGACGTGTATAGATAGCTCGTTATGGAAAAATCCTTTTAGGTTAGCCAGAGCACGGAGTTTTCGCGCAGCTCGCAATTGGAAATCACATTGCCCCGATGATGATCGCGAGCCTCTTACGCACACACGTTCGACACTTGCATCCTCCGTTTTAAACCGCCACTGTTGGATCTCGTTGATCTTTAACTTGGGACTTAATCGAACGGGAAATTTCGCTGTGGCCGATTATACGATCATACTCTTTCCCTCTCTCTCTCTCTCTGAATCCTTCGATTGGCACACTCCTTGTCGACCAATTTGATTCCCGTACAACTGTGAGACGACGATTTTTTCTCTCTCTCTCTCTCTCTCTCTCTTGCTCTCTCCTCTTATCGTCTTGCAAAATTCCCGGCTCTTCTGGCACATGACTGATGGCATCAAAGTTCTGCCACAAGCGCGTACGACCCGGGCACTTATTAACCGGTGTGGTGCACCGCTAATCGACTATAAGTTCTACGCTAACATGATCGCATCATTCGCCATTCGCTCATATCACAAGCAAAAACGCACTATATCTAGGGCATTGCTCCCGGCACACGATCAAGAAACATTCTTATGAAGAAAAAATAAAATAAATAAGAAAAATAAGACACCGAGACAACGAGACTCCGCGAAAAGTTGAATAGAATAATATTACATTTGGATTAATCTCGTCGTTGAAATCTCGCGGATACTCTCACTCGCAGAGCTCTATGCCCCCCCCCCCCGGAGCAATGATCCTTAAAAGGAATGAGATTAGGTGTATACGAGACGACTTGTGAGAGACGATTTTAGACCGTACGACCTGGAAAGAACGATAGATCTTTGACGGATAATTGAGATCCGAGTTGGCAATTTAGTGCGCAGACACTTCCGGTTAGCGGTTATCCTGTATGCTGCTTATTCATATATATATATATACATGAATGATCAGATTTGATCTCGTGACAGTTGGCATCCGACTCCAGAAAGATCTCTCCATTATAAATGCCATCGTGGCAACGGAAGCAAAGTCAAGAAGGCACTCCGTGCTTGCACGTCTACAGCTAGATACGTGACGAGTACGCGATAGCAGCACCTCCCTGGACTCCGGCTCAAAAAGCAAGAACGATGCAAAATAAATTTTGAGAAAAAAAAAAGAAAAAATAAGACCGCGATTTCAATCGTTCAGCGTTGAAAGTCTTCGGAACTCGCTTACGAGAGGAGTCGCACGCGCGCGCGCGCGCGCGCGAGGTTATCGCGAGACACGATCTTTTATCGGATATCTATTTTTCGGTCATCTCTATACGTGTATACGGCGGGAATACGCTCCCCGTCATTTTTCTATTCGTTTCACTTGGTTTCGCTTTTTTAGGGGAATTTCTTTTTATTTTGCTTGTATATTTTTTTTTTGTTTTTTTTTTTTAAACGACGCGTACGTGATCGCGCGTCGATCTCGCGTTTGGAATCTCAATGGACGTTGTATCTTGCGCATCTGAATAATAGTCGTTATTCGTATTACTATTGTTGTCAGAATAATAAGAATAGTTATAACAATAAACAATCATTATTGTTTAATGGATTAATTGTGTTCGCATTTCGATGAGCTTCATCGTAGTTTTATTAAACTTGATGTTAATATATAAACGCCACGGTGCAATGCTCCGTTGTACTCGACCTCTCTTATCTTAATTGAATCGCATTTTGATCGCATCGCAAATATATAAATATATATATATATATATATATATTAATCGCAACCCGTACAAATTCGACGACGTCATCGCGTTCGCCGCATGTTTCACCAGACTTTTTTGCGCTTCATTTTTTTTTCTTTCACTTTCGTTCTTCAAGAAATAACTTTGTTTACAACGCCGCGCTCGCGTCGATCATACGACTATGATAACTGAATGATAATAATGATAATAATGAATGGCGAAATAATAAGAAAATGTATAATAACGATAATAACAATGTCGAATTGATAATTCATTTGATTATTTCCAAATTTTTCAGACGAATATGCACGCGTCATTTCCATATGACGGAAGTCGTGGAAGTGCCGGTGGCGGCGGCGGGGGTGGTAGGGGCGGCGTCGAATACGGCGCCGTAAGGCGTCCTGATGCACTTTTACCACCGCCGGGCCTCGATCAAACCGATCTCGTGCTGCACACAAGCCTCGTTGACGACCCCCAGGTGAGCGACGATGTACGTAATCAAAAAAGTATTTTTTTCCAACTATTTTTACAATTATATTCTTTCATACTCGTATAGTAACACACACACACACACACACATGTATCTACATATATATATATATATTATAACGTAATTAGCGCATGTGCCAAAAAATGTTGAAATGAAAATATTCGAGTCATTCGGCATAAATAAATAAATTACGGTACATGAATATATATATATATACGTATCCGTATGTGCCTATTTGAACTTAACGATTGCGAAAGAGAAAGTGTTCAATTTAAAATTGATCGATGAATAACGGAATTGTTGAATTAAAAGTCTGTCTTCTCTCTCTGTCCGTCTCTCTTGCAGAACACGAATGTGGACGACGGGGGCTTCATGAACGATCTGCCACTACTGAAGAGTGAGTACAACACAACGTATTAATCTTCTTTTTTTTTCTTTACAGCTTCGATATTTTACAATCATTCGTCAACGTTTTATTTCGTGTTTACCTTCGTGCGAATATATATATATTTCTACACACATATTTGACGTGTATCATGCCATGCGAAATTTTCGCAGTATATAGTCGATTATAATGTTGAATATGCGCCGAGGTTAACGATAAGGGGAGAAGATTTACGGGACCTCGTAATAGGATATCGATGGTAGCTTTTGCCGTATTTTCTCGGCTCGCTCCATATATATATTTTTTTTTTCATGCCGTTCTGTTTTTTGGCATTGCTTCAGTCGATACTCCGAAGAGAGAGGCGAGTTTTTTAGATTTTTTTTCCGAAAATTCAACACAATCTGTCGGCCGTGTATTTTTTTTTGGAGTGAAAATAGCTGTTTAAAATTATGAGTCGGTCTCTGTGAGAGTCGTAACGTAATTTATCACCGTTCAGGCAGAGATCGCATTGAGAGGAGAATTGGAAACGAGATAAAAACTTAATGTTATATATGCATATATAACATTAAGTATTGATCTCGTTTATCTCGGATATACATGTATATCCGAATCTAATTTATTCGGTATATGAAGTACATGGATAATTATATACCTATAATATATATATATATATATATATATATATATATATATAAAGATTCAAGCTACCGTCCCGCTGATATAAGTATCACGTCGAGCATTGGGTGTCACGTTACGCACAGGGTGCGCAGACCTTAACGTGCGTGAGCGCGAGAGGGCGCGTGAAAAAGAAATGGGGAAACTCGATTGGGGTGGGTCATGACGTTTATCGCTTGCCGAGAGGTGTGCTTGTGTATCAAAGACGAGAATGGTGTCAAAAAGTTCACCGCACTCGGTGCCGGATTACCCGCTTATTAGGCCACGCTTATGTCAACCTTGTCCTATGCGCAAAATTTGAAACGTATTTTTATGCTTTTCTTTCCTTGTATTTTTTTTTTCGTCCCAGCGAACGAAGAATCGCTGTAACGTTGAAAATGCGAAGAAACAATTAATTTGCGGAAATAATTTGATTCGTGTCGTTATAAACATATCCGAATGCCATATTGCCCAGATTACAATCAACTATGCCTTCGATTTAATGTGAAAAAATTCATTAGGATTGAGATGGTGCAAAAAGAAATGGTAATTGGTAAAGGGAAATATATTTTGGGATTCGCAATGATTAATTCGATGACGACAGAGAGAGAGAGAGAGAGACATTTAATTTAAGAAGCCCAATGCTCGTTCATTATCATTCGTCGATCAATTTCATTGTTAAATTTTATCCGCGTGAATCCTCGTTGAAGTGTGCTTGCGTGGAGCGCGGGGCGTGATAAATTAAATTTTCTTCGTCGCCATTGAGTCGTTCGGAGTCGACGGGTGCTCGATTACCTGCTTATTAGCCGACAACGGCCACAGGGAGAATTCTCTTTGACGCCTATTTCAATTCGCACCTTTGCCACTCACCCTTTCCCATCGTTGTCGCTTCTCTCGCACTCCCGAGAGCGCATTACGTATCCTTTTTCTCGGCACACGAGCATACGCCTCCCTTCGTCCCCGGGGCCCTTTTTTATATAAATACAATATTCCCCACACAGGTTCGCGGGATCCTGTATCCTTGCCCTCGACCCTTTGCGAGACGAGCAACCGATAATTGTTGGAAAAAAGATCTCGAAAGTTTCTCTCTCTCTCTCTCTCTCTCTCTCTCTCTCTCTCCCTCTCTCTCTCTCTCTCTCTCTCTCTCTCTCTTTCTCTCTCTCTTAAAAAATGCGCACGCACATAGACATTTCGTTTTTACGATCGGCGAGGAGAAGTTACGAATTGAGAGAAGGCGAGGAAAAAAACGAGAGTCGCGATATTGGGTTGGTTCGAACGAGGAGCGAAAAATAATATCAGCTCGAATATATAATATATATGAGTGGAGAAATAGAGTAGAGGGGAGAAAGCCAAAAGGAGTGGGAAAGTGTAACGAGGCATATAATAACCCTCAGTGACGTACGAACAAACAGCCATCTGTACGTAATACCCCTGCGGTGAGGACCGCCCCGAAAACTGCTACCCGCCAAGAAAATTACAATGACAATACACCCGAAATCCGATACGCCCCGGGCCATCCACTCGCTTTGCTATTCTACGTATCTTTTTTTTCTTCCTCTTCTCTTTTTTCTCCCCCATTCACACCTCGGTTGGACAATGCTCGTATGTACCAACACCCTTGGTTGTGCGTCCTTAAGTAGACGTATTACTTATATATATATATATATATATGAATAATATAAAGATATGGGTATAATTCTATAGCATTCGTACTTTTGTAGCATTGCACACGAGGAACGTTACGTTAAAATGATTTTTCGAGGGTGCACCGGACGCCATCGACGTGCAAAGCAAAAGAAATAAAAATACGCCATCTTTCTTTTTTCTGTAAAGTTCGTGAAATATATTTTTTTCTTCTAGTTTTTCTATTATTTGAAGAATTAATGTAAATCTCCATTCATATGTACATTTTTGACTTACATACATTTTTGAAAATTAGATATGTAATTTCAAGGGCCGTTCTATCCGTCAAAAACAACGATTCGTTTGAAAGAAATTTCCAGGACGTATCCTCAAAGCAGCCAGATGTTTTGATGGCCAACATAACTTAGATGCAACGGCCTCAAAATATCCTTTCCCCCATATGTATGTGTGTATTTCTTTGGTGAAGAGTATTTCAAGTAACGCTTCTCCGAGAGCCGGTTATACAATTACTGTTTTATCTCCGGTTGGCACGGTCGTCTCGAACCCGTTCGTATATACAAGGCAGAGAGAAACGTGCGTGCGTGCGTGTTTGTGTGCATGCATGTGTGCTCTAGTTTAATCGCGGTCCAGAGAAGCGCGATCAAGGCGCCGAAGTGTCGTGACGAAAGACGCACGCAAACGTATGTGTATATGGCGATCCGTTTTATTTATCTTCCTTTTTTTTTTTTTGCGAAATAAATGCACTCGCAACTCGTTATATATATATCGGATGATACGGATGAGAAACACGAGCCTCGCGATTTTCCAAATATTGGATTAATAATGTCAATGCGATGTGACACTTTTAATTCGAGGGCTCGCGTAGATTCTTCGATTTTTTACATTTGCGGTGAGGAAGTATTTTTTTTCTTTACTAACGCTGCGAATGCCTGCGGCCGTTGCGCATACATACATATATATATATATATATATATATATATATAGACAATCTGTGCGTGTACGACACGAGACTAAATGTAACTGGAACGAGATCCTCGGCGCCTTGATTTTTCTCTCGTTGCATCTTCGTTTTTTTTTCTTTTTCGTATGCTCCTTGCCACGGTTTCTTTCTCCCTCGCGATCGTTTCGCTTTTTATCGCTATCGTAACGTTACGTTTCTTATTCGCGAATACTTTTGAACGACTAAGGGAGCAATTATGTGGCAACTTGGCGATATATATATATATATGTGTGTGTGTGTGTGTGTGTGTGTGTGTGTGTGTGTGTGTGTGTGTGTGTGTGTGTGTGTGTGTGTGTGTGTGTGCGAACATACAGGGTGTCCCATTTGAATCTACTCATTCGAGTATCTTCAACGGTTGAAGGTCTCGAAATATGTTTCCGAAAAAAAGTAAAATCGTTCACATGGACGGCGGACATACGGAGGTTTTTTTTTAATTGTTTAATATATTATTTTAAAAAATGTTGCCATCTCGAACCATTTGAAATTTATCGGATATTTCTTATATTTTAATACGATCAAAGGTTTCCAAGACATTTGAGCGGGTCGTTTTAAATGGGACACTCTGTATGCAATTGTATATACGGTTTGGAAGTTTTATTGCCAATAATACGCTTGTATACATAACGTGGCGTCTCCAGATGAGAAAACTGAGAGAGAGGGAGAGAGAGAGAAAGAGGGGGAATGCTCGTAATACAGAAAATGACCGGAAAATTTATGACGAAAGATTTTTGCTAGGTAAGAAAGATGCGGCCCCGCGCGCGATCTCTTCGAAACGAAACGTTCTAGGACGTAACGCCAAGTCGTAAAGAGCATAGCGCGCGGTGTTCGTTCTCGATACGCCTCGGCTATTCGTATTTCCGGTATTTCTAAAACACATCGATCATCCTTACAGATTCTTCTTTCTTGCGCTATCGATGAGAAAAAAAAATAGATAACACATGGGTCATTAAGTCCCGGGACTGACACACAGACGGCGCCGCCACTGCCATGCCGCTTTTGTTTTTCGGTAGTACGACCTTCAAAAGATACGTGTCAAAATTTCATGACATTCGGTTCAGTCGTTGTCGAGATATTGAAGGTTAAGTGACGCTACATTTGTTTTTGCTTAAGCGATGGATAAAAACGAGTTTCGTGTGTTAATCAAACACTGTTTTTTTTAATGGGAAAAAATACCGTTCATGCTCAGCAATGGCTTGAAAAATGTTACCGGGAAAAGTGCCCATCGAAAACAACCATTTGCCGATGGTATGCGGATCGTAAAGTGAAGTTGCAAGGGATAGCTGACATCCTAAAGATATCAAAAGGCACCGTGTTCAAAATTGTGTATGAAAATTTGGGTATGAAAAAACTTTTGTCCAAGTGGGTGGCGCGTTTGCTCACAGTGGCACAAAAACAACAACGAGTTGATGATTCGGAGCGCTGTTTGGAGCTGTTTACGCGTGATAAAAAGGATTTTTTGCGTCGGTACATAACAATGGATGAAACATGGATTCATCACTATACCCCGGAGTCTAAAAGAGCGTCAGCCGAGTGGAGAGGAGAGCCTAATTTGAGGCAAAAGGCAAATCGTTCTATAAGAAAGGCATCGAATCGTTTAGAAAAACGTTGAAATGATTGTATCGCTATGGAAGGTGACTATGTTGATGAATAAAGTCGAATTTTGCAAAAAAAATGTGTTTTTACTGGTTAGTCCCGGGACTTAATGACCCATGTGTTAAACAAAGAAACCTTGATCACCTCGTACCGCTGTGCGAGCGTCTGAATTTTGAGTACGAACGAGAGAACAGACGCGTTTTTTTCCCTCTCGTCTGCCGGTGCCTCGAGAGTTCAAAACGGGGCGCCATTCTTTTTCGCAAAATTGTCCGACTCCTGTGTGCGTGTGTGTGTGTGTGTGTGCACGTGTCTCTATAGGATCCGCCATTTTTGTCTCGGGTAGGGGAGGGTCCGGAACACCCAAAGGGACACCGAAATCGAATGGTCTAATAAAATTAACGAAGACCAATGCCAAGTTGCCCCCGGGGTGTGTTCCACGGGGTTGAAAGACACAGGGGCGGAGGGAAGGCGGGAAGGGTGCACACGGGCGGGGGAGGGGGGAGTATTTTCAGAAGTCCTTCCTCACGGCCGAACGACGTTGGGTTTCGGATTTATATGTATATGTATGTGTGTGTGTGTGTGTATGTATAGATGTACCGTGCAATGTTTTACGAAGGGTTCGAAAAGTCACACCCCAATACCGGTGCGCCGAACTCGGGAGAGCCGTGACCAATCAAGGTCGCGAAATAAGTGAACATTTCACTGGCAATTCGTCCTGGTTTCCGGCTGCGTTGATTGCCGAGGAAATTGTGCGTGAGCGACGCCCGCGTGGTTTTGAATCCCCCCCCCCCCCTCTCTCTCTCTCTCTCTCTCTGCTAATCGACACATTCGAATGTGTTCCATATATTTTTTTAAACGATACAGCGAACCTTCTCGAAACCCTAGAAAGGATTCCAAACCACCGGAAATTGCCCTCGCGCATACTATCTTTATTTTGCAATTCCATTCTCTTTCTCTTTCTGTCTGCCTTGCTCCTAAATTCACCAACCCTGTACACTCGGCCCCATTGATGGACAATTCTCTTCTCCTTTATATCGCTCGATAAATTTAATCTCGAATGGAATATTGAAAAAAATGCAAATCCCATTAACGTTAACGATAAAAAGAAAAAAATATATGTGTATTGTCATTGATTCAACGATTATCAAAGAGCAATTAGTACGAACAACTAAAGTTTATACACATAAGTGTTTCTTCTTCACTTTCTCTTGTCCATAAATTCTACGACTCCGTATCGTTGCGACGCAGCCACAGGACCGCAGGACGCGAGAGGATCAGGCTATATTACCGCCGTATACGGTGAGGCGTATAATGCACAATTAATCTCGTTCCGTTATACGTTTATCTTGTCGTTGTGCTCGATACACCGCACGGTGACGTTCACTCGAGGAATATATAGCTTCATACCGCGTACCATTAATTTATCAATAGGAGAGCGAGAACGCGCGCGCGTAATAATCACATCAAACAACACACAACCGTGCCATAAATCATAAAAGCGCGTAATGCACGTTACGTGCGTGTTGGCAAATTCTGTAATACCGAGAGCGTGTGTGTGCGCATGCAGATACTGGGGCCGGATAATTTTCCCCGTATCTAAGAGTCATTAATGACCGACTACTCACGGATCTGCAGATGAGTATCTACATGCATATATATATATATATATATACCTATATATATATATATATATAAATCAAATGGATAAGCGAAGTTGCAAGAAGAGTTCAAACGATTTTTCTGATTCAGCCCGAGGCCTCAAAGTCGCCGCGTCATCGCTCACAATTCGAATAAAAGCCAATAGATACGTATACGATTGTTCAGGGGAAAAAAGAAGCCACGAGAAAGAGGAATAAAAGAATCGCACTAACCAACTCTCGTGAGAAATAATGGAGGTAGTGAGTGAACGAAAAATTAGATGATTTTTTAAAAGATTTACAAGGTGGATCGAGATAAGAGAGGATGGGAGAGAGGTATTAAAATGTGTGGTAGGAGATGGAGAATAAAATGGAATAAGGTGGACACGTAGAAGGGGAAGCACCCCGTGCAATGAAACAAATAATTTTTAAAACAATTTAAACAATAATAACATAATAATAAATATATGGAAAAATGATAGTAATAATCGATACAAGGAAAAAGGTGTTTGATTTTATAGACAGAGTGAAGGTACACATTAGAGAGGAATCTTGAAAAAAAAAAACAGATGCCTGACAGTAGCTTCTGATCTCCTGACCTTTGGATCGTCGGCGATCAGCTCAGACCTCGAGTAATTCTCGATCGATCTAGAGGCAAGGAAGAGGGATCCATTAAGTGGGAGCTCTCGGATCGCGAGAATGAAACTTCGGGCACACGTTTAGGCTTCCGTCTACGTGCTTGCTTCGGATTAACAAAAAAAAACGCCATGTTAGAAAAAACGTTGAAGACTCGTTTGATCTTCCGGTCCCGATACAGCGCCGGCAGGTCGACGGGGATACGTAAAGATGAATAATATTTAACATGTGAAGAGATTGATCGATGATTTTATTGTGCTCCGTTTGTCGATTTTTTCTTAACAGTCCAATTTGTTTTATTTTTTTTTCGTAATCTAACTTTTTGCCTCTAAGTATGAAAAAAAAAATCAGTAGCCTTTAGCAGTGATCGAAGAAAGATTCGATCCCTCTTGAAACGTTTGCCTGCCGGCGGATATTGGGAACCCATGTATCTCGCTTCTTCGTTTTCTTCTTCCCTTGACTTTTCGCCTCGTTTCAGCGCGCGACTTCCGGTGCAAGGAATTACTGCGAACATAGAAATGAGCTGGTTTGCGAATTGAACGAAGCGGTCTTGTTGAGCCCTGGGATAAAAGAGAACGAGAGCTAGTGTCGGAAACCACACAAAGAATCTCGACGTGACACGAAGAATCGTATCCTCGGAGGATCTTCCATTGAGAAAGAGGAAAGACAAACGGGGCGAAAAAGCAGAAGATGATGAAGAAGAAGAAGAAGAAGTGTCGAACAGGAAGTGCGCGAGTTACGCCTCATCGGATTGATCGATCCTCACGCGCCTCCGTGGCCAATAATCACGAACGATTTATCTATCGATAACAATAATCACACGGTTCATTAGCGTTCGTGAGGTCAACGAGGGTTGCGACCACAAGCGCAGTAAGTGAGAGGAGGAGCTTCCGCTTTCGAGCCCGCTCCGTGCTCCACTCTGGGGCGAAGAGAGACAAGCTACGAGATCCAGGGGCGGCAGGGGCAGGGAATTGGCAAATTGGCCAATCGATTCACTTATCGCGTGTAAATATGGACCGGACTTCAGGATCGCGATGATGATGATGATGGGCATGATGATGATGATGATGATGATGATGATGATGTTGATTACGAGAGCAAAGAGGGTACGTAGGCGAGAGGGAGCAGGGCAAGGAAGAAGAAGAGCGAAGAAGGAACGAGCAAAAAAAGAAGAAACAATCAGGAAGAAGAATGAAGGAGAGGGATGAAGAGAGAGAGGAGGTTGGCTAAAAATAAAAAAGATACGATGAGGAAGAAGGATAAGGAAGGAAATACGAAGAAAGGAAAGGATAGAATATTAAAAAGAAATAAAAGGAACGATCGCGAAGTAAAGGAAGAAGAAAAAAATCGAAGAAAGAAAAGGTACGATCAGAGAGAAATAAGGAGAAACAAATACAAATAAAAACAATGAAGGTAGGAGAAGAGGAAAGAAGATCAAAGAGAAAAGGGACCAGCCAGGAAGACCTGACAAGAACAACTTGGAAAGAAGATGAAAGAAGAAGGAAGGAGGAAGTGGCGGGGAACAGGAGTCAGCATGAGGAACTAAGAAACTCTCTCTCTCTCTCTCTCTCTCTCTCTCTCTCTCTCTCTCTCTCTCTCTGTCTCTCATATCCACATCCACCAGCCTTTTTTCATCCCTTCCATCCAGCCCTCCTCTAATTCTCAATCATCTCGGTATTCGCCAGCCTCCATTGATGCTTCTCATCACGCCGATTTACACACACACACACACAAACACGCGTACATACCTACCGACGGAACTGCGACCTAACTCATCCCCGGTTGGAAAGATATTGCCCATTTTTTTTTCTTCGCGTTTCTTGCCATGCCACGGTTACTGTTTTATCATCGCGCCTCGTTTCCGCTGCCATGAAAATAACAGCAACAGACGCTCACCTGGCATCGTTCGTTCTCTCTATCCGCATGTATTGTTTCAACGTTCATTCTGGGCTCTGTTATCTCATTCTCGTTCAATGCAACTCCTCGTTCATCTCACTCCCAAGGCAAGAGCGCACAAGTGCGTCTATGCATCGCGAATTGTTCCTATTCAGGTGTAAGATTTCCGGGCGTGTAATAGCGTTAGGCATCGGCGCACGGACAGAGAAGAATGAGAGACAGAGGAAGAGAGAGAGAGAGAGTGGCAGAGAGAGAGAGAGAGAGAGAGAGAGAGAGAGCAGCGAAAGAGGATGGAGAAAGAGAGATAATGTTTTGCGGAGGGACACCTGAAGGTCTAAAGATTCGCTTGAATGGGATTTGTTATACTCGGAGCCTCGAGTGTGCATGCCTGTACATTCGCCTGGACTATTTTACCAGCCATAATAACGATAATAATATTAAGTGTACAAATAAGTTCTCGGTCTGAGAATAAAAAAACAGCTTTATTGAATATTTGCACAAAAAAAATTCCTTCCCGGTCTGGTGTCATATAATACCAACCTAGTAGAATATTTTTCCAGGTCAACAGCTTAGCATAACCGCAAAATATAAATCGTGACCACAGTGCGCAAAAAGAGTTGCGATAACGCGATTGTTAGTCACTGTATGCTCTTCGCGTTGGAATTGAAAAAAAAAAACTTCGGAGCCTGAGGAGATGATTTGGAAGCGATTTGGTGAAGATGCCGTATCCATCAGTACCATGAAGAAGTAGTTTCAAAGGTTGCGGCGTGGGAATTTTGACCTCGAGAAGGGCGAGAGAGAGCACGACGACGAAACAAAAATTTGAAGACGAGCGTTTGGAGCAATTGTTGGTCGAAGATCCTTGCCAAAGTGCACCGTTAATAGACGAAATTGAGCGCAGACGGCATAACACAGACAACGGACGTAGGCCGGTCAAATTGCTGCATGACAATGCCAGACCGCACTTAGCTAAAAGAACCAAAGACGCTTTAGATTCGTTGGGCTTGGGAAGCTTTGCCACGCCCGGCGTATTCACCAGACTTGCCTCCTTCCGATTACCACTTGTTTGCATCGATGGGTCACGCTCTTGCTGAGCAGCCCTTTGGTTCGTACGAAGATGTGAAAAAATGGCTCGATGAATGGTTTGCAGCAAAAGGGGAAGATTTTTACTGGCGTGGTGTTCACAAATTGCCCGAAATATGGGAAAAATGTATAACAAGCGATGGAGCATACTGTGAATAAAGCACTTTTTATCATTCTTCCGAATTTAACGTGTTTTTTTTTTTTTTCGAAAAAAAATCCGCATTTCATACTTGTACACCTGGTATATATATATGCGTTTCCTTTGTGAAGAACATCGAAAGCGAAAGGGGCGGAGACCGGGTGTGGATGAGATAGAACGAGAGACGGAGAGAAACAGACAGGCAGAGAGATGGCATACTCACACATTAAAAATACGAAACAGTACTTCTGGATAGCGTCGTAAATAGGTGAGCCCTCGGGGTACAGACTTCACATTCGCACCTGCCTCGTGCTTTCATTAAAAGGTGTACATGCGTTTGTGTACACATCATACGTAATTTGTTTATGAAGTCAGAAGGCTTGTATGCATTTGTGTGAGTTGAAATATAGTGTCATAACAAGGAATGAAAAATTTCAATTTTGGGAAGCTTCCATTTGACTAACTATAGCTAGTCAAGTTTTTGTTGTAATTTTTTTCTTCTTTTTTTCCAACAGATGCTGTTTGTAATATGAAGAAAAAAAACATTTCAATGTTTTCTTTGTCATTTTTATTCAATTTCGAAAAAATCATAAACAGAACCAATCAGTTCAAACTCGTTTAATTCGTAGCAACTAGGTTTACCTGGTTAAAACCAGTTTTAACTAACATTCAAATTTATTTATCACAAAATTCTAGTTTGCACAAAGAAAAAATAGATGTGAGGAAAATGGTCAGTCAGAACTAATTGTCCTCTGCAACCCTATAGTTCTTCGATGACGCCTCTTTTCCTGAAACATGTCTTTTTTAGCTAAAAATGCAATACTGGGGCGAAAAAAATCGTACGAGACTTTCTAAAAAACAAAAATGTAGGTTTTGATTTGCTTTTTAAGTTTACCATGGAAAACACCGAGGAAAAAATTTTCTACAAACTTTGCAGTTCATTTTCGACGGCCAAAAAATAGCCGAAAAATGGCCACGTTCAGAAGCGCGCACCGGGGCGAAAAAAAAATCGTAGAGAATTGTCTAAAAAGGCAAAATAAAGGTAAACTTGTCCTCTTTAAAACGCCACTTGGGAAATTCAGTTAACTTCATTTTTGAGTCCGCTATGTAAATTTTAGTGCGTTAAGAAATTTCGACTAGTGCGTACTTTTTTTTGTCCAGTACTGTATATATACATTGAAATTATATTGCAAATGAAATGCCGTCTACAGTTTTCAGTTACAGAATATGAAAAATAGAAAACGAGTAAAAAAAAACACAGTAGGTAATGTGCGAAGGATATATTTGCCAACCGGGTAAATAATCAATATTACAATGTGCACACACGGTCAAAAGACTTTCTTATTTTTTTTTTTTTGGTGGACGATGAATATTCATCTTGGTGCTATAGGAGAATCGTACAGCGATAAAGTATAATCGACTGTTTAGTGCGTCCGCATAATGGATCGTTTCCTCCCCTATTCGGTTATTCCACTTGTCGTACAGCCCCGAAAGGATACGGTCTATCAGAGGCGGATAAGCGAGGACCTCTAATTCCTTTGAACAGTCAGCTTCAGGCCTTTGGGTTTCACCGAATCACAAAGTGTTCTGCAAAAAGACATGTATATTTATAAAAACACACACACACACATATATATATATATATATATATATATATATTGTTCTAGCTTGGAGTTTAGTGAAAGGGGTAGGATCGTAAAAATATCATGGAATACGAAAAAAACGCTGCTTGTAATAGGACAAAAATTAAGATTAAAAGAAAAACGACGCGAGAAAAAGTTCATATCGTCGGAACTTACACCCTGGCACAAGCGACAACTGGGGGAAAAGTTATGTTGGTTTGAGGTGCACTATAATACGACCGCTCCGATTGCAAAAAATCTTTATTCCCCGATGTTATGTTATAAAAGAAGATGGTACGGTTCACAATGCTATCCTCATGCTGCAGAATCAAGGATGTTTCGGACGACCATGATGCGTAGATCGAACCTCCTTTATCGACAGTGACCCGGTAGAAAGCAACCAATGGTCGAGGGTGTCCTTCCTGTAGCTGATTGTTTAAATTGAAAAAAACACGTTACAACAATGGCAGAACATATTCAAACAATTTTCATACACCACAGTAACGATCAATGAAAGCAAAAAGTATCCGAAATGCCCTCAAGCCCATGTGTCACACCGATCGAGAGGCCATAAGTAAGAGACAGATATCTGATTTGAAGATTCCCAGTGTTATCCGAGACGGATGATATTTCGGAGAAAGAAAGAAAGAAACGAAAAGCCTTACGTTCTGTTGGACAACGAACGACAACGTCTTTCTCTTCGTTCGACCGAAATGTGATCCGTCTAGGAGAAAACTTGGTCGTAGAATTTTTACTGACCGGACTTGTGAGCCATGCCCTTGAGGTATCATTGGATGGGACCGTCGGGCAAAAAGTTAATCCAAAATGGGCGAATCGTGAATTTACAAGTCTAGATCATGTCGTACATGTTACAAATAGCCAATTTAATAATAAATTAACACTTAGAAATGTTAATTTTCCACTTTTAATAATAATTGAAGTTAAATTCAACGATATTGGCGCGTGCTTGACTGAGGTTTTGTCAGTGACTGTACATCTGTTTGAACTGTCAAACAAAAAAAAAATCTCAATTTTTTAATTCAATTAATACGTTCAGATTATCTTATTATTATCAATAATTACCCAAAAACTCAATATATATTGAGTTTTTTCCAATGATTGCTATTAATTCATCGTTAAAAAAGGCGATGCTCCTTATTACTTGAATTAATTTCTCGACAATTACGATTTATTTCGATTTATTTGAAACTTAGCACAATCAATCATTGAACCTAGATCTTGATGATATAATCTTTTCAGAATTTACGGCGATTTAGTTCCATTCGTTTCGCAACCATTAACGTCTGCAGAAGCTGTTTTCTCATAATAACTGAATTATTTGGTGAACAATTCTAAAATAATGGATGTATTATTATTCTATCAAGAACTGTCATTCCTGAAATCTTCAAGAATTTTGGCAATTTTTCAATATCCACCCTTCGTGGTAGAAAAGAAAAACTTTTTTTTACTATTTTAAATATTCATCTATGATATAATATATTAATAGACATAATCGAATGTGTGTCTGTGCGTGTGTTTGTGTTCTTTTCAAATTGCCATCGATCATAAGAAATAATATAATTAATATTCCTACGTCCTTTATCTGAACCACAGGTGTCGGTGGATCACACTTATCCTTAAAACCTTGACTCTCATGCACCACGCCAACGTATTTTCCTGGTGGAAGTCGAAGAGCGAAGCCTCTATCAATTTTAACGGAAAACATCTGCTGTGAAATATTTACGCGGTCGATGGTTTCGTTGTTGGGGTAGGATACCGTCATCACGGCATGTATCTGTTGCACAATAATTCCATCACATAAAAAATAGCCACGACGTAAAGTAAAGAATTAAAGATTTCGGTAAGGTTTCGTTTGAACGGCTATTAGGCGCGTACCATCGACAATTAACGAGCCCGGGGTTCTTACATATTTTTTTGTTTGTCGTATACGCACCGATAACTGATTTTTTTTTTTACGTTTTAATATAGATATTACTTTTTCGAACACGTGCCATTTTGCTGCTGTGATCAATTATTTCTGCAACTGCGCTTGTGGCAACAACCAGTATCAATGCAATCGTCTTCATCGTATCGATTTTTTTCTTTTCTTCAAGAAGCCTTTTTCACTGCTTTTACGTTTTTTTTTTTTTTTTTTTTTCGTATTACCGTTATTGAAAAAAATACTAAAGCTTCGAGCGCTGTAGCTCGCGTAAGAATGTCACTTGTCGGAGGATTGAGAAGAAATAACACCGTTTCGCCAGGATTTTCTGTATATATATCTTTACGTGCACGAAGAAACTAACGCAGCGATAATATGTATATTTGCATTTAAATAAGTTTCCTTTGTTGATACTAATTTATCATTGGCTACGAGTTATCGAGCGCGAACGTCGCTAATTAAATACTTCATTATCGCAAGCGAGAAAAAAAAGATGTCAATTACAGCAACGCTGTTTTTATCTCATATATATAGAGCTACACGTATTTTTAAGCCACCACGCTAAGTGCAAAACCGATACAGCAAAGTTGATGATAAAGGATTCAAAAGAAGTTAATGGAAGAAAAAAAATATGTAAAAAATGCTCGTTGCAAAGAGATCTCGCGGTATTTCGCAATAATCATTCGCATTTCTCCAGTATTTTTTTTTATCGCCAAGTACGACCTCATTATGAAAACGTGCCGACAGCAAATTTTTATTACACTTTTTGTATTGTGCGAAGCATTGGATGACGTTTTTTTTCTTCTTTTCCATAATGCATATCTTTTCATAAAGCATCAAACGTTTTCAGTTTAAATGCGTTTTACCCAGTGAAAACTAGTTCTTACAAAACGCCTTCCTTACAAGCAGTTTTTCTCAGTAAAAACTAGAATTTGCTGATAAATAAATTTGAATGGTAGTTCAAACTCGTTCTAAGCCCAAACAAAGCCAAACAGTTTTAACCGATTCAATTCGTGAGAACTAGTTTTTCCTTCAGCGTTCCAAAATGGAGGTTAAAAAAGAGAAAATTCGATACATTCTTCAGTACCACTACGACCAAGGTAAAAAGGCGGAGCAGGCGGATCTCTTTTTTTACCGCCATTTTGGAACGCTGTAACACAAAACTGGCTTCACTAAACACAAAACTGTCAAAGAACGTTTTTTTTAAGCGTAATGTCACCTTTAAATCGCCGTATAGTATGACCCGATGCGATGTATACATCATGAGATATGGCTCACTAAAGACATCTAGCGGAAAACGCTCAGAACTTTTTACTTCACCCAATATTATGTACACATGTTTTTTCACACCACCACGTTAAGCCAAAAACTAATACAGGGAAGTGCAAGTTGATTGAAAAAAAAATGTTTTATAAAAAAAATTCATTGCAAAAAGATTTTTCAGTACTTCGCAATAATTATTCGTATTTCTCCAGTGTTTTTTTTTTTATCACCACGTATAACCACATCAAGAGAACGTGCAGTTTGCCAATTTATAACATTTTTTATTTTGTGCGAAGCGTTGGACGACGTTATTTTTTTGTCTTTTTTTTCTCATAAAGCATAAATCCTTCTAAGACACGACGAAGCAAGAGCTCTATATTTCGCGATGAAATCGTTGCTCGCGTTGTGTGTTCCGCGATGCTTTACAGCCCTCTCGGTTGGCCAATAAAGGCCAACGGGTTCGCTCCCTGACCATCATCGTGCGTTTGGACCATAGCCCTCTTTGACAGGCGCATGTACTCTTGATATTATTAAGCATTCCTCGGGACTATCGGGAACGCGCGAGGCGCAGCGATGATCCGTTCGATATGAAGCCGAACTATCGATAGTATAGGAACGAATATTTTGTGGGGTCAGCTCTTGTACCGTTGCAATACTTTATACAATATATTTATATATATTTATATACACAGATATTTATATATACAGATATTTATAAGCACTCATATATACAGGGCGTCTCATTCGACTCGACCCCCTCGAATATTTTCGAAACGCTTGATTACCCCAAAATATACTATTGAAAAAAGCAAAGTTGATCTTACGGTGTTTTCCATACGTACAATAAGAAAAAAAAATACAATCTTAATGTTTGCATCGTTGGCGTATAACGAAAATGATTTTTTTTTCCCCAAGTTGTCTCTGGCAAATTTGAGCTATGAAAAATCACGCAAACATTTTTTAGAATCGTTGTTCAGCGCTCTACTGAATCTGCAAAATATGGTTTTGGATAATAATAAAAATAAGAAATTGAATCTTCGTTTCCTTCCAACGATGCCAATTTCAAACTCCAGAAAAAAATCTTTTTCTTAAATGTATTTTAGTATCACTTTTAGTATCACGAACATTGAAAATATTCGAATGGGTAGACTCAAATGGGACACCCCATATATTATGTATATATCGATATACGGTGTGTGTGTGTGCGTGTGTGTGTGAAATGTATATTCACGTTGTTGTGAGCGCAAGCCTCACAAATTTTAAATATTCCGAAGATATTGCCTCCAAAGTTATATATATATATATATATATATATATATATATGGCTGCGGTAAGCTCGCACCCGAGAGCAACAAGGGCAGAGCAATTTGGCATATAATTCTCGTCGATGTGGGACAACGTCGAACTTATCGATACCCACGATCGCATACACAGGGGCATCATTTAATAATTTTCATCCACGAAATTCCTCGAACGTAGAATTAATGAAAATTCCCCAAGACAAAGTTTCAAACGTGCTTGCTTCTTTCAACCCTTCTTGGATTTTATTAAAGACCATTTTTCTTTTTTTACTTCCACGCGAATGGATTATGCAGGAACTCTGATTCATACTCGGCGTCGAATATAGATAGATGCAAGTTTGAGAAGAAAAAAAAAAACTGAATGAATTTCAAATCGTTATTTGTGCATTGAAGCAGAGAGAGAGGAATCTCTAAAATTTATTAAATTTATTTCTGTCTATTTTGAAGAAACGAGACTTGTTTATTATCCAAAAATATGGAATTTTTCTCTTTGGGCTTGCTTGTAAGAATGGGTCAGAATAATTTACTTTTATGTACGATTATCAAATGTTTTCTTTTAATCCTTTGGCGAGAATAATTATCGTTGGGAACGAATTTAATGAAAATTGGTTTATTATAAATTTAGTAATTGCGTCAACGAATCGCCGAGAATGCGTTCGCCCTTTCGCGCGAACGACAAGAGAACGAAAGGTGACGAAAAAAAAAACAAGAAAAAAATTGTGCTCTTATTATACGAAAAACATTAACCGGCAGTAAATGTTTTACTCGAATACGACTTGCGTTCACGACAACGTGTAATTTTCGCGGAATAACAGTTAAAGTAACAAAGCGATATACGTTTACCGATCCATTTTTCGCGGGTGTAAAAACATTTTTTTGTTGTGTGTGTGTGTGTGTGTTCGCGTTTTTTTTTAACGCTGGCCATAATATTCGATTGCCAAACAACAGGTGTGAAAATTCCCACGCTGGCGCGCGCACGTATTGGGAGAAAACTATTATTTGCCTTCGTATTATTTCGCTTGATTGTCGTTGTTGAAATATTTTTCGCTCGCCATTCGATTGACGCAATAATCGTAGTGGTATAGCGGCGTGGACTTTAGAAAAATAGAAACGCAATTATGAGTACATTGAAGCTGAACCTAAGCGAATAAATTTCACATATAAGAAAAACCAAAATCGGTGCAATAAAATTCAAATCAGCAAAAAAAAATAAGGTAAATTAAAATGAGTAAGCAACCAAAAAAAATCGGCATTATTGTAATACAAAAGTCGGCAAATTGTTTTCAAAAAAATCAAAATCAGCGTTAGCAGAAAAGAGAATGAAAAACTAGAAAAGAAAACGAATGTGGAAAGATTCGTCTTGCTCGACATGGAAATCCGAGAACCTGATCCTATCTAAGAATTCTTCGTTCAATTTTTTTCCATTGTTTTCTTTTAATTATCAATGATACGCAGTAAACGTGAGCAAAAAAATATATTTTTTCTCTTAACCCCCTGTATTATCACGACACAAGTACACGAGCCATATAACTCGAACCCTTCGTCGCTGCACGGCACGTACGGAGTCATAAAAAAGCTTGAATGCAACAAACAAAGCAGCAGTCAGAGAAAGCGAAACGATTGCTGCCCTTTTTGTCCATTTCAGTTCATTATTTTCCAGGTTCGCGTTTTTTTTTTATAGCGCACCACGAACCGCAGATAATTATTTACGCCTTACGAGAAAAAAAATCAGTGAAAAATTATTTAAAAAAAAATCTTATCAATAGAAAATTATATTTAAAAAATCGCAATAAAAAGTTAAAGTAATAAATCAAATGTAAAAATTATAGAGATCTTCGTCTGAATTTTTTATCAAATATAATTATAATTTTCGGAAAAACAAATCATTTTTTCACAATTATACTTGAAAAACATAAAACGCCGCTAATGAATAAATAAGCCTAAGCAGGGGCGGAAGGGGGGAGGCAGAAATTCCTCACCACCCAATGCAACAGACAGTCACGCGTATACGCGACTATGTAAGTGGTCACGCAGCCGCGGCCAAAGTATTGAATAATTAATGCGCCGGTATGAATTTTTCTACTCGCAAGGTCAAGGGAGAGGGAGGAGGATGGCAAGGAGATATTCCTCACGCTCCGCCACTCCGTCGAAAATCTCAATTGCCCCGTTAAATTAAACTACCCGCCTGTTCTACCAAACATCGTTGTAGCTGTTATTATTGTTATTATTATCGTAATACCGAGACTGGGAGCGCGTATGTATAATATGTACGAGGCAAAGCGTTCAGTAATCGTGCAACAATCTCGGTGTCCCGTAATGCGGTAAATTAAAATATGTAATTATGATATATATATACGTATATCCGTAGTATATATATATATATAAGCCGGGGCCAACGATATTTTATAGGGAACGAATATAAATTTACCAGGGATCAAACGATTTTTTTTTTTCACTTTTTCACAATGCCATTTAATTTTTTGACAAGCTTTCCTTATTTTTTCGGGAAAAGAAACGTGAACAAAAAAAATATATGTATATATTAAAAATTTATTTTGCAGATATGAAACAATCGGAGAGAGGCGACAAGTCGATGTTGTCGGGCAACGCACAACCGTCGGACGTATTCTGTTCGGTGCCGGGTAGGCTCTCGTTGTTGAGCAGCACAAGCAAGTACAAAGTGACGGTTGCCGAGGTGCAGAGACGATTATCGCCACCGGAATGCCTAAATGCCAGTTTACTCGGCGGTGTATTACGAAGGTGAGCATCAGATTTCTTCTTCTTCTTATTATTATTGCATAACATTATTGAATATTAAATTAGCTTACTAATCATCATAGCAAAAAAAACGACTGACATTTTCATCTCCTTTTCCAATTTATATTAATTATATTTAGTTTGTGTATTGACATAAGGTACGGACAGATAAAGAATAATCAAGTAGTGGATATCAGACGAACCCTTTCGCTCATGAGATCCACAAAAACAAGGATAGAATAGAAGAAATTATCGAAATTTCCCAGAGACGTGTACATGTGTATGTGGGTACGTGCATATGTATAGCCTATATATCCACACGGTATTCACATCTGCGGGAGTGGAGTCGCTGAGAAGAATCCTCATCGTAACCTCCTTCGGTCGATTCAACGCACGAAATAAACGCTCTTGCTGTATCTTCGTTTCATTCACGACTATAATTCCTCGTTCGCTCTCTCTCTCTCTCTCTCTCTCTGTATCCTTTCGTTCCCCGTTGCGGGCGTCTCGCTCCTGTCTCATTCATACACGTGGACGTATAATCATCATGATAATGATTATTGTTATAATAATAATGATAATAAGCGGGCGGGCAGCCGAGGGACGAGAGAATCGCTCGAGAGCTCTTCAGCAGCCTCTTGACTTCCTACTCTCCCTCTCTCTCTCGGCCTCTCTTTCTCTGTCGTTTCTTTTCTTTCTCTTTCTCCCTCTTTCTCTCTCATCTCTTTTCGTTTCTTCCCTTTAACAACACTTTATGTGCACCGGCAGCCAAGCACCAAACAGACGATTATATTTCTCGCCGTACACAAGCATACACAGGGTGTCCAAAAAGTTAGACCTGGAAATTCGAAAACCTTACGGTCCATCCTACAACGGGACGAAAAGTTCTTCGGCAATTTTTTTCATTTTCCCTTTGCTTCGTAGAAAATCGTTGTAAAGGTTCATTCTCACGGGTACATTCCATCTCCGTTCTCTAACCATTACATGAAGCACTAAGGTTAAAAAGAAGAAAAAAAACGAGGATTTTGCGTGGACAATATGTTAAAGAAAAGAAATATTGAGAAAGATTATACCACACTATTTAGATAACTGACAGAATGACGAAACCAATGTTTTTCAGTATTTCCGCCGTATTTTCCCTCACCAGTTCAATTAATTTTTTGTCATTGATACTTAAATATCAACAAATTTGTACGAACAACGTGAACGGAAACGGTACGGAACGGTGACGGAACCTATAATGAGAATTAAGCTTAAACCGAAAAACACTAACATCATTTGTGAACGCTTTGGTTGTAAATATCGTTAGAATTTTGTAAGAACCTGCAATGAGTTTGTAATTACGGACGACAGTGTGAGTGAGACCACACACCTATGAGGAACGGGCAGGAACATTTCCCCATGTACTCGTATCCCTAAAGTTTCGATAATTACGGTTTCTCCTTTGGGACACCCGGTGTACGCGTTTGTAAATGCTACTCTCGGTGTGGTTCGCCGCGGCGGTGAACACCCGGCTGGTTTATCCCGTTAAACCTTCAAACACCATTATATCGTCCCACGCAGAAACACGAAAATTCACACGTTCATCTCTCCCTCCCTCTTCACATAAATATCCTCCTCCCCCCCTTCCACCTCACGTTCCATCATACCTGCCGCTGCTACAAAGATGTAATTTCTGGAGCGAGAATGATAACGATTTGCATTTTTCAGTGAAACAAATGATTATTAAAGAAATCAATTGTTTAGACGAATTATGATCGAAGATGCACAAACTGGAAATCGGTGGAATACTTGATTAAGGGACTGTTATTTTCCGGAAGCTCAAGTAAATTTCAACAGCTGTTTTGATTAGCCGATAATTGAATCGAATAATCGATCGGAGTGAAACGATCGAGTTCATTCACACTGCCGCACGATGATAAAGATTTTTTATTGAAAATTCTATTAAATCCAGTACAACAAGAAAGGCCTCGGGATTCTCGAGTTCTCGTTGGAAATCGCGCGTATTTTTGACACGTGGTACTCACGATCACTCGACGGCCAACGCACTGTCAAAAAATAAACGACATTTCGACAGAAATGTATATGCAAATGGGATGAAATTTATTTTGCACATAAATATTTCTTTGCGTTCCTCTCTCTCTTATTCTTTTTCACGAATCAAGTACGTCTATAGTAAAAAACAAACGACCAATCTTCTCGATATCCCGGTCATTAGAATCCGCGGTATCCGCTGAGCGTAAAACACAAACGTGTCAGAGAGGGAATTATCATACGGAGGGTCTCGTCTTGTCAAAAAAAAAAAAAAAAAATCACCGATGCAAAGTCAGGGCCGAAAAACTGGTAAGAATATTCATGCCTTGATATAAATCAGCGAACGTTATAAAGTCTCTCGACGCGCAGTCTCGTTTACACGCAGACGCAAAATAATACACGCGTCTCTATAGCAGTATTATAATAGTACGTGTATGAAAATAGACACATACAGGGTGTCCTATTCGGAGTCCCGAACAAACTGCTATCTCAGAAAGTACACATTGCAATAAAAAATGTTCGAAATGAAGCCATATTTTTAAAAAATAAACTGCGCTAAATTTTCGCTTTGGCATTTTGCTACATTTCGAACGGAGACACTCGGTATACTCGGTGTCAATTAGTATCGAAATTCGTAATACTCTAACGACACACTTTCGTCCGAGACAAGTGATCCGAGCATTTCGATGAAATTTATACGAGATTGGTTACACGTTCTATTTAATGTTAAATATTACTAATGGATTGCCGGGATAAAATTGTAGGGGGAGCCGAAAATTTGAAAGCTACGAGAGTTAATTTCTACCTCATCCCTGTCTCTCTCTCTGTCTCTCTCTCTCTGACTTCCTCTCTCTCTCGCTATCTCTCTCCCACTTTCTGATAGTAGTGTGTGTGTGTGTGTTTCTAACGGTAAATGATAATATACCAGGTTTTTGTAACGCGTTCAGGAGGTCTTATGCGAAGATTCACGAATACTTACTGACAGCCCGCTCCTTTGATTTATAACTCAACTCGTTATGTAGCTATACGCAGAAGCGAGCAGCGTGCGCATATGCATAGAGAATATTCGCATCGCTTTATCTGATTCGCGAGAATTTTCGTTTTTTTGCCCACTAGGCTGTACGATACATCTCGCGCATTTGTTCGCACGAGTAAGAGGAAAAGCGAGATATTTCAGACCCAGAGCCATAGCGAGAATGAGAGAGAGAGAGAAAGATATATAAAATAATTGCCAAGTAATTGTGGAGAGGAAAAAAATGTTCTTTTGGGAAGTCGAATCTCCTTCGATTGATCGATTTTAATTGATCGCTTCAATCTATTCAGTGGAGTCGGGAAGTAGAGGAATAAAAAGAATTTTTTAAATTTCTTTTTCTTTTTTTATTCTAATTTTTTCTCACAATATTTCCTTATATTTTTTTTTTTGCCACAATCAAGTAAACTAATTTCGTTTTTCTAGCCTCTCGCATTTTTTTCCTCGAGAACAAGAAAACGAGTGCTTTTTTTTCGCTGAATGGGGAAATTGTTACCCAGTCCTTAAGAGTTTCGTTACCAAAATGAGGTGGTTCAGGCCGTGAAGGAGATTCCTTCGAGAAACTAACGATGCCAGCCCCATCAGGTCTGGAGCTCGTAGAAATTCTATCGAATAATGCGAGGAGGAAGATTTATACAACTCTCTCGTTCTCACTTTCTCGCTCTCTCCTCTCCCTGTCGAGATACCTCAACAGACAAGGGAAATGTGCACCAAGAAACAAGCACATCCCCCTCAGATCCTCTCGTCTCTTCGCCACAGAGACGACAAGGAACAATCTCCGTAACGTACGAACGGACCAGGGCTCGTTTCTCGTCAAGACAAGCCTCTGTAATGAGTTAAGCACGCTTCTCGTCACGTCCGGAAACGCTATAACGATGATACGGCCTTAAATCATGAAATATGAGAATTCCCGATTCTCGATATGATTGTGAGTCAAAGATTTACGAAAATAGCACGAATTCATTGCGAAGGGAGAGAGAGAGAGTGAGAGAGAGAGAGAGAGAGAGAGAGAGAGAGAGAGAGAGAGAGAGAGAGAGAGAGATGAGCATCTGTTAGAAAAAATAATGCAAATTACAAATGATTATTTTCTATGATGACATAAAAATTTGACAAAATATTTCCCCATAATGACATATAAAAATGTGCAAAGTGTAAAGGAATATTCGTTCCAGTATTTCCTAATAAAAAAAAAATATATCTCCATCATACTTGCTGATAAAGATATTTGTAAAAATAGGTGTTAAAAAAATCATAAATAAGAATACTGAACTTTTAAGACGTCCTTCATACATTACATTTTTTTAGCGGCTCAGCTTTCATACGCGATAAAAAGAATTACCTTTCGCAATTCTGTTTATAATTAATCTCATTTGCATTTTGCCGACTCAAGAATATTCCCAAAAAAATCTGGGAAACTGTCACCAACAAAGAATAGAGATATTTTTTTCCCCAAATTGAGACGTGTACAAGCCCAACAGTTTTTCGAAGACAGTTGAACAAAGAAATTGGTTCACAGCTTCGGGGAGAAGGCCAGCGCGACACATTGTGTGCAATCGAGGAAAGGAGTGAATGAATTACCGAGGCTTTGGAACACCTACGTATGCGTCTGTGTGTGCCCATGCTGATGATAAAAGATCGGAAGGGCGTATCGAGTGTGTTGAGCTCACATGAAGTATCTTTCTCATCTCTACATCATCATTCATGCGAGAATTCATCTAGTCCGTTCATTAATCGGGTGCTAACGAAAAAGGCGTAATCCACTTCGAGTTCGACTCATAGAATCTGGCGAACCGAGCCCTTCTCTTCGCCAGTACAGTCTATAGTTATATACATATACACACACATATATATATATGTGTGTTTATATATGTATATATACACGCGTAGAGTCAAATTCGTCCAAGCTGAAATAGAAGAATAATTTCTTTGAGAGAAAATATATGGACGGTGGGAGGAGGTAACAAAAGTGAATGAACGACTGTATATCGTACAAGGATACATCACGAGAGGCAAAAACATTTTTAGGACCCGTTATACTCGGACCAACAAACCGAAATGATTGATAGTCATCGCTACGTGGTATATACGAAAGAGAGACAGAGAGAGAGAGAGAGAGAGAGCACGAGAGAGAAATGGATAGTTGCATAGATATTTAGTGGCTGGATGGAGTCTCGACCGAAGAACGATACCAAACCCTTGCGAAAAATTGACCGCGTAGCCCCAATAAGTTTCAGTGCCTTCGATGGCCTGAACGTGGCAGTTCTGAAAGGGCCCAAATTAGGCTCCCGAAAAGGGGATATCACGTTTGGGTGGCTGAATTCGAAGGGGCTTGAGCAAGGATACTCCCATCCTGGTCGGGTTCTGTCGGGGCAGCTGAGGAAAAGTTTGAAAAATTATGGAGACAAAAAATTGCGAATAAAAAAAAAATGTTTGAAATACCCAACGTGTATGATGTCGCGATCGCTACGTCGAATCGCTCAACTTTTGCACAACGTGTCACGCGCGCGCCTACGAATTATGCAAATCTCCTTTCTCTCTTTCGCTCTCATTTGAATGCTCTCTCCTCCTCTTCCTGCCCCCATGATTTCTCGTCCGCTCTCTCCTCCAAAAGCACTTTTTTCATCGTCGATTCTTACCTGTTTCGTTTTTTTAAAATCTTTTCTTTTTGGTTATTCCCGCGTGTCTCTTTGCCCCATTCTCACAGATATTATTCTTTTGATAGCCCAGGACGAAATGATTAATGGCGAAATTCTCATTTCGAAATTGCGCCTGACGCGCTTATTCTCACAAAGTGTTGCTCGATCGCGTCATTATTTCGCAACGCGTACGACGACAGAATTTGCTCTCGATGAGCCATTCCCCTCCTCTCCTCCCTCCTGCATCTTGCCTCGACTCGTTTCTTCACTGATGTTTTTTTTCTTTTCGTTTCACTTAACATTGGATAACGCAAAAATGGTTTCTTTCCGTAATTTTTTAGGGCAAAGTCGAAAAATGGAGGAAGACTGTTGAGGGAAAAGCTGGAGAAGATCGGACTGAATCTACCGGCCGGAAGAAGGAAGGCTGCCAACGTCACCCTCTTAACGTCCCTGGTGGAAGGTGAGACCAATTTCCAATCGATTTTATACAATGCTTGGGTTTGTCTGAGATCAGCTTGAACTTTTTCCCCGATGCAAACTCGTAATTTCATTCACGAAGGCATTTTCAATATTACCACGTTATCAGGCTTTTTTTATCCCGCGGAAAGGCCAGAAGTAATGAAAAAAATGACAAGAATCTTTTATCGTATGGCAAAGAGTGTGCAGAAGTCCTGTTTGGCCGTACGCCTTGTCTCCGAGAGATTGATGGCTCTTTATTTCTTGCACTTTTGTTCGTCTTTGTACGTGTGTGTGCGTATATTCCTGCGTATCTGCGTAGCTATTATATTTACCATTCATTGCAATCGCAGATCTATCTCGACGTTTCGGCTGTGCCTTTACTTCGAGCACAGTACACTGACGAAACATTGGGGGAAAAAAAAATGAAAGTTCTATACGACATTACCCACATACGAAATTTCTCGTCTCCTACGCTAATTGTTGTACACAGGCACAAAGTTTAAACTTTTGAGGCTTCCGAATGATTAAGTTTGAATTTTCGCTATATTTACGCTACCGGCGAAAAGTTTTCGGACAAAAATTCAAAAAAGTTCCGGAACAATTTTTTATGCCATTTCTCCGATAGTTGATAAATAATTTTTTATGCCATTTTGCCGATAGTTGATAAATGAATTTAATAAACGGCATTTTAAAGGGTAGGAATTCACCTTCATTCCGTTTAATTGTAATGTAATTCTACAGTGCACTATATACACACGCTCACACACACATATATATATCAAAATATTATAACAGATATCATGTACATCGACGAGGGATTCCTGGTCGGTTCTCTCTTGGACCCAGCCTCTCCATTTCGCATAAGCTTCACGAGCCATCGTCGATTTAATGACGGTTACCTGGTACATGCATATTACAGATCCTCGCATATACATATATCCGTGCGGTGTGGACGTTGATTATAATTTATGAGCGTTGCCATGGCTTCGGCATAAAACACTGCGGTGCTGGATCACTTTTATTCTTATTTTCTTTGTATTTTTAATTTAACTTTTTTGTCTCATTTTTTTTTCTCGTTCTCGCTCCCTTCGTCTTTTTCGCTCATGTCTTGCCTCTCTGTTTCTCATCGCTTTCACTAGCTCACGTTGGCTCTCTGAAGCTTTGACATCGTCCAAGACTCTATTAGACTCGAGTCTTTTTGGTCGGATCCACGAACGCGAAGCGTATTTTTGAAAATCAGACACAAATAAAATTTAACCGAGCAATTAAAGTCTCACTTGGGTGGTTCGGAAACCCAGTTTTATTTTTCTTTTTCCCGTCGTCGTTTGGGCCAGTCCCGTGACGCAAGAGACAGAGCGATCTCTGTATTATGGTCCCCTGTATTTATCGAATGTTTTTCGCTTTCGTGATCTCGGGAGATGGGGAAAGAGGGATGAAACATCGTTGAGAATATTGCTGGAGACGTTTAATTCGATGTGGCATGTGATCGAGCGATGGATCTCGTTACACGTGAATGTGTGTGTGTGTGTACGCGCGCGCGCGTGTATATGTGCGCTCGATTCTTTTTGTGCCCTCAGCGTAATAGCCCTCTTTCCCGTAAACGAAGACTTTGGATACCGAACCAAATTCCGTTAGCTACAATTTGAACATATACCTATACATAATAATTCATCATTAAATGAATAACCAGTAAGACCTAGTAAGTATATTTTTACGAACTTTTAAATACACATATTTTTAATAGCTCGTCCTGCTTTTCTATTATTATTTAATTAATTCTAAAGTATTATTATTTCGAAGATGGTTATTTTTAGTTAGTGTGCGAAGAGACTTTCAACACGCCCACGTGAGCGCTGTGTACTCGTTCAAAATCATTCGCGAGCGATTGCGTCGTGCGTGTGTGTGGCGCACTTCAATCGAATTCGCCGACGTTACGACACGACGCATCCTCGAATTTTTCATTCGTTTCTCAACGTATTCTTCCTGCTCCTCTCTCTCTCTCTCTCTCTCTCTCTCTCTCTCTCTCTCTCTTTCTTTCTCTCTGTCTTTTTCTTCCTCTTCTACACGACAAACAAGGCATTAAAAGGAAAAAGGAATGTAGAAAAAAAATTAAAATACGACAAAAAAAATCTATGTTTTCGTCATTCGAGCAGACTCTCGCACGACCACGTTTTATGGCGAGCTTTGATGATCTTGGATCTCCCGACAGGATGATATATACAGATATATATACACGTGCGTATGTGCATAAAAGTGTGCGAGTTTGCGAATGACCCACGTGGTTAAGCGCACTCTCGTCTATACGTGATATTCGAGAAGTAACAGAGACAGAGAGAGAGAGTGAGAGAGAGAGAGAGAGAGAGAGAGAGAGAGGGAGAGGAGAGAGGAGAGAGACGGTAACATTCGTTGCATCCGCTCACTGAGAGAAGCAAAGCGGATTTTTTTGTTTGTTTTTTTTTTTTATCTCTTTCAATACAAGACACGAGTTCGAGCGAGGTGATTTCTCGAGGCGGACTCGATGGAAAGAAAGTGTGGGAACATCGGAGGAGGAACGTGTATATCGGAGAGATGACCAGAGAGGACGGTATCGTTTGCTGTGTCAATGTGTATGTGTGTGCGTGTGTATATACTCAGGCCAAGTGTGTTTGTCTCTCCGCGGAGATTCGTGCGTAAATTCGTGTCCGGATTGCCGCGCGTGTTGCAACTGATGTAATACGAACGTTCCTCTTGCGAGAGGGAGAGAGAGAGAGAGGAAGGAGGTAAAAGATAAGGAGGAAGATGAAGTACCCGGTATTTCCTCGCCTACGCTTGCCAGGAGGTATCTCAAAAGAAGGCTCTCTTCGTTCTCTTCTTTTTTTTTCGACTTTGGATTTCTCCTTCTTACTTATGTACCTGTCCATCCTCTTGTTTCTGGACTTAAGCTCTTCGTTTCCCAAAGACTTCGCGACTCTTTTGAGCCTTCCAGTGCTTCCTGTTTTTCGTCTTCTTCCTCTCCGTCCTCGTTCTCTTCCTTGTTTTCTTCCTGTTCTCCTTCCGGTGATATTCGTTCTGTCTCAAGATTCATCTTCGGATTCTTGTTATTCTTGAACCTTTTTTCGCTCCATTCCCGAGTGTCGTCTCGAAACGATTAACCCCACTTAAATCCTTGATTGTTCCATTCCATTCATGTAAAACGCAGTTACAGTATGGATACGAAAAATATATTTAGACGTGTATGCTCATTTTTTTCCCCATTTCCGTCGCTACGTTCCAGACACGCTGGTGCGTTTCGAGCTTTTGTGGGCTCGTGTGTCGAATGTTTGTTAAGGTCTCGCTGAACAAACACAATGGAGGAGAGGGATTGCGCAATATGGTAATAAAAGTGCGTGGTGTGTGTTAACGGCTCTCTCGCAATTTCTCTTTCAATTCTGACAGTTGAAGAACACTGCCATTCAGTACCAATGGAGAACTCTCTCTCTCTCTCTCTCTCTCTCTCTCTCTCTCTCTCTCTCTCTCGCTCTCTCTCGCTCTCGGTCCGTCCCCACTCTTTTATTGCGCACTTCCTTTCTTCTCTAATCGCTCCCTCTCTCCCTCTCTGTGAGGACAATCATAGAGCATGAATCGCCGAATCGTAGGCGTTAAGACGAGAGAAATCTGTTCATAGAGCTGACTCATTTTTTTTTCTTTCGTTGTGCACGATACCTACCATTTTTTCGACTCTTCTAAAAACAGAGAAAGAGCGAAGAGCATTGGCGAAAAGTCCGAAGAACGAAGGTGCGTAACGATGCTGTGAGAACAACGGGATTTACCTGGCCACCCGACATATATATATATATATATATATATATATGCAAGTGTGCGTTTTCTTTGCGATCTTCTCTTTTATTTCTCCGCCTCTTCCTCAAGTTTTTTGTTCTCGCTCGTACGAATGTTTCGCCACTTGTCGTTGCCCCGCGTTTCTCTCCAGCATCTTTGGACCTTGTTCCGTCTCTTGTTTGGTAGGCCACAACCGGGGATAAGAGACAGAAACAAGTGGTCTCTCGAGTACCAACGTACATGTGAATGCGCACATAAAAATTTGCACACACACACGTACTAATTATGTATGTGAGAAAGGTGAATTTCGAGGACCTCGATTTCGAGGATCGTCCTCGAAACAAACGAATGAGCTGATAGCCATCCTGTAGGCACGATGGATACAAAATATTCTTACCGAATATCTGTGTACGTATACGTCTGTGTATGTAAAACTTTACTATTCTCATTTCCATACGAATAACGAATGATCGATTTTAACGTTGGCGTTCTTTTGGACCTTTCCGTGGCTTCGCTCATTTCTACTCGCGTCTTTTTATCTTTTCTTCTTTTTCACTCATACACGAACACAAGAACATTCACCTTCATAACATATAAATAAATAAAGAAAAAAATGTAAGCATCTTTGCGGAATGACCGTGTGCATTGCGCTACCTCTTTATTCCTCCGATTTGAGTGCTTCATTTGTACCCTATGTGTGTGTGTGTGTGTGTGTATGTGTGTGCATACGTGCCTTGCGATATAGTCGCAAATAAGGAAGAAAAAGTTAGCGGGTCTTTCTTCGTTGGTGGACCGAGATATTATTATCTTTCTTGCGATCGGGTGACTCTCTTCGAACTCTTCGGGGTCCAATTATTTTCACGGGTTACCCTCGCAAAGGTATGCAACTGCGTCGTGCTCACATATATGTATATGGTGCATATTTCCCGGGAGAAAATACTCGGCATGCCCATTGTACACGGAAGAGAATTCCCGAAATCTTTTCCCAGAGCAAAAAGCTCCGAGATCATTCCCTCTTGCTCTCTCCATTATCGAAGATAATGGAACCATCATTTGCGGTCTCTCTCGATACGTGATCTTCCCGAGTCGAGAGAGTCGGCTACATATATATATACATATGTGACTTAGAGGAAGACGAAGGAGGAAGGTTGAATACATTTTTTCGATGTATCACATTTGCGAATCGCATCGATCGCGAACCGCGAACGTCGAAACATTTTGTATTTGCGTATTGCACGTGTATATACTGTATGCGTCGACGCGAGATCGAGAAGATGCCCGAGTACATATCGATCTCGCGAGGCTGCGGGACAATTTGCGGGTTCTCGAGATCGATACAAGTCGCGGGAATACGAAGGAGAAAAAAAAATAAAAAGATAAATACAAATGGAGGAGAGAGAAAGTTTGCAAAAGAAATTTGCAGCCGAGTATGTGTGTGTATACAGTATACATATCAAAACTATGATGGAGAATTCTCGGACTTGGAAAAAAAAAATATAAATCCACATTTTTTATATTTTTATTTCCTGAGTTCCAACGTACCGCCTTCCGGGTTTTTACGTATTAATGTTGATTCTCACTATACGTTTCATCTTCGTTCTATAACCATTATCTATACGTTCAGTTAAATTCTTGTCTGCTCACATTTTCCGTTTTTCATCATAGGTGTACAAGTATGAAATGCAGATTTTTTTTCTAAAAAAAAAACACGTTAAATTCGGAAGAATGATAAAAAGTGCTTTATTCACAGTATGCTCCATCGCTTGTTATACATTTTTTCCATCTTTCGGGCAATTTGTGAATACCACGCCAGTAAAAATCTTCCCCTTTTGCTGCGAACCATTCATCGAGCCATTTTTTCACATCTTCGTACGAACCAAAGCGTTGCTCAGCAAGTGCGTGATCCATCGATGCAAACAAGTGGCAATCGGAAGGAGCCAAGTCTGGTGAGTAAGCCGCATAGGGTAGAACTTCCCAGCTGAGTGCTTCCAACGTGTCGCGAACCGGCTTAGCCGTATGTGATGGAGCATTGTCATGAAGAAAAATGACTTTGTGTTGCCTCTTTCGGTATTCTGGCCTTTTTTCAAGCAGCGAACGGTTCAAATCGGCCAATTGTTGTTGGTAACGTTTAGTATTAACCGTTTCCCCAGGTTTTAACAGCTCATAATATACCACGCCCTTCTGGTCCCACCAAACACAGAGCATCGTCTTTCTGCCAAAGCGATTCGGTCTTGCGGTCGATGTGGATGGTGCGCCTGGGTCTACCCATGATTTTTTGCGCTTGGGATTCTCAAAATAAATCCACTTTTCATCCCCTGTAACTATACGATGCAAAAACGACTTCCTTTTGTACCGAACGAGCAAAATGTCACATGTGTTTTTGCGCTTTTCCATTTGCCTGTCGTTCAACTCATGTGGTACCCATCTACCGGTCTTCTGAATCTTTCCCATCTCTCGTAGCCGATTGGAAACAGCTTGTTGACTAACGCCCAATTGCTCGGCGAGTTGTTTTTGTGTTTGCGAATCATCTTCGTCCAACAATGCTTGCAATTCCACATCTTCGTATTTTTTTGGCGCTTTTCCATGTTCCTTGTCTGCAACATCGAAGTCACCACTTTTGAAACGCCGAAAGCATCGTTCACACGTATCTTGCGATGGAGCATGCTTACCATGAGCTTCTCGAAGTAATCGGTATGATTCAGTAGCAGTTTTCTTCAAATGAAAACAAAAAATTAATGCTGTCCGCGAATGCTCTTTGTTCGGTATAAATTGCGACATATTGAACACAACAACACAACACTATGCACACACTTTTCCAATTTACCACTCGTGCGCGTCTGACACTTGTTGATGACACAACAAAATGGCGCAGTGTCAAATCTTTATAGCACAAACTGCATTGGTGCACCATCTGTTGTCTAAAATCCGCATTTCATACTTGTACACCTGGTAAAATATAGAACTAAAAAGTAACGATGTTCCTACTATCGATACCGCTTCCGACACGTCTCCGCTGGTCCTTAAAAAAAAAAATACGTTTGTATCTGTATTGAACGGAACTGATTGGAAAGGGTGTGTAAACGGAACGGAACAACTCTATACGTCCATACGTTTACAGCCAATAATATTTTACGGAACTACTTGAGCGATACACACCAAGCCTCAAAAAAATGGTTTTTTCATCGTGCCACGGAAATTTGGATGCGTGGAAGATTCGCCTAATATTTTCCGCGTCAAAGTCTTTCGGGCAATAAATGTGCGGAAGTACGGACAACGTTTATTATCGCGAAAATAAAAGGTGCCAGTAAAACCCTGGGTGTTGCGCAACATTGTCCGAACGACACGCACACATACGGCTCTGTACGTAGATACATCTGCACCCGAAGTGTCTGAGAGGTAAAAATGAGGAGGGAAAAAACTCGAGCTGCTGACTGAACCACTTACCTCCAATTTGAGCATTGTCTCTAGCGCTGGGCGCAACGTGCACACAGAAATTAAATTACTCCGTGGCGAGTGCATAGGTTCTTAGAGTGTGGACGAGTGTATCCAATGCACGCCCCGAGCAGAGCTACGATTTGCATGAAAATTACACGAGAAAATCCAACGTTAGGCACTTCCGTCTCTGCGTCGAGCGGCCGCGAGATGCGCTTCGGACAAACCTTATGACCGCAAAGATAATAGTGACGAAAAACACGAGATTCTCTCGCCGGCTTTTTCGTAAAAAAAAATTTACACCGTACATAATGTGCGGCCTGAAACTATTTAACTTTCGTACGAAAGATTTTTTTACTAACATTAATTGTTTCGAGGATATTCGTCGAGCGGCCCCACTTAAATAGGACACCCTGTGTATGCGTATAAGACACCTCGTTAACGGATTCTCCGAGATCGCGTGGAATTGTTTGCGCGTCGTACTTGACGCTCCGTTCGGGCTACCAACGAAACTTGCAGCCGCATAAATCCCCGTCTTTTTTCGAGACTTTCACGCACGACTTCGTTAAATTAAAAGGAGACGAAGAGAAAGAAAAAAAAAGGATGGAAAAAGCTCGCGGCGGCATCGCGAGTGCTCGAATTCCCGAAAAATTCTCTATCAAGAAATTTCTAAGCAGGGAGAAAATTTGTTTAAATAAATCATTCATTAAGGCCTTAGACCACTCTAGGATTTTTCAAAAATCGATTTTTTTTTGTTAAAAATGTACCTTATTACCTATAAAATTATATTCCAAAAGATTATGGGTGTGAAAATCTCTGAGTCCTCGATTTTTTAATTCTAGCGCAACCCCTCTTGATTCATGTCGTGACATTCTGCTAACTTTAAACGCGTTTATCTCAAAACTACATTTTTCAAGTCGGCCGGACTCGTAACTCAAACAAATTTCAACCAATTCTCTTGAAATTTTAACTGTATATTTAGAATTACATTTTCTGCAGCACTACGTAGGATTTTTTTATTATATTGCATAGTTCCTTTTTTAAAAATAATTTTCTGACGATTTTCTCATGGCATTTTATACTTTTTGTTTTAGAAATGCGCCATTTTGACAGAAAACAATATTTGAAAAAAAAAAATCCTACGTACTTCTATAGCTATTCTTATATATAATCGAAAAAACTTTAGTGTCTCATCATAACTCAAAAATTATAGAAGCTGTTGTTGGTCCGGCCGTTGACCTTCCAGAAATAAAGGCGTCATCGGAAAAAATGTTGACATGTATCGCCGTGAAAAAATAATTTTGTATAGTCAATTACGTGTATAATAAAACCCGTATTTTGTAATACCGATTTATTTTATGGTTTCGCTGAAAAAAAAATCACAAAATATGCCCCTTTTTTTCGGCCTCTGGAGTGGCCTAAGGCCTTAACACCTAATTTGTTTTCGTAAAAGAAAAAACGAAATGTACTGCCCAAAACGAGAAAGCGCGTCTTCAAATGTTATTTCGCAATGTTTATGCTAACTGCAATATATATATTGCTGTCCATAAATCTGTTGCAAAGCGGCCCAATCTGCCGAAGGGGTTTGTAGAGAAAAAGTCCATATCACGTCTTCACTTCCGGTTCACGCGTCGAGCTGTAAATAAACCGTGAAATAATTGAAACACAATGAAGCGAGATGGCGATATATGCACAGCTGGCCGATGAGGATTGTTCACAAACGCGAGAGGGTGAGAGTGCGAAAGTGGATAATTCGTGAGGGCCTCGGGCGATGTGTGTGTGTGTGTGTGCTCTGTTCCTCCGTTGCGAATGAGTTTTGCCCTCCGGGCCAAGACTAACAGGCCACTGGACGCTTTTATACGACACAGATCAAAAGCCTGCGGGTGGCAATTTTTCTCAATACTTATGTACGTGTGAGTTGGCTATATACATATCAAATGGGATAGAACTCTATTATATATATTCACACTATATATATATGGCTTCAATATGCCTACAAAAAATTACTGTGCTAATTTTTGTCATACGACAAATTATAATGGACGTATATTAGAGGGACTCGAAATAACCGAAACCTTCCTTCGATAAAGTATCTGGAGTGAAAAAAGGTGAATTGAGAAAAATCAAACAAATAAGAGTTGTAAAAGAAATGTTTTAAAGAAATTTTTGTTTTTACGACACGAAAATACGTGAAAAAAAAAGCACAAACCATATAGTATTTTCCGTTAGTGTGTGTGTAGGTGTTTTTAATTCGCACGTTTGGAGTCTCTCGAGAGAAATAAATATATCGCGAGGGATCAGAAGGGAATGGCTCTTCGTGAGAGTGTCATCATTATCTTGTCGGCGATGCCCGCGAACGTGTGTCACCCTCGAGGTCGGAGCTTGTGTAGTATATAGCGCAAGAAAAGTGTAACCCATCATTCCTTTCCGTTGCTCCTTGAGCCCGATCTCTCGCCGTGCGTATGTGTTATTCGCTCATTCGCGATCCCCGAGCGATCAGATATACACGAGCGGGAAAACGTTATTAGGAGATTATATACTCGAGCGCGGCAACGAGGAAAATTCTAAGATTCTACAGGGAGAAAAACTTGTCCCTGGAATCTGTGTCCATTTTTTTTTTCTTCCCCCCTCTACTCGCTTTCCTTCTCGCAGGGGACGAAGGCTTCAACGCGATTGCACGCTATTGCCAACTTAATAAACGGCCGCACAAAAGCCATTATCTTTTGTCTTGTTTTTGAAAGTTAAAAAAAAAAGCCGCGCCTAGTTTCGTCATAATGTGACAAGAGGCGAAACGCAGATATAATAATTTGGATTTTTCTTTTTTTTTCGCGATTTGTTGCAGGCGAGGCTATTCACCTTGCGAGAGACTTTGGATACGTTTGCGAGACGGAGTTCCCCGCGAAACAGGTAGCCGAATACCTCAGTCGGCAGCATTGCGAACCCCAGGATTCCTACAGGAGAAAAGAACTTCTTCATGCGACCAAGTGAGTACTACTCGGTATATGCGATTTTTTTTTAATTTCACAACCACACTAGAAATCCTTGTAATTTTGAGAAAAACAAATCCCCGTGGCGAACATCGTGTGCTAAAATCTCGTATTATTTATTCGCAATTTATTGTTATTTTCGTTCTTGTTCATTATCTTTGCAGACAAATCACCAAAGAGCTGATGGATCTTTTGAATCAGGATAGATCGCCGTTGTGCAACACAAGACCACCTCACATCTTAGACCCGAATATACAAAGACACCTAACGAATTTTTCATTAATATCACACGGATTCGGTAGTCCGGCGATTGTTGCGGCACTCACGGCGATACAGGTAAATAATAAATGTGTAGCGGGAATGCTTGTGTAAACACCCTTAAAGCGTACACCCTAAAATAAGCCTACTGATAATAATAATAATTATAATAGTAGTAATAATAGGAAATGTTCGATCGTTAACAATAAGGCGAATTCGTCAAGTATTGCGACATAAAGAGAAAAAAAATTAATTCAAGAAAAAACTCGAATAACAAAGGGGTTCTTAAATGCCGAAGCCTCACAAGCAGAATTTAAAAAAAACATTAAAGAAGCCGAAAGGGGTATTAAAGTTAATTATTTCGAATCGAGGAAGAAACTTAATTCTATGCAATTGGGGAACAAAACGCCGTAAGACCCTTGGATCAGCGAATAATTAAAAAACATGAACGACCTTCCTTTCGGAAATTGCAGAAGTTCCTAAGCGAGTCCCTGAATCATCTGGAGAAGATGTACCCGGGTAACGGAAGCGGGGTGACGAGCAGTCAGCAGTCGAATTTGGATGCGAACAAGAACAAGGACGGCTCTCTCATGAATGACATGAAGAAGTGACGCCCAGAAGACCTGCCTACCTCCAACGTGGTAACCTCGATAAGCCACTCGTGGCCCTACAATTGATCAGCTCGAGAACAATTGCGAAATGTAATAATGCGCGAGTTACGGAACAGAGGAAAAATATAAATCACAGAAACGGAAAAAGACACGAATAGTAGACGCATATCGGAGAGACGAAAAAAATGGATAGAAAAAGAGAGAGAGAGAGAGAGAGAGAGAGAGAGAGAGAGAGAGAGAACACTTGGACCACTAATCGTTGCAATTAAAATGCACATCTTCGTGCATACTTGCGTACATGTTTATCATTGTGCGTTTATCTATGTATATATAGGACTATCGTGTCTTCGTCACGTACTCGCCAATCCCTTTTACTCATTAAATAAATAACTAAATAAACACGTGGGGCACGCGGAGGTTGGCCGGTCAATGAAAGACGTATCAATCGAGAACGTAGAATAAAAATTAACGACGATGAAAGAAGAAGAAAGAAATGACTTAGAAGAACGCAGAAGTGAAAGATTCAGTGACGAGCAAATCTCGTCACTGAATCCAAACAAAATTGTACAGATTTGACGAAACAAATGCAGGAGGACGTTTTTTCTCGTATGAAAGAAATCCCGAGGAGAGTCGTTCGTCCCTTCCTCATCAATGGTCCCTCCGACCCCCTCTTTCCCCTCTGCTCACGATTATTTGAGTGCCACTGTAGAATGATGAATTATTTTTAAAGAGCAAGAAAATTTTAAGTTAAGGTGCGACAATTATAAATATTCCAAGAGAAATCATCAAAATAAGTTTTAATGTTTCGAATTTGTCTGCATAATTGAAATAATATTTTAATATTTTTGGCCAATCTGTACTTCCATTTCAAATAATGTTGTATTATTTTTTTATTGATGAGTGATTTTTTTGTGATGCGTTTTCATAGCGTTTTTTTTAATGGAAAACAAGCAATTAAGTTACATTTTTCTGGAGCCGTTCGAGGCTAAAAAAGCGTTTATTTTTAAAGACATGGCTCACACGTCCAGTCGGTAAAAATCCTACGGCTGGGTTTTGTCCTAAACGGATAAAATTTCGGCCAAACGAAGAGAAAGACGTTGTTCGTTGTGCAACAAAGCGGAAGGTGTTTCTCTTCTTTTTTCCGAAATGTCAGCCGTCTCGGAGAACACTGGGAATTTGCATATCAGCTATCTCGCTCGCACTCATGGCGGCTCGGTCGATGTGTCACATGGTCTTGAACGCCGATGTCAATAACCCTCACCCGTCGACCAAACTAAACCCACAAAAAAATAAGTTAAAAAGCACAACAAGCCGAGCAAATGAATCGCTTGAGGATGTATTTTTTCAACATTCGTGCATTCTGAGTTTCCTGGTTAGCCACCCCACCCCCCTCCCCCGTATCCACGCACTATCAAAAAGAATTCTCAACTGTCCGCCGTGCCGTATTTACCCCTGGCGAATATTCCGCGAGCCTGAGGCGCCGCGAAAATCCCTATCCTGTATAAACGAGCTATAAAATAATATCCGATAAACGTGCCAATGCGAAAAACTTGCCATTTGATATGTGCCAATCGTTTATTCTAACACTTTTGTTTTTTTTGTTGCCGTTTTGTATTAAAAACAAAAACGGAACAAAATATCACACTTCCACCCCCCGTCGATCGTTGAGTTCAGAGGGGTCGAAGAAGTGCGGCCGAGGAAGAGGAGAAGGTGGAGGACAAAACAGAGACCATGAGACGTCTCTAAGAGGGTTGAAAAAAAAAAACATTTAATAAATGAAAAAGAAAACAAATACGTATTACATGTACTATAATAGCGATATTACTGGAAGTTGAAGCGAGAAAATTATATATACATAGGAGAAAGTCGTGAGAAAACTTAAGGGGATACCAGAAGCGAGGATATTCTTTAACGAATGTGCATTCGGCATCGTGCCAATTGAAGGCACATTGAAATCGTTTCAAGTACAATATCAGGTGAACCTGAGACATATCTAACTTTGTAACTAAATCTTAGATATATATTATATATACATAAATATATAAATGAATATATATATATATATATTTATATATATATATATATATACACACACATATACATAGAGGGTGATTTAAATCGAGCCAGTCGAATATCGTCGAAGCTGTTGATACTAATATATGTTTCGGACAGAAGTTAAATGCTTTCAGGGCTCACATTATTATATACTTTTTTTTTTCAATCACGAGGCAGCCCCTCATTACCTATACAAAAGTACTGCATTAACCCTTCGACTGCACACTGGGTCGTTTTGACCCCATTTCTTTTTCGTGCAAGTACGTATTTTTCAACGCATCTCCCAATTTCAACGAATTTATATTTTATATAAATTTAACTTACTTATATTTTTATATAAGCACTTAATTTATATTTTTCTTAAAAAATAATGTTGGGCCATAAAATAAGGATCATTGACTACAAAAAAATGCATATTCAATGAAATACCACGATCTGAAAAACATCTGGGGTCCGATCGACCCCACATGCAGTTAGCGGTTCGTGGCGGAAGTTTGCAGTCGAAGGGTTAATAGCTGCATGAAAAAAAATTATTCCGTTAAAAAAAAAAGCAGATAACGTGCCCGCTCAAGTTGTGTAACTTGACCAAACGTATTTTTTTGTGTTATCAACAGTTTCGAAGATATTCGAGTAGCTCGATTGCAATGGAACTCTCGGTGGATATATATATGTATATATGTATATATGTATTAACATATAAGTTGGTACTTGAGAGCATTTGATGTTCCGAGAAAATATGTACAGAGCATTTGAATCTTTCTTGTGATATAATCATATAAATTTATCTCGCGGTATCGTCGGATAACGTGCTACACTAAATGTTTTTTATTAGGGAAACAAGCGATATTAGCGAAACGTAAAAAAAAAAAACAAAAAGGCGAAAGGAATTCCACCACGTGAATCTTGCGACAAGATAACGAGCGGGAAAACGGATGAAAAAAAAAAGAAAAGCGGAAAAAGGAGAGAAAGAAAAAATTCGTGCTCGCCAAGTCGTTATAATTATTTTATTACTGAAGAGTCTCTCGTTGTCTCGTGATTACTTCGTGCTCGGGGGAGGAAGGAAAGTGAATTGAACGAATTTTGTTATTACTTGCAGAGATGAAATTACGAGGAAGAGAGAAAGAGGGAGGAGAAAGCGAGGTAGTACGTGAAATTGTCCAAACTCGGACAAACGCGTCGTGGAAAGATGTAGAATTAGTTAGAAAAGGGAAAAAAAAAGAAAGGAGGAAAACGAGAGGCGATCCCACTTCGACTCCTTCTGTTTCGACTAATTAACGAAAATTAGTGGACCCTAAACTTCTAAGGTCGAAATAAATTAATTACTTATTTATAATCGAGCTAAACGAGTGTAGAGAACAAAAAGAAAAAAAAAAGAAAACGAGAACGAGATCTTTTCTACCAGAATTTCTGTGCCAACTGTTGTGAAGAAAACGTTGTAGACGATGTTTCTTTTTTTTTATATATATATATTTTTTTTTTTTGCCACTTCTCCGTTTCTACGTTGAAGTATCATTCCAACTTGTAAGATACTCAGATATATCTTTATTAAAATATATATTTGAATTTTCGTAGTATATTATATTCTGATATTAATACGGTTCATTTTTGTATATTGGTGTGTGATAAATAAATAAGAATATTGTTTCTAAGCAATCTTACATCGTGGACACTGTGAGAGAGTCTTGATTGTCCTTCTGTTTAAAAATAATTGTCCTTCATTTTTCGATATTCGGCGATCACCTACCTCGACTGTTCGATGGACGATAAGGAGAGAGCGCTCTTACCAAGTATCGGTATAATTTCGTATCAGGAATTCAAGCTCTACATCAGATATTTTTCAAATATCAAAGGTTTAGGAGCAAAATGTATAATCGTTTTCGCGCCAATTTAAACTCAACGGACAAACGAAATTAAAAAAATTAATATTCATCGTCTCGGTATCGTCGTCTACTCGTGCCAGCTTTATTTCGTTATAAAAACCGAGTGTACAGGCACTACTTTTCTTTTTATCACAGTCATGGAGATTATAAATATTTGTTAACATTGTAGGAAAGACACCAAGCTCGGTTGAGTTTTGTCGAGGCCTTTGCGCGAGAGGCCTTAGAGCGTGTCAAGTAGATCCGTTCTGTACCGAGACAACGCAAACTCTGGAACTCATCAAGATGTTTCTCGTGCAAGTTCCTCTTGAATTTCGGCTAGCCCAACACCCGCTCGACGACTCGTATCCTCAATCGTTGATCGGACACGTTCTTAGATTTATGTTTTCCGCAGTTAGGGCTCTGTTAACTTTACCACGCCATTTTGTAACTATATTATATACATATACATTAAGGGTGAGGATATTGTAAACCCGTCATGTCTACGTAGGTTTGGCTATCAGTACATTTGGCTGTTATGAAAAGGATCCTTGACATTTTTTTCAAAATGAATCCTTTAATTTCTGTACAGGACGAACGATCCTTGAAATTACCTTTGTATAAATATGCTTACATTTCTCCCCGAGATGATATTAAAAGGACTTGGGTTTATCCTTAACCTTGAATATGAGAGCAACAGGCTAGAGGGAGGACGACCCGCGATGTTGAATGTCGTCAAAATCCATTGTTTATATATTTTTTAATCCATACACGTTGTGACATTCTCGCCCGGTCTATAATAATATTATCTTACGGCTAAAGGGAGTCGAAAGGGTTTCGTAGTAAGCTCACCAGATACGTTTTCATTCGCCTTGCATGAGGCTTTTCGGGCCACTTCACAGCAATCGGTGGAACGTCGACAACCGGAATTTACAGTCTTATTCTCATCGGTCACCAGTATAAACGTATCACCCAAACAAACTTTGAATAACTTTGTACCTTTAGTTTATCAATCTTCCGTACCTGCTAATTTGTTGAAAAGGTCAATTACAGTCGGAATAAAAAAAAATTTCTATCAATCAAAATAGCAATTGGTTTTCGGTAATTTATCAAGACATACACATGTCCATCCGGTTCTGATGTATTTTTAAGCATGAAACCAATTTTTTTCGAATATGTCGGTATATTACTGATAGTCTCCACAAACTGAAGCCAGATTTTTTTTTTTTAATTTGCGAGGTGTTGGCAATTTACCAACTTTCGAAATAATTGGAGCTCGGGAAAACTCGCAATTTTTGTGAAAATCGATAAATTACCAACATTCTCGAAAATTTTCGACTCAGAAAGAATTCGAATACATTTGCTAGCATCGGTAACTTACCGTCAGTCGTTAACTTACCGAATTCTCAAACCTTATAAACTCGGCTAATGTCAATTTTGCAGTGTCGGTAGTTCGCCATCAGTTGGTAACTTACCAACACTTTCAATTGAGAATGAAGTCCCTGTTAATATTGCTCGCTGTCAGTAATTTATCATCAGTCGATAACTTACCGACACTTTTAAACCTTGTGCCCCGAAATTAGCGCATAACTTGAGGCGCATAGAAACGAGCATATTCGACTTGCGAAGTCGATAGGCCATAGGCCCCTGTGCAACGACAGCAGTTTTGGCGACTGAAGCACCTCCAGAGGTGAGTCTGGTGACACGAATCGCTGAATCGACAACGTACAATTCGAACGTTCTAGAACGTTCGATCGCCAATAACCGAGGTAACAATTAGAGGAACCGGAAGGTAAAAGTCAGTCTTCGGGTGGTAACCGAAGAGGTCGGTCTCAAGGCAACTTAACATCTTGCACGACAAGATGTTGCCTAGTTATAATAAAGTTGAATATTTTTAAGTTCACAATTCTCGAGTTAGAGATTTACTCATAATTGGAAGCACCCAGCTACCCGTCCTCGATCGCCCGATTCCCGCCACCAGTTTCTTCGAGGACGTAACTTCAAGGACACAATCATGTTGACGCAAAATTAGCGGCACAACAACCTCGTGAAACCAGCCATTTTAATATTGCGAAATTGTCGGTAATTTACTACCAATCGGAAAAATATTAACTACAAATAAGTGCGAGGCGATATCCCGTTCTTTTTCTTTACACACACACGCGCGCATCCACGAAAACGCCCAAGATAAACAGAATACATGCTTCGTTTACAAATTCCACGTTTATTACTAAATTATACATTCGCAGCATCACAGCCTTTTTTAAATGTTCGTTTTGTCCTCTCCTTCTCGTTCATATAAGGCACATACAAAATACATTCCTCGACAAACAATTGTCCGTCGATGAATCTGGAATATACAAATCCGGCAAGTATCTGCGACAAAGAATAGTCGTATCGGACTTAGTCACATGCTCCTTCTGTTTCTTTTTTCATCGTTGCGCACGTACGACCAAGATAAAAAAAAACAAGCATCCACTTATTTGTTTTCACGGCTCTCTCTCTTTCCGTTTTCCTGAAAACAAATCACTCACTGTGTCACGTAAGTTAAGCACGACATACTGGCTAAGCTGTGCAAATCGTACACACCGAATTATCGATAAAACAACGATGATTCGTCTTGACGTGTTTTCTTTTTTTTTTTTTTTCATTGGCATCTCTTCTGAAGAAAAAAACATTTTTGAATGGTCGATGGGTCTCGTTGCTGGAGCCTCGTGGTCATGCGAAAGAAAAAATGAGGTCCGAAACATTCGCACGGTATACTCACATCAGTGTACATCACGAGCTGTCCGTGAATTGCACGAGGGACGAGAAAAGATTTCACAAGCCACACGCGAGAGAGAGATAGATAGCTCGCGCGCGATCTCCATCACACAACACGGCACATTCTTCTACAGACCTGGACGAGAGAGAAGAGATAGGCAAGTCTCGTGTTAATCGATTCAGTGATGGACTGCAAAGAATAAACGAATATGTATGTCACTTGCGAGAAGGGGGTCGTGTATCAGAGTTAACAACGTTGTAAGCAACGATCCATCTTTAACTTTTGATTTTTTTTAATGATCTTTTTTTACCGACATATTCGGCCAATCAGGGTATCGCCCGATTGAGGATATTCGGCTACAAATTTTACTAGAGTCCGTTGCCAAATCCGGTGCAAAGCATCCTCAATGGAAATAATACTCAATTGCGACCGATGTACAGCAGCGGCGAAAAGTATGGATGCAATCTATAGTTCAAGAAATGCAATTACACAAAATCGAACGATTCAGAGTTGAGAAAATGTGAGCATTTTTTTATGGCCACTCTTGGTCGAGAAAGCAGAAAAAGTGTGTCCATCCTTTCCGTCGGCAGTGTACGTCACAAAAGCAGCAATTACGATTTTCAGAAATTCAGCTCGACATTAAAGCTTTAATTATTTCAATTACAATTATTCTTTGATCCCGTTATGTTTTTTTTTTATCATTAATATTAATGCGAAGATCATTTTTATTCTCTTTATCATGCGTGTTTCGTTTTTTTTTTGCTTTTTTTTCTCGGTTCATTCCAATTACGTTAGAGTTTTTGTTGTTACAATGTTAATTTGTTGTTTACAATGTCATTACGTCGGTTCGCGGGTACTCTGTTATTAAATTCGTATACCTTGCTCGTTACGTTTTGTTTGTTTGTTGATATTTCCTCTCGTAAAGAAAATAAATTATGAATTGCCATATTACGTACTTTACCACCATGTTTATTCGTATATTTGATCTTACAGTTACATAAGGTCGAAGGCGCCGCATCCGCATTAAGGGTTGAGAGTCGATTTTTTTTGTTTTTTTTTTCATTTTTATTTCACTAAAGAGTCACAAGTCTTATACGCTCATATTGTTCTCCGCGCCCCTTCCGGAGAGTAGGATTTTTATTCTCCGTTTTGTTTTTCTTTCATTATATTTTTTTTCACACATGAGTAAACGTAAATATTTCGTTATATATTTTTTTTTCGTTTGTTATATCTCTTTAACGATCGTTAATTGTAGATAATTAAATCACGCGTGATGCGCAAATAGCCGCGTGTGCGCATTTGAAAGAGTATCTAAGTAGTACACATGTAAACACTGATGATCTCGTTACGTCTGCCACGAAACGATTATTAATAATTCATTATTATTATTATTATGATTATACTAGTATATAGTAGAATGATCGATGAAACTTTTTTCTCTTAATTTTGGTTGTTTGTTTTTTTGCCTTTTCTTTTTACATTATTACGAGCCTATTGATTTTTTTCTCTCCTGGAATTGTAATTAAGTGCGCCACCGTGTTTGTCTCCATTAGAGGCTTTGTTGTCAGCCAGCTTTTTTTTTTAATCACGTTGTTTACATATTTTCGTATTTTTGCTGTACTCGTTTGGGTCAGTTACGATTTTTTTTTTTTTTTTTGGTATCTCTTTCTCCGGGTTGTTGTTGGGAAGAGAAAAGGGAGACGACAGGAGGTCGACAAGGCGGACTCTCTTTCTTTCTTTGTTCTAGATTTGTATTTTTTTTTGTCAGGGACCGAGAAGGAAGTATAGGAAGCTTGAACGTCGAGTGAATAAAAGAAAAAAGAAAAAAAAAAAAACGTTGTCGAACGTTATTCCGTTATGGTTTTTGTTTGCTTTGCGAGAAAGGAAAACGTATATGCGTTTACTTCGCAGGTCGGGAATACGGAGCGGAGCGGTAGCGCGAGGTCGAGCCCGCAGTAGTTGTGGTCTTGTACGATTTCCAAGCCCGGCTCGATGATTCGTCTGCGGAAATTTTTTCGGATATTTATGCACAACGTTACGAATGTTTTTCTTCTTTTCGTTTTTAAATTATTATTTTTATTATTTTATCATTATTATTATCATTATTATTATTATTATTATTACTGTATATTCAAAAACATTTTCGCCAGTCCTCTCCCGTGCGGAAAATTGACAGGGCAACAAGCGTTTTCAGGACCTTGGATCCCGATGAGGGGCTTTCAGCTTTGGTTGCCTAAATTCAAAGAGCCTCGAGTGAGAAGACCAATTAAGGGATCGGATATTTTCGGGCCGTCTGACGAAATGTTAAAAATTATAGACATTATGAATTTCTGAAGTTGAATTTGAAAGAAAGTCTGTGTCTTAATTTGATATGGGGTTTTCCCAAATGTAAAAATGGCAGATAAAAATACGAAAAGCTTTCATACTAGAGCCGTCCTAAAATTGGGAAAAATTATTGGCAGCCCCACCAAGGACCTGACTCAATTTTCGCACGGGCCGTTGCTTTCCTGTTAAACTTGTATCGCTTGCTGTTTTTCGTTCCCTTCCGAGCCGAAGATAGGAATACGATTGAAGAATCGTGAAAAGAAAAGATGAAATTGTGCTCTCGGTTCATCGACAATGCGATGATTATGAGGCTCGCTCGGTGTTTCCATATATATCTATTTTTTTTGTTCATTCTTTCATTTAAAAGTAATTTAGAAATCGATTAGTGATCATTAATGAGATTCAGTTTGTTTACGAACTTTAGACGCCGTGTTTGTTGGGTAGGTTTTGTTTTGTTTGTTTGTTTGCAGTTTCGTTAAATTTAGAGAACAATTATTAGAGATCCCCCGCATGTTTTCGTATCAAAGGTACACAAGGACTCGCGGGAGATACTCGAGGGCGCCTTCAGAACATTTTATATTTTATTTTCGATTCAACGTGTACTTCCCGAGATTACTTTTTTTTTTTCATCCAAGCGAATATCCATGAAATAATATTTTCGCGTTATGTTTCCACGTTTTTGTTAAATTTTAGCCTCGTACTTTTTCTTCCTGTGTCAAGTTTTTTTTTTTTTATTTGTTTTGAAAGCGACAGATTATTGCGAAGACTGGGGAAAATAAGAGTCAAAGCATGAGAGAGATAGAAAGTAAAGTGCAGACGATTTTGGAAAATTCTTACCTGGATAATCCGACGACTCGTAATAGTCGTGGGACGAGTGCGGGGCCGGCTCGTCCTCGTACTCGTAGCTCGTGTATCTCGATGAAGGATACACGTCGTCCCTGTGAATATAATAATAACCATATATTAACGTAAAGAAAAATACAGGCTGTCCTATCCGAAGTGTTCCAAGCTGCAATCTCAGAAGTTACACGTGCAAAAAGAAAGAAAATTCAAAGGAAAACTCATTTGTTTCCAGGAGTGGAAAAGAGGCGTGAAAATCATTGAAATAGTAAATACCAGGGCCGGTAAGTCTCCAGTCTCGTAGCTCGAAAAGTAATCGACGAAAAAAAAAAAGGCACATTCACAACGTTTTGCCAAGCTCTCCAGGTAAGCTCCGAGAATATACAATAAATCGTGTGCTTCTTTCATCAACAAAAATGTTGACGTTGATCTTTGTACGTTGACTATTAGACCCACAGTCTGAGAGTTTGATCCTCTCTTTTTTTCAATGCGTACTGTCTGAGCCGACAGCTTGTCAAACTCTGAACGAGACACCCTGTACACACACGTAAATCGTATATATTGGTTTTTTTTTCTCGCGTATACACGTTATATACTAACGTCGCCGACGATGCGTAATGACGATCTCCGTAACGGCTGCTAGTGCTCGACGAGCCGTGATAATCGTAATCGTGATGCGAGCCACCTCTGCTCGAAGGCGGTGGCGTCGGATCATCGTAACTGAAGATTTAATGATGACAGGAAAAGAAAAAAAAAATAATTATACGCGTCCGAGTATACAGGATGTCCCGTCCCCGAAGTCGGGAGCAAAATTCGACGCCCCTTCGTTTTGTCCCGGCTCGATTTTTCGTGACGCGTGTGCATTTGAAACGGGACACCCTGTATACGAGTACACGGGTATACGAGAACGAGGCAACGGCGAGCGCCAGATGAAAGGAATACTTTACCCATAGCTCTGGTCCATAGCGACCCTGGCACGGTCGAGGATCGAGAAGACCTTCGTTTTCGCCGGCACCGGACGAGTTATCGGACCGCGAGCCGTCGGTGGTGGCAAAATTGTTGCTAAAATTTGCAAAAATATAGAAACCAATGTGCCAAGTTTCGCAAAACTGAGGCAGATGAAAAAAAAAAACACGAAAAGATCGCGAATAAAATGGAAGAAAAAAGAGATAAAAAAAATCGGAAGGATAAAACATATAAAATAGGGAAAAATGTAAGAAATAATAGAAAAAAAAAAACATCCATAGTACCAATTCGCGACGGACCTCGTGTCGAACGGGGTGGCGCCGGTCGGCTGCTGGGCCTAAGAATTCCTCCCCGTCCTGAGGGCCTTCTATCCTCGGCGGACGAGGGCTCGTCCACCATGCTAAGCTCCATCTCGCGCATCTGCTCCTGCCTTATGTTGTCATTGTTGTCCGGTATGAGGTACTTGCGCACCTCGGCGAGGGCGAAAGCGATTCTGGCGTGTGCCTCGGCCGGTGGCGCCAACGCCGCAATCTCGACGTGCAAATCGTCCGAGAGATGAGCGTACTTCGGATCCAACGAGAGCCGACACTCTTCCTCCTGAGCGAGCAGAGAGAAGAAAAAGAATTATTAGGGTTTTGCGACTGGTTGCGAATATCGAGGGCAACATTTTCTTTTTAATTTAATTCTTTGATTACAAATATAATTAATATATTTAACGAAAAATATATTGCTTAAATATTTAAACTTTTCCATTAATACATTTGATTTTTTTTTGAAGCGTTAAAACTTCTCGTTACTTTTCTGGCGTTTTACGAAAGGTTTAAATTTATGAAACGTTGTGATATTTTGCACCAGGTTCAGTTGTAAAAATTGGGTAAAGATCGCTTAGATCTTTAGCGAACGGAATTGGGACGTTCTCCTCGTTCCGTGCGAACGAAAATTGTACAAATAGATAGCCTCGGGACAAAAGATACAAAGTGTGATCAAAGTTGATGGACTCGTTTTTTCCCCTCGCTCTCTTCTTTTTCCCATCAATTCGTCTATTCTGGAGGGAAATATCTTAATAAAGTGAGAATATAAAGTGATGAGAAATGACATAGAACGAGAGAAGAAGTCGAAATGATGTTTGCCCTGCCCCCCCCCCCCTGACCCCCCGTAGCTTACGCAAATTTAAGTATTCCTTGAGTGGCTCGACACGAGCTCCCGACGAAAAACCCAGAAATAATAGCCACATTTTTCGCTCGGAATCCTCCGATATTCGAGCGCACTCCTTTCGCCGAGCAAGAATAATGTTGGAAATAAATTTAACAGGCGGCAAAGGGAGAACAAATTCCCGAGCATCGCGCAAATTTTGACAAGCAATTAATAAATAAACAGTTTCCATCACATGCAAAGAAAAAGTGCGAAAATCGTGATCATTCGTGAATTATCTTCACGAATGATGAAAACTCAAATAACGACGAATTAGAACCAACAAGCACTCATCCATAAAAGTAAAAAAAAGAAAATGCAAACATTGATCGCAATTAAACAGAGTTCAGTAAAAAAAAACTGATTCAAACTGAGATTAATTAGAAAAACTTGTCAAATGATGCACACACGAGAAAAAACCCTCACTGGACGTTCGATCAAATATGTCAAATAAAAAAAAAAACCCTCGAAAAATTCTACCAGGAGAAAAAGGAGGATCGTAATTTAGCCAGAGCTGTTAATTGTCTCGCGAAACTTGTAGCTCGGCCTTCCGTGCGGTGGGCGTGCGGGATTGCAACGATTAATTTATAATACAGTGTCAAGCTAGTTTCAGTTTGAGGAGAATGTGATCAGATTGATATCGAGGATTCTCGACAATGTTGCTGCGGTGCATCGGAGTAGCGAGTGCACGCGCCAAGCGCGGTTTACGCGATTATTGGTGAATATAAATTAAATCATTAATGGTAGATGAGAAACTATCAGATGGTGTGTATGAAAGGTGGAAGGAATATATATGGGGTGGCCCAGTTAAATCGGCCGACTCGACTACCGTCGAAAAGCTTGACATCGATTTTTTTCGTCAGAAAAAAATACAGATATTTCAAGGGCCAACATTATCCGATGTATTTCTTTTAATGACGCGTAGAGGCCACCCTAAGATCGACTTTGTATATTTTTTTAATTCATACGGATCATCAGCCCGTGCAAAGAAATGCTGTATTGGTTGGTGCATTAAAAAATAGAATCCATAGTGGAAAGAGTTGCGATAAGATATTCGAGTGGGTCACTTCAAACGGGACACCCTGTACATAGGTACGTGGGAATATTGGCCGATGTCGATCGTACAAATTGTTTGGACGGACTTTCGTAATCCATTCAGCGAACTTCGTGTCCCCGTGCGGCTCCGATAAACGATTAATCGACCAAGGTAGGATAATCCGCGTGCAATATTCATTAGACCACGGGGCGGAATTTTATTTTTGGCCGATCAGATGGAATTCAATAATAATCGCACGGCCTCAAACACGATCCTCGTATTTATAGGCAATTATCTTTTTTTTTTCTTTTTTTTTATCTGGTTCGTTGCACATACACGACAGTGTTTATTTTCAATTATTTTAATATTTATCCCAATAATCCGTCAGTCTCTTACGCCCCCAACCCTTTCACTTTTGCTGCGCATCAGGGCACAGGGAAAATGTGGAAAAGCCACGGCTAATATTTTCCCTCAGGTGATTCACAATAGGAAACTCAGTAAAATTCGTGTTCCACTCGTAAAGGAGCGGTCACCCATCGAAGTGTTGACACAGGCCAACGCTTGGATGGGTGACCGGTCGATCTGCTATCGATTATTATTTTTCGAGCTTTTTCAATCGACCTAAACATCTCACTTGCGATTGTCCCTAAAGATATCGATATCGAGTGAACGAGACCATTTAATATCGAAGTACCAGCTTAAACGCCATCCATATTCACTCGTGTACTTTTCCAACTACGAGGATTCGTGGAGTGTGATAATTAGGTGCAACTGCATAACACCGATATCTCGGTTGACCCTATCTCTCTATCTCTCTCTCTCTCTCTCTCTCTCTCTCTCTCTTTCTCATTCTCTATTTCTCTTTCTACCTGGATATAACGTTAATCCTCCAAGTTACGGTTACTGCCTCGATAAACCTTACTTATCTACTCCGTTAAACTGGAAATTTCCCATTCGCCCGGGCTCACTCTTCCTCTGTGCTCGACCTCTCGTCGGGAATCGACTGTATGTATAGTGCCATTGGCTTCTGCATATTATCTCTTCCGAAGATAGAGAGAGAGAGAGAGAGAGAGGGAGGGTGAGAGAAAGAGGTAAATCGGGGTAGACAGGTCGATGAGTTTATTACGCCTGAGTGCAAAGGCAAATTTGAATCAATAATATCAATATAAGCAACAACTCTCTGGTTCACTATACACGATCAGCCAATCGACCGGAACGCTTACTCACATACAAAGTTGAACATAAAAAATAATGGTGCGTTTTTATTTCAATTAGCATTTATTTTTGTATATTAACATAAATGAATATTAATTTGAATGAAAATTGACCTAGCACCGGAAACGATATAAACTCAGCCTTGTGATTTAACAATTAAAATTGAAAACTCCGAAAACGTGGCTTGACGTCAAAAAAATGAAAAGGAAGAAATATGATTGAAAATAAAAAGGTGGAGAGGAATTCACGCATCGAAAAGTCGTACAATTTGCAATGAAAACCCGTTCAACTTTTACGCTCCGTCGAGAGAAATCAAGCTAGGTGAGAAGAGACGAAAGCCGCAACGTCGATGCGGTTCACAAATTGGTTTGATGCGGATTATCAACTGTCTTTTTTTTCTTCTTCTTTCTTTTATTCTCCCTCCTGGATTCCTTGACTTTGTAACGCGTACGAAAATCCGATATATTCAATCATTCTCGAACAGTGGAGCTTAAAAAAATCCTCGGGAAAGGGTCAAAGAGAGAGGGGGGGGGGGAGTGAAAGAGAGAGAGAGAGAGATAGATAGAGAGGCAAAATATGGAGCAGTTTGAACCACCAGTACGTGGAGAACAAAGAGACAGAAATAGTAAAGGGGATCGATGGAGGTTCAAATAAATAGGTGAAAACCTTTTGACGGCTCCGAATGAGAAAAATAATTGAGACCCATTGTCGTTAGGTTTTTATTTATTTTTTCACAAAATAGACAACGTTGCGAATATACGAAATAAAAATAAAAGTCAGGAAAGTGCCTTAGATCAATATATATATATATGTGTAGAATATAAATTAACTATTTAAATAAATTAAATATTTATAATATAATATTAAATATATATATATGTAAGTTACTTCGCGTTATTAACAGAGTTTGATTTAAAAATAAATAAACCAAGGCAGCGTGTCGGATTTTAACGAATGCGGTGTTAAAGGAATTACGGATTAATAATGAAGTGTCACGCGGTACACGATAATTTGCCTGTGGTTCAGTACAGGAAAAAAAGAAAGTCGGGATAATTTGTTCCGGTTTTTAGGCAAGGTATTACAATTAGCGTTACGTCTCTCACTTCTACTCGTATGTGGTGTCGAAAAAAAGGCAGAAAAAAAGAGAGGCATGCAGAGATGACTAGGGGAGAGAGACGTAGAGACCGAGAGAAAGAGAGAGAAAGAGAAAGAGCGAGAGAGAGAGAGAGAGAGAGAGAGGGAGAAAAAGAAATACGCGCGACCGGTGGTGCAGGCACCGGCAAATAACATTTTCCATTTGCCAAAGTGCGTTACGACCCAGTTAATCCCTTCAGCGAGGTTTGCCAGCCCAGAGGAGGCACACATGCGCATGTATACGTATAAGTAAAGGATATAGTGTATCGGTCGCATCCGGTATGGGGTGGGGTGGTTTTGCCAACAAATGAGACCGGGGTAAAGGGCTGGAGGGGGGGAAGGAAGCGAAGAGGATGAGGTTAACTAGGCCGTGTGCACTGCAATTAATTCGAACGTGATTAAAGCAACGTTGAAAATGAAAAGAGCAACTCTGTGCGCCTCTCCGACAGACGAGGATGAACGCACGTTTACGGCTCCCTCTCTCTTCCTCTCTCTCTTTCATAAAAAAATCCGACGGAGATTCAAAAAGAGTGAGGGGGGAGAGATATGACGCGGACGTTTTACCAGCCCAAGGGACATGGTCTTCAACCACCCTCCCCCCTTCCCTCCTCCGGCTTACCTCCACGTAAGGGTGGTTGAAAGGATCGAGTGATATTTTTATGAAAGGGCTAAGGGTACAAAAAAGGTACGAGTGAGCTTAACGGTCATGAGGGAGGCAGAGGCGATTCGAACATGTTCATAAATCACTATTCCGCAAGGATTCGATAATTTATGACGTCGACACCGGAAGCGCCCTGGGGATCGTCCTTTCAAACGTCGAAAGAATTTGCGCGCGCTTGAGTTAGGAAAGACGCGAAAACTCTCGCCAACTCGTGCTCTTCATCCAACCCCTTCCCACGTCGAGTCGTTGCTACCCTTAACGCCCTTCAATCCTTGCCCGTCACTCATCCCGCCTTTTGGGATCAGCGAGAATGTCCCGGGTGAGCCAGGACCGTCATTGAAAAATAATACTTGGACGTTAGACTTTTTTCGTGCGCGAGGAAAAATCACGGGGCTTTTTTCCCGGGGTCCCCCGCCCCGGGGAGATGAACAAAATCTGAAAGAGCCAGAGAGGTCTTTTTATTTCGGTCGCACGTTTGGGTTCGCTCGTGAAGATTGTTGGCAAATCTTCATCAAGGATAGAAAAATGGGCTGTAATTGAATTTTTATTCAATCTTTGCAGTTAACAATGTCCTCTGGTCTTTATCGGCACTTCGCCGTTGGCACTCTGGTACTTCCGGTTCCTGAGAAACCGACAGCACGCCGCTGCTAGCACGTTCGCTGCTATCTTTATACACGAAAGAGAAAAAAAACAATGATTTCCTTCATTTTTCTCCATTGCCCGGAATTTTCGTGAAAGAGCTAGCAAAAATTAGTGCCAAAAACTTGAAGTCGAAATTGCGAGGGCCGACTTGCTTCTTGTTTCGAGGTTATATATGGAAATAATTTTACGCGAAAAAAGGATGGAGAGAGAGAGAGGGAGAGAGAGAGAGAGAGAGAGAGAGAGAGAGAGAGAGAGAGAGAGAACGAAAGAGAAATCGCGGATCTGCATAGTGTCTCTCTCGCTGTCGGGAAGCGTCAATGAAGGGAGCCATTAAAACTTTGCAATTACGCAACGAATTCGAGACACGAGAGGGAAGGGAAGGAGGAGAGGACAGGATACTTGTACGTATAGACGTATACGTGCAGACGAGGAAAAGTAAGAAAGAGAGACAGAGAGAGGTTGGACTTCTCTCGGTTCATTAAGAGCCTCTTATCTGCCACGAGGATGTCTCTTTCTCCCTCCCTATGTCGCTCTCTCTCTCTCTCACACACACACACACATACACACACTTTTTCCGACGAATTCTCGTTTGTCTCTCTCGGACCGAGAATTAGTACATTTATTTCCCAACTAACAAGCAGAGTGGACGCTTTTACTCGCTCGGCTCTTCAGACTCGGATTATATTTTTCTACCTTACATACCTACTTTACGAGTTTCGCCAGCTCGCGGAACTTTTTCCCCGCGTTACGCTGGACATGCCTGCGATGGTTTTTTTTTACTTTCTATTTTTTTCTTCTTCCTTTTGACTCACTTCCGTCTGTATGGCAGAATATCCGAGCGAGAACGCGAAAAAAAAAAAAAAAAACGAATTCGCTCTTTTGCTCTATTTTCTTTTATTTTTTTCCACTTTTCTCCATTCAAGGAGAATTTTCGAATGACAGATGCATTCAATGGTGAACGGTACTACTGGCAAATGTCGTCTGACTGTCATTTCTACTTAAAGTTTTATATACATATATATTGGATCTATGCGTAATTCCGTAGCGAAGTTCCGACAGATGTCGTTCGCAGTTGTTTCTTCGCTCGCACATGCGTCAAGTTTAATTATATTTTGTACACGAAAGGAAAAAACGTGTATTTTCGATGCATTTCACTTTTTTTTTTTTTTTTTTTTTTACGAAATGGCAAAAACACGTCGCCAATTCACAAAAAGATATCGCGCCGTTTACGGAGCGATTGTCGTAAGCGAGAAAGTGTGTCGGAGCTGGTTTTCGAAATTTCGTTGTGGCGATTTTGATCTCCAAGATGCTCCTCGCTCCGGTCGACCAGTCACTACTCATGTTGATCAAGTCGAGGCTTCAATCGACTCTGACCGGCAATTCACGACCACAGACATTGGACATAACCTCAACATTGACCAATCAACTGTTTCGAGACATTTACGAAAGCTTGGAATGGTAAAAAAAGCTTTATGCCCGGGTGCTGCACCGAACTCCTGAAAAACAACTTGAATGACTTATTTGCCCAAAGATTTCAGAGCTTCTATGAAAGAGGGACGATAAAACTCGTGGAGCGATGGCAGAAAGTGATTGAACAGAATGGAATATATTTAGTTGATTAAAAACCCTTTTTTTTTGGTAAATATTTTGCGTTTGAAATTTTCTCAATTATCGTTACGGAATAATGCATAGCCCTGATATATATATCATCCTCCCGGGCGCTCCAAAGATCGCGAACCCGTTCCGCCTCCACGAGTCTGACCCAACACTGGTTGTTACTACTCTATGCAATCCTGAATGCGTTCTTTCCCTACTCGACGGCGATTAAAACGTTCCTTCACGCCTTAAGGCTTTAGGCCACTCTAGGATTTTCCAAAAATGAATTTTTTCGTTAAAAATGTACCTTAGTACCTATAACATTATATTCCATAAGATTATGGGTGTGAAAAATCTCTAAATACTCGATTTTCGAATTCTAGCGCAACCCATCTCGATTCATGTCGTGACTTTCTACTAACTTTGAACGCGTTTATCTGAAAACTACATTTTTCAAGTCGGCCGGACTCATGACTCAAACAAATTTCAACCGATTCACTTGAAATTTTAACTGTACATCTAGAATTACATTTACGGAGGCACTGCGTAGGATTTTTATATTATATTGCACAGTTCCTTTTTTATAAATAATTTTCTGACGATTTTCTCACGATTTTTGCTACGAAAAGAGAGACATTTTACAAAGTCGGCACACTATTTCATCCTCTCGTTAAATCCTGCACCAGATGGCGTCCATTAAACTCTACCGTAGCGCGCACCGAACCACTCCCATAACAATCAACGAGAGAGTCAGCGAGGGAGAAATGGATTTCCCGTGAAAATTGGGATGATTAGCATCGGTCGATTAATTTAAAGAAAATTTCACATTGCGCGAATGTTCAACTGGAAGAGAATCTGGGCGTAAAATTATTCGCAACATGATGAAAAACTGTCATGAATACGAGGTAACTCGACAGAAGTACGGCGAATACAAAGGGGCTGAAAGCCCTCGGGGATTCAACGGTGAGGACACGTACGCGGGGGCGACCTCTGTACGCAGTAACCCTGTGCAAAGCTTCCCCCGAACGCTCTCGGTTATCCCTATGGATTTCCGCCTTATTATACGCGCCGGATAAACTCCGGCTGACAACGATGACAATGCATGACAACGTTGAACCACCTGCGCTCTCAGGCCTCGTTCTGTTCGCTCATACTTAAACCAAGTTAAGCGTGTGGCCACTGAGAAATTGAAGGGAAAGTTGTTGCACCCAACAATTCGTGTACCTAGGTGCATCGAAGTGCTCCTCTCTCTCTCTCTCTCTCTCTCTCTCTCTCTCTCTCTCTCTCTCTCTCTCTCTCCATCTCTCTAATATATATATAGGTCCCTTACTCCCTTTGTCCCTTTTCCACTCTGCCCTTCTCCCTTTCTCGCGTACACTCGCAAAGTTTCCCCGAGGCCGTTTGTGCTGAGAGAAGAGATGACTTCGGCTCGTCTTATCCCACAGAGGCAATATTTCATTAGAGAGTAAAAGACACTAGTGCTATATAATTTCGTTGCACCGGCCAAACTTTAGCAGAGAGTTTCTTCCTCGTTTGCTACCTTCGCCGCTTCCGCGACACTCGTCCCGTTATACCTCCAATGTAGAGCTTGTCACTTTCGAAAAGCAAAAAAAAAAAAAAAATCGTGTACCCAAGAGTGCTCTATTTTGATACTTTGTTGAATGTCAGAGCGAATTAGCAAAATCCTCTCGTACTTTCGAATTATTTTTTATTCCCCGAAAAATCAACAGCAACCCGACGGAAAATTGAATTATCGTCCGATCTGAATTTCGCTTCGAATTATAAAAATTCCCAACGTAAAGTCGTTAAAAAAAGAAAAAGAAAAAAAAAGCAGCGCACTATATGCATCGATAAAACATTGAATAAATCAATCGAGGTCTTTTCTTAATTACACGTTTAAAATAGAAGCAAAATCATATATATTATGAGTTGCAATTAATAATATACAGAAGTATGAATAAAAATAAATACAAAAAGATTGTTGTAACCATTTTTTAAATACAAAGTAATGTATTACAAACTTCACTTACAGTACTACAAACAATACAAATTCCACTTTCTATCCAAAGTGGAATATGGTAGGAATGTAAAAAGGGGAAGGGTCGGGGACTATGAAATCTGAGGTGAAAAAAAAAAAATAAGAATATAAAAAGATTTCTCTGACAAACTCCGGTGATGCGAGGGCCCAATAATTCAATGGAAATTCATATATACACAAAATCCCCGACACCTCAACCCTTTCGATAGAGCACTTGTCCTAGGAGCTCCTCCATCCTGCTCGCTCTTCAGCCTCAACCCTTCAGGCACGTGGAGTGGGAAAATAACTTCGTCGAGACATTGGGACAGGTGGTGTATCACGGATATTGCGTAATATATATATGTACGCGCACGATAAGTTGATGGAGAGACTTCTCGTATATATCGAGACGTCTAGAGAGCTCTCTGTCCGACGAGCGCAGAGACGAGGCGGATACAGCGCCGAAAGACGATACTCTCTCTTCCCTTTCTCTCTAGGGGGTTGAGAGAAAAAAATGGTAAGGGCGTCGGGGATTGGGAGGGGACTTATTCCCAGATGTTTCCGATACGCAGAGTCGTGAGAGAGGGGGGGGGGGGGGGGGGGGGGGGGAAGGAGTGAGAGAGGGAGAGAGAGACGAAAATTCGCGAGGGATGAAGAGAGAATGGCAAGGGTAGAAAAATGGGAAACGAGAGCGGGCGCGCGGGGGTGACGCTCGCGAGTTTATACAGTAAGATAAAAAGTTTCGACCTGCGAAGGAGGGCCTTATATATCCCCGGGACTCTCTCAAATATAAGAAGTCGTAACGATAAATCACTCGAGCTCTCTATATATATCCGAGAGCTTTCGCGATCCCAATGCCAAGGGAGGAGGCACGAGAAATCCGAACCATTTTTACCTCCCCAACGAAACTCTTCAAGCTGCAGAGCATCGGTGAATTTTCCCCGGATAATAAAGGCCAAGAGAGTCATCGAGACTTTGCGTTCGCCCTAGTGGAAAATTCTCGAAGATGGGTACAGTCCGAATCCAACCCCTGCCCCCTGTTATTCAACCTTACCATTATTGTTTACATGAACTCTGCCTTCGACATTCTATGCTTCTGGCGTTTATATAAACTTCGAACGTTTTTATTTTCATACCTAATCTTCGATCTTTATGGTTCCAAACTCTCTCTCTCTCTCTCTCTCTGTGTGTGTGTGTGTGTAGAATCCTTCCAGCATTCCAAATATTTTCAGTTACCACTTGCGACTATACCAAATGCGTTCTTCGTTTACACGGGGGCGAACGAAACATTCCTTCACGCCTTAAGGCCTTAGGCCACTCTAGGATTTTCTAAAAATCAATTTTTTTTTAAATGTACCTTAGTACCTATAAAATTATTAGGTGTGTGAATTAATTTTTATTTTTTTTCCATACTTGCGGTTTATTAAAAAATAGACAAAACCGTGTTTAATCCAGGTAATATCCCCCGTTGCTTTCTACAACCTTCTGCCACCGATTTGGTAGCATACAGATACCATCACGATAGAAGCTGGCTGGTTTCGAGGCGATAACGTCATCGACGAATTTCCTAATATCTTCGACTTCTCGGAAGTGGCTCCTTCTTAAGCTGTGCGCCATTGACCGAAATAGGTGATAGTCGGATGGGGCCAAGTCCGGTGAATATGCCGGATGAGGAAGAACTTCCCAGCCCAGGTTTAAAATAGTTGTTTGGGTCGTACGAGCAACGTGAGGTCGAGCGTTATCATGCAGGAGAATGACTTTTCGCCTTCCGTGTCCTGTGAATGGCCTTTTTTGCTCAATTGCTTCGCTTAAACGATTTAATTGGTCACTATATCGTTCTGCAGTGATCGTCTGACCCGGTTCTAGAAGTTCTTAATAAAGAAGACCCTTTTTGTCCCACCAGATACACAAAAGCATTTTTTTGACGTTCATTTGCGGTTTGGGAGTTGATGTTGTTGGTTCTCCAGGGTACACCAATGATTTTTTCCGCTTGGGATTCTCATAAAGGATCCATTTTTCGAATTCTAATGCAACCCCTCTTGATTCATGTCGTGACTTTCCACTAACGTTAAACGCGTTTATTTCAAAACTATATTTTTCTAGTCGGCCGGACTCATAACTCAAACAAATTTCAACCGATTCACTTGAAATTTTAACTGTTGATTTAGAATTAAATTTTCTGAGGCACTACGTAGGATTTTATTATTATATTGCGTAGTTCCTTTTTTATAAACAATTGCCTGACGATTTTTTCGTGGCATTTTTTATTTTTGTTTCAGAAATGCGCCCTTTTGACAAGAAAATAATATATGAAAAAAAAATCCTACGTACTTCTATAGCTCTTCTTATATATAATCGAAAAAACTTTAGTGTCTAATCATAACTCAAAAATTATAGGAGCTGTGTTGGTCCGACCGTTGACCTTACAGAAATAAAGGCGTCATCGGAAAACTGCTGCACAGTCGCCATATTGACATGTATCGCTGTGAAAAAAATAATTTTGTATAGTCAATTACGTGTATAATAAAACCCCTATTTTGTAATTCGGATTTATTTTATGGTTTCGCTGAAAAAAAAAATCACAAAATATGCCCTTTTTTTGCCTCTAGTATGGCCTAAGGCCTTAACGTTCCTCGTATTTCGAAAAGGAATAATTTTCTCCTCCCAACGCGTTTCCCCGTCGGGCACCTATGCGAGTCAACGAAGAAGCAAATTGGCAGTAAAAAATAAACCCACGATGAAACGTCATTCTCAAGCTTCACTTTACATTTGGCCACAGTCGGTGTGTGTATCGCCAGAGGTTTCCTCGTTAGTCTTGATGGACAGCTGGATTCATTCTAGCTGGAGGCCTTAAATACAATATTCGCGAGTGCGACCAGCGTGAGTATGGTTGTGCAACATCGACTCGCCTGTATCTGACGCACGTTCCCGAGGGAATAAAGTATTTTTCGAACGGACGAACGAGGAAATGCCAGCGAAACGTACAACTTCGTGTGTATTTGGGAGAAAAAAAACTATACAAAAAAAAAACAAGTAAAAGAAAAGAGAACGAAAATGGATCGATGTACACATAACGCACTGGGTTTCCTCGGGGATGGGAAGCAAAGAAATGGACGACAGTAAAAAAAAGACAGAAGGAAAGAAGGAGAGAGAGAGAGAGAGAGAGAGAGAGAGAGAGAGAGAGAGAGAGAGAGAGAGAGAGAGAGTGTGTGTATGAGAGAGAGAGAGAGAGCGAGAGCGAGAGAGAGAGAAAGAGAGAGTGATACAGACGGAGCGAGAAGGGCGCAGATAGAGGGAGGGGTGTAATGGGAGTACGTAAAACTTTTTCATTGGATCTTTCGCATGTACATATGTGTATATCTATAAATTCTTTTTGTTTTATTTCATCTGACAACCAAGTACGACTAATCCAGAGAACAACTTTGAAAATGGACTATATAGATAGCGGCGTGTTCAAACCTGGGATGAAAAATTACTTCTTCCGATCGTACCGGCTATACATATAGTCTTACGAATTAGATATATATTTTTATATTAGGTACAGAACAATTATATATAGATATAAATATATTGTATACCCGCCTATGCAAGTCGCGGATTCGAGCGGTCGAAGGCACGACTTGTATACCGGCCTATGCAAGTCACAGATTCGAGAGGTCGAAGGCACGACTTGTATACTGGCCTATGCAAGACACTGTAACAAGAAAATTATGGAAGAAATCTCTGAGAAGAAGTGCATTTTTCCGAAAACTGGCAAAACTTTTAAGGAAAGTCACGGGTCCAGTCTTGAAAAGAAAATGTAAAAAAAAATGCATTCGAGGGCGATCGAGGAGTGATGAATCTGTGGTCCCCTCTCTATAATAAAAAAATAAAATAAACGCTCGAAGCACGTTGATACATATTTGGAGTGTCGAGCGCGAGAGTTGTACATCCGTGAAAATTCGTAAGATTTTCCTGGGTATCCCCCCCGATGCGGCAATTTTTTTTCCGCCCCGACGCTCATGTATAATAAGTTAAGGGATGAGGGTGAGCGAGAGAGGGGAGCGCACGAGAGCTTTTCATTATAAGAGTTATTTGATGTAGAAGAAAAGGGGGAAAAAGTACCGCGAGTGTGGCTGTAACTTTCCCATCTCTCTCTCTCTCTCTCTCTCTCTCTCTCTCTCTCTCTCTCTCTCTCTCTCTCTCTTTCTCTCCGACACTTCGGAAGAGCCCTTCCATCTTATCCGGAGGTTGCATTTCACGCTTGAAAAAAACGAAAAAAAAAACGGAGTATATGCCGCAAGAGAGTGAGAAAACCCGAATTTTTATTTCAATGGATTGTTCTCGAAGCGAGATATTCTTTTTTCTTTCTTTTTCTTCTTCTCACTCGCTTTCTTTCGCCGGGAAGATCCAGAAAGTTTGCGCGTGTTCTCCCGAACTTTGAAAGTGGATGGAGAGAGCGGGCGAGAGAGCGAGAGAGAGAGAGAGAGAGAGAGAGAGAGAGAGAGAGAGAGAGAGAGAGAGAAAGAGAGACAGAGAGAGAGAGAGAGAGGACGAAAGCCCCCTAAGAGCACCGTGCAGAAATTGGTTTACAATACAATGAGTCAAAAAATGTGGGTGCACAGTTTGATAATATAAATACTTATATTTTAAACCTATGACTAGTTTTATCCTAACTATTAACCTGAGAGAAAGAGAGAGAGAGAGAGAGAGAGAGAGAGAGAGAGAGAGAGAAATGGGGAAACATATGCAGAGAGGAGGAAGCATATGGAGAGAGATAGAAACAAAAAAACGAAAGAGGGAGGGAGAGAGAGACGCAGAGGTGTTAACGGCGTTTCGCCAAATGAGAAGGAGAAGAGGCCAAGAGCGGCTGCCGCGTGAAATTACTGTCGCCGGCGTACGAGAGATGTGACTTCGTATTTTATATAAGTTTAACGTTTGCCTCGCGGTGGCTGTGGAAAATGGGTGTGTTTGTGGGACGTCCTCCCTAGAGGGAACATTTCGAAATGCATGTTTTCTCTCTCTCTCTCTCTCTCGCTTTCACCGCGGTTCGAGAGAGAGAGAGAGAGAGAGAGAGAGAGAGAGAACGATCACATTTCGCGACGATAAAACTGTCACGAATCTGTGGCGACCGCCAAGGGGCGCGTTTTCGCTTCGAGTCGCGTCTCGTCCCGCAAAAGCGAGCAACCAACAAGCCGCCCTCCCCGTACACGTTATTTTCCCTTATCACGCGAGAACAGACGTTCAAAAATGCACATTTCTCAAATGATCTTAGTTCTCCGTGGCTCGCCATGCAGATGCGATAGACATTCACCACTTTCATCATTGCGTCTGGACTTTTTGACCTCACGGATATAATATTCGTAGCACAGGGGAAAAAAAAGCACAGACTTGAGTACCGGATCGGATGTTATCGGTGGAAAAAAAAAATAGAACGAAGAACGAAGGGAACGAGAGCACAGAGTAGCGACTTACCTTTTGTCGATCCTTCATGGAGCCTCTGCCAAGTACCGCCATCTTGCACATTGTCTCTTCCTGCAGACGTTTCATGGAGTTTCCTTTCGGTCCGAGTAGCTTACCGACGAAGTTGAACTGTAACAATTAATCAGAAAATTCTCGTCGTGTGAAGAGTCCTTTGCACAGCAGGTTGCCGGAAAAAAAAGCCACAAGTGATTGTACATTGATTCATTAAGCCTTGGCAAAAACTTTAGGGAACATTAATTATTAACGATAATAATCAGTGAAGCGAATACAGCAGAATTAAAATAACAACAGTACATAATAACAATACAACAGAAAAAAAATTGTGAATAATAAAACGAAATGATGCAAAATACCTAATATGATAAAAATAATAAAAATATATGCAAACATTATAAAAATAATTATATTATAATATAAAATGTCAACAATACTGACAGAAAAAAATAATTAAAAAGATAATAATATAGACTTATATAACGCGTATGATAATTAAAATAAAAAAAAATAATATAAATAATCCAATAGTAATGAAATACATCAAATAATAATTATTTAAATTTATAACAATGCACTTTAAAGTCAGAATTCAATGTAATACCAGTTACCAGGTGTACAAGGATGAAATGCGGATTTCAGACAACAGATGGTGCACCAATGCAGTTTGTGCTATAAAGATTTGACACTGCGCCATTTTGTTGTGTCATCAACAAGTGTCAGACGCGCACGAGTGATAAATTTAAAAGTTTTTATTTAAAGAAAACTGCTGCTGAATCATACCGATTACTTCGAAAAGCTTATGGTGAACATGCTTCATCGCAAGATACGTGTGAACGATGGTTTCGGCGTTTCAAAAGTGGTGACTTCGATGTTGAAGACAAGGAACATGGAAAACCGCCAAATAAATACGAAGATGTGGAATTGCAAGCATTGTTGGACGAAGATGATTCGCAAACACAAAAACAACTCGCCGAGCAATTGGGCGTTAGTCAACAAGCTGTTTTCAATCGGCTACGAGAGATGGGAAAGATTCAGAAGACCGGTAGTTGGGTACCACATGAGTTGAACGACAGGCAAATGGAAAAGCGCAAAAACACATGTGACATTTTGCTCGCTCGGTACAAAAGGAAGTCGTTTTTGCATCGTATAGTTACAGGGGATGAAAAGTGGATTTATTTTGAGAATCCCAAGCGCAAAAAATCATGGGTAGACCCAGGCGCACCATCCACATCGACCGCAAGACCGAATCGCTTTGGCAGAAAGACGATGCACTGTGTTTGGTGGGACCAGAGGGGCGTGGTCTATTATGAGCTGTTAAAACCTGGGGAAACGGTTAATACTAAACGTTACCAACAACAATTGACCGATTTGAACCGTTCGCTACTTGGAAAAAGGCCAGAATACCGAAAGAGGCAACACAAAGTCATTTTTCTTCATGACAATGCTCCATCACATACGGCAAAACCGGTTCGCGACACGTTGGAAGCACTCAGCTGGGAAGTTCTACCCCATGCGGCTTACTCACCAGACTTGGCTCCTTCCGATTACCACTTGTTTGCATCGATGGGTCACGCACTTGCTGAGCAGCGCTTTGGTTCGTACGAAGATGTGAAAAAATGGCTCGATTAATGGTTCGCAGCAAAAGGGGAAGATTTTTACTGGCGTGGTATTCACAAATTGCCCGAAAGATGGGAAAAATGTATAACAAGCGATGGAGCATACTTTGAATAAAGCACTTTTTATTATTCTTCCGAATTTAACGTGTTTTTTTTTTAGAAAAAAAATCCGCATTTCATACTTGTACACCTGGTAAGTCGTAGCAAATAATATGAGAACAATACTAACGTATCGTAACGAAATTATAATAAACAATGATAAACAATAATGAATGAAAATAATGAACATTGACAAGCTTTTACTTTACGTTGATCTATATTTGAAAAAATTATTATAGTTTATCGAAACAATTTCTTTCTTTTAATGTAATGTAACAATTATAAATAACCAGAGAAAGAATGAGTGAGGGAGAGTCAGGGAGAGAGAGAGAGAGAGAGAGAGAGAGAGAGAGAGAGAGAAGAGAAAGAGACGAAAATAGAAATGGCATAAAAGGTTTAATCCTTCCTTTCTCTCCCTCTCTCTAACTCACTGTTTCATTTCGTCTCTCCCTCTCTCGGATTCGAACCTCGCTCGCATTTCAGTTTGCCCTGTGCTCCGGGACTCTTGTAAATACGAGAAAATCGTAAAACCCGCTGGCACAAGATTAAAATATTCGCCTGAACTTGCAAATTGGACACTCGATTCTACGGTCCTTCGTTTCACTCTGCTCCCATATTATTTCTCCCTGGTATTTATGTACATAAATGCGTAGTAGAGAGGGCGAGAGCGGGCGCGAGAGGGAGAGAACAAAAACAAAATTTTAATAAAGAAAAAAAAATGGAGTTTTTTTTTTCGTTTGTACACCGATAACGACGAGGTGGGAAGGAAATTTGCATTTTTCCAACGACACACCGCGGTATATCGGGTCTTCCCGCGATAAGTTGCTGCGAAACGGATCGACCGTCCTTCTCATAGGCCAGTAACGAAAAATATCCAAGTATCCGGTGGCAGAGACAAACCGAAAGTCTGTAATGTTAAGAATTTATTTGTAGACGAAATTCCTCATTTTTTTTTTATATTTCATTATTGTTATTCGTTTTGCACAATTTATTGTACCTTTCGACCACGCTTTTTCGTACACCCTGTACATATGCGTAGAAAACAAATAAAGAACTTGTCCAAAAGTATTTTCTTCTTCTTTCCCTTCGTGCTCGCAGTATAAATGCGGTCGACGAAAAACAACTCTTGATTAAATTTTCAGGTATAACCGGGGCGGGCTGAGGCGGGGGAGGGAGGTGTCCCAGGCAGCGCGATTCACCTCGATTATATTCGTATTTTAATTAATTCGCAGATTATACGCGTACTTTATTTTATTTTTTATTCTTTATTAATTTGCAGAAAGAGAGAATTGCGTACGACACGAGTCGGACTGATCTCTTCGGGACGGAGCTCCAGCTTGATTGTTTTTTTCCCCCCTTCTCGTCCCACCGTGCGATGAGAATTTTCTTTTCTCTCTCCTTCATGGATAGCTTTGCTTCAAGTTCAAAGTTTGCAAGCTTTAACTTTGAAGTTTTTAAATATGGCAGCTTGCTACTGGACTGGCAAAATTCTGTCAAACTTTGTGAATAAGTCAAAACCTTATCATCAGCCTCTTTATTACTATTAGCCACTTATTGTCTTTGCAGGGGGGGGGGGGCGCCCAGAAAAATTTAATTCTCCGAAACAGAATATTTTTAAAATTCTTTCGGAAAGTTGATAAATGTACTGCGAAAAAAAAACTAAAGATGAATTCGAGTAGAAATTTAATGAAGAATCGAAACAATATTTGATTAACAATACTTCTACTAAATAGTTCGCGAAATTTGTCCATGGAATGAAAAAAAAAAAAAAACGTAAAAACAATGGCAAAAAATTGATGAGAGAGACGAGAGAATTCATTACGCGTGCAAAATTGGCTCTCCGATTCGTTGCATTTTTATCAATTTGGGGTTATTTACTGTTTTGTTTCGAAGGAATATATTTAAGGTTCGTTATGTATTCACGAGAATCCTCGCCCGAATGATAGAGAGAAAGAGGCCTGCTCTAAATTCAGTTGAATTTATTCCCGAAAAGAAAAGAATTCTGTAATTAATTTATTCTCGAAAAAAGAATTCTGTAATTAATTTATTCTTAAATAAATAATCCTGTAACGAATTAATTCCCGAAAAAATAATTCTGTACTCAAATATAGATATATATATATGTGTGTACACGCACACATACAGGGTGTCCCATTTAAAGCGTTACAACCTACCATCAGAAAGTTCGCATTGTAATAAAAAAAAATGTTTCAAATTAAAATTGTCTGGTTTCGAGGAAGAGAAAAAGGTGACACTCTCAGTTCAACCTTGGCGGTAACCGCCAAGATCACGTGAAGATTAACTTCAAAATTTTTAATAAGAGCCCACATTTTTCATCTTACATTCTCGCAGCTTGCCTCGAGAGCTTTTCAAAACGCTGCAAATACGTATTTTTTTTTTTTTTTTTTTTTCATCATGTACTTTCCGAGCTATGAGATTTGGAAGCTGCAATGCCGCCGGCATTGTGTGCAAGCGAGCGTGCACATGTATATGCAAAGAGAGAGAGAGAGGGAGAGAATGTCAGAGGGACTGAGAAATTCGAGACCCTTAATTCAGTCTAGAGTGTACAGAGCTTCCCGATGTTCCTTTACGATAGGGATGACATTTATTGCACGGCCAAACTCACGCTCCGATCCATCTGAAAGGATGATAACGATTAGGGATGAAGGGACAAAAGCCGGCGATCAAAGCCCAAGGTTGCTCGAAGCCATCGCACACCAAACGTCTTGGCTCCTTCCGACCCCCCCCCCCCCCCTCCCCATCCCGGTCTTCCGCCGACAATTCCTTTCTAATGTGACTACCAGTCCGGATATTGCGCGGGATCTGTGAGAATATTGCAAACTACCCCGTGCACCTGAGACCTTCATCCCTTGTTACGTTTGCCTACGATAAGTTGGCAAAGTGTTGAAATTGTGTAATTACTAAATAAAAGTAACTAAAAATTGTGCAATTGTTAAAATTGTGTAATTATGAATTGGGAAAGTGCTTTCAAATTTTGAAATAAAACAATGTCGTTAATACGACATCGTTTTATTTAATTTTTAATTTAATTTGATTTAATTTTATTAATTTTAGCTTTTAATTTTTTATTTTAATTCATTTTAATTTTTAATTTTTATTTATTTTATTTTATTCATTTTAAGCGTTTAATTTTTTAAGATTCTCGAAAACTTATTCACATTTCGAATAATTTCAAAATGTAAAAAAACAAATGATTGTCTTTTACATGTGAGTACGTCAGATGAATATTCGAATTGTCGATAAAATCGACATTATTTATGAGAATTTTAAAAAGAATCTAAGTTCGGACAATTTTTACGAAAAATCACGAATTTATCCGCAGTGGGTATGTACATTTCTGTCGCGTTTTCCATAAAAACGAAAAATCCAAATTTTTTTTTCTCTCTCTTCCAGCCTCTAACTATAAGCTGCTATTATTATAGCATTAGTTTGTTTGTCTTGTACAAATTTTTGGTTTAGAGGCTACATCCGGCGATTTGCTCCACTCTACTTTTCACTGTTGCTTTTATATCATATCATACCATACAACTTTCACACACACACACACACACACGTATACTCATCCTTACATTCTCACACACCAATATTGCACTTATACTTTTAACTAATTCTTCGTTGTATTGAGCGCGAAATCTCTGTCGTAGGTCCAACGGTTTAAACTTCTTGAGTCTTCTGGCGATATTTCTTCTGTTGAGAAGATTGTGCGCTAGCTCATTTGGGTGGCTCATGAGCCTTTGTTCGTAACTCGTGCATAACTTCAGAGCTGTCGTCTTCATTGTGTCGATTCCGAGGTCTTTATGGAGATTGGCTTTTGCAATGTACCATGATGCATTAAGCGATCATCCTGAGGGCTTTCGATTGAAATCTCTGAAGGATCTCGATGTTCGAATTGCTTGCGGTTCCCCAAAGCTGTACACCGTTGGTCCAAATAGGCCTTAGAACTGCTTTGAACACCGCAATCTTGTTCCAGAGCGACAGCTTTGACCTCCTACCCAGGAGCCAATACATTTTTCTCAGTCGTAAATCCAGTTCCCTCCTTTTATTTCGAATGTGGTTAGCCCACGTGAGTCTTCCGTCGAAGTGCATTCCAAGATACTTTACTTCACTCACTCTTGAAAGGGGATGATCATTCAGCGTAACCGTCGGGCAGTCCTTTCTTCTCATAGTGAATGTAATGTGCACTGATTTTGTCGCACTGGCTTGAAGCCCCCGTTTCTCCAACCATGATTGTACATCATTGAGTCCTCTTTGAAGCTTCCTCGATGCTGTAACATCATTCCAGTGCGTGACCATGATTGCTGTATCGTCGGCAAACGTTGCCACGACGGTGTCGCGACGCGAAAAATCCAAATGGGGGAAAAAAATCTTTCTCTTATTTGTACTGCTTTTTGACTCTTTGGTAATTAATGGAAGATTGTGTACACGCGTATGGTGGAATTCAAGCGTGGACTTCATTAAAATTGTTCTAGAACTGCGCACACCATCGTGTTTTTATTTCGCGAAACGCCCACTCGGTGCTCAACCTCACAATTTGTCGGAAGAACGCTTTTTTCCCCTCTCGAGCGAAGTCTCTAACTCAGCAGGGGAAAAAGAAATACTTTTCAAGTTTTGAAGACCAGACTTTTGAAAAATGAAAAATATCATTGTGTCAAATTTTCCAATTTTTAGCTTCGAAATAAATGTTTAATGCCCACGAGGATATCGCAATTATTGTTTAGACTGAAAACTTTATTCAGTTGTAAATATATTATTCTTTAAAAAAAAACGCAGAATAGTAAATGATAATCGTTTATTAGTTCAGAAGATTAAATGAAAATGCAAATTTGTAAACTACGCTCCGTTGCCACTCGCATAATAAATAAAAGAACCCTCCCAATTTTTTTAATTACATTATTATTATTATTAAACACGCATATCCACAAACTATCAACTCAATTATAAATGCGAGTTTCTGATTTTTTCCCTGACTTTGTCTCGTCGCCGTTATATTTAATTAATATCGACGAAAAAAAAATGAAACCCAATTCCAATAATCGTTCAAATCGAGAAATTTCGTAAAGCCAGCGTGGAACTGGCAGCACATGCTGATGAGGTGAAACATATTCTCGTTGCTTCAAGATGTATATCTGGGTCGAATAAACTTGGGCGTGTGGAGTTTGCGTAACTCGTGGGATAGCTTGAAGTGGCCGGGGGCTGGAATGAATATTCCAGCCACGCGGGAGATACGTCTGGTTAACAAGTCAAATTTGCCAAGTGCTGCCAACATCTGTGCCGATAAATCGGCTAGAGATGGACAAAAGTAAGTTTCATCCAATGATATCTAATAAAAGTTCAACTTCGAGGGGTTCGCTTCCAAGGATAAAAGAAAAATAAGAAGAGTACTGAATAATAAAATATAAGGTGTCCGGTGCCAAGCAGCGTGAGCCAACATTTGGATGTGTGACCGCTTAGCCGTTGATCGCTCGTCGGTAGCCGTTGTGGACGTGCACGTGCCATGATTAGGCACTTCCCGTCATCTAGGAATGACTAATTAGACACTGTCCATCAACTAGGAATGCTGCTTGTAGCTGGGAATATGCAGAGAATTGCGCAGTTCCTCCCCCTCCCCCTCGCCGCGGACTACCGGCTTAACCCAGTGCGAAAAAGAACCCGGTTTCGTTGGATTTACTTCGTGGTCTGAATCGCCACAAGAAAAGCCACCTCAAAGAGGCTTTATTCGGCGGATAAACCCCCGCTGTTACGAGTCATCGCATCAAAGACGACGTAACAAACCCTGCGGAGCGAAGAAAGTACTTTGAGCGCTGCGAAGTGGTTTCGAGAGCTTTGAGGTACAGCTACAGCAGTAGCGACAAACCTGAGGTAGGGTTTGGATTACGGATAAAGCAACCGGTTGGAATTCGCATACTGAAAAATCTCTAGGGGTTACCAGAGGGATGCTCGCGAAGCGAAGAATATGGTTTAAAGGCTTGCAAAGTGATTTTAGGTCGCTCCAGTACGGGGTCGCGACAAGAGTCCTCATGGCGGATCAACTGGACGATGTACAGCAAAGGCGTTGAGAATGTCCGCTTTCGAGCCAAGTCGACTGACAGCAGTGGAGTAACTTGAAGACGTCCCGAGTGTTAGCCCGGGCTAATGTTTCGTGACATGAGAAATAGCGAAGCAGCACGTCCGAGTGTTGCTTTTTGATTATTTCATTTCGATTACCAGGTATGAGCAAGACACAGTGCGAAAAATTGGTCAGGGTACACCTAATACAATTCGGGGCCTTTAATGGATCAGTATAAATCAGTAAAATCCGGACATTTTTCTTCGTTTCCGATAATTTCGGAAATATTATCATTGAAACCTGCAGGGACGAAGAATAGCTGTGGAGAGGGGGAGGGGGCTGGTTTTGATGTCTCATAAAGTCGCCGATGCGAATCCTGGCAGCCCAAGAGGCCAAAACTTTGTGGAACGAGGTTTCACGGCTTAAGTGCTGTAAATCCGTTTTAGGAGATTCGCTCGAAGGCGCGTCAGATTTACTGCGGCTAATAACGAGGCTGGTGGAACAGTTTCGAATCGATTGGAGAACAATGCATTCCGCGCGTTTACGTCATTCGGAAGTCAATCATATCCGGCATACGGTATGTTTCCCGGAGATGTTCGACAGCGAACATTGTCTCCCAAACGGGCATCGTATGTAATCGACGTTCAATTGTGGCATTGAAGTAGGAGGCCGGGCGCTTGTTCTCTGAATACACGAGCCTCGATTTTGTGGGGCTACGACGAAAGCCACCTTGATTGTGACGTCAAGGAGAGGCCGGTGACGTCACGAAACTCCAGGGAATATCCGCATCGAATTGTCGTGCCAATTGGGCGAGAATCGATCCAGCTGACAACAGGTAAGAAAGAGCCTTTGCCACCTAACGTGGCCAACCTTTTGACCCTCAATCCTGTATGGATGTCTGCAGATATGTGTGCGTCTCTCTGCATGTGTTCTCACAAATTCGTGTTCCAGCATATGAAATACGTTTCCGAGCAATCTGTGCCAATTACGAGCAGCAGCGGACTTTCCATCCATAAAAGATAAGTCACGAAAATGAATTAAGGCAATTCCCGGACTTTTGTAATTGAAGGAACTAAATGTGTCCGTTGTCTGGGGGGCAGGAGAGGGGGGAGGGCATCGAGGCGGAAGAAAAAACTTTGGAGAGCCAGCGAATTCGTAGTTTCCATCGTCTCGAGGCATATTTTCTTCTCTTTCTCCACCTCATCTCATCTTCTTCTTCATTTCGAACCCGTAAAACCATTCGCGATTTTTCAGCCATATCCGATCCGGCGGAACTTTCGTTCCTCCACAAGACGTGTCATTAGGCTGCTCCTCGGTAATTCATGAATCGTGAAGAAAGGAAAAAAAAAATGTAAGTTTGAAATTTCTTGGCAAAGTTCCCGCGCCGCTACGCGACAAAATTCGCCACAGTCTTATTTGCCGTCTGTCGGAGTTAGGAAGCAATTGATGAATCGTAACATCGTACGAACATTGACACGGAGCGAAAGTCCAGGGGAAGCTGGAAGACTCTCTGGTGATTAATCAAGATTTTCAAGCGGGACTCGGTTCTACCGAGGTCGTCTAATTAATGCCGTCCGAGACGTCGACCTCACTCTTGCGGATCAACGCGATGAGAGATACGACCAAGGGGAGGGGGGGGGGGGGGCGGATTGGTTATCTCGTCACAAAATCAAACAACATTGTTAACTCGGATGACTGTGGATCAACTTCTATTAACATAGATACACAAACGTGTATGAATGGATAGAGACAAGCCAAGATGGAGGGATTGAACAAGCCACAGGCCTGCAAGATAATAAGTAGTATGTATCACAAGAGGGCTGAGAAGGAAGAGGGAAGATTGTTAACTCGTACGTCCAAGTAATTGTACACGTTCGAGGAGATTTCACTCACGTAGCTGTGTCGATTCGACTCCATAACTTGCAAAGTTATGCAAATCGTTTGCAAATGCTTTCACAGGAGAGAACTCATTAAGGGATCATCACAATGTTAAATTGAAGAAAAAAAATCGATTTTTTTTGCCTTATCCGATAGTATAGAACGGTTATAAACATGCTGTTCAATTTTTGGGGCGTAATTCGAATAATTTCGTAATAGCCCGCAATACAGTTCGCGTTTCCGCGGTCACCCATCCGAATAGTGGCCCAGCATTGCTCGAAGCGGAAGATCCCCAAAACTAAATCCCTAAATTTGCTCGGTGATGAATTCCAAAAGATAGTTGCTGTCAGCATTCGCGCTCAAACTTCACTAGCCTATCGGTGTGTAGCGGTGTCATCGAAGGATCGAACAGCGCGCGTTTACTCGATGAAGAGGATCGAAGTAGACTCAAAGTGGTACCGGCCGGTTTGAGAATGAGCAACGACCTAATCGATGATAAATCAAAGTGTTTCCGGAGGTGTTGGACCGACCGATGCACGAGTAAGTGGCGCCTAACAGCGGGAAGAAACATCCCGAAGAAGTCGGCACGGCGGTAATCGAGCGGTCTGCTTCTATTTGCGACTTATGATTTATCGTGCGGTCCAGATACGCGACGCGAAAGAACCTTGTCGGGGGAAAACTGAGGTAGCGAGAAAATAGGAGGGATTTGATAGAAGACCCGACGCTGCCGCGAGCCAACTGTACACATAACCGCGTTAACTTGGACGAAAGGTTTGAGTAAATTTGTGATCAAGATCGCTCCTTGCCAAGTTATGCTTCAACGATGGCGGTCGACCACGAATCCCCCCCCCCCCCATCTCCATAGAGAAAATGGAAGGATAGCTTCACCCAGAAAGCGTTTCCGGGCGTAGCGCCCAAGGCTATGACAATCAACAGGGTCCGTCTTTTTTTTTGTCAATGGCGCGTTACGTTGAGAAGCTGATCAATCACTGACGAAGGCCATTGTAAGAATGATCCGTTGTCTGGTTGGGCAACATGCTCGGGGTTGACCGAATCCGATAAAAATGCCCTTGTTGTTTCCCCAATCTGTTTCGGCCCCGTGGGCTCTGATCGATTCGGACACGCATGATGTATATCGATCACGCTCGAGAGAGCCCGATTAAACGATATACAATAAATACGGATTCTCATTCATTGGAAATCTCGCGGTTCACCGTGCGTGCGGTGAACGAACAATCTCGGAGCTGTCGCTTAGCTTGATGCGGGCCGATATTTTTGCGTGTGACGCATGCATCGTGTCCTCATTATGTATTAAGGGGCAAACACCGGCTTCAAAAAATCGGAAGCCGGAAAATCTGTATTGTGAAGAAACTCAAGGACTAATGTATGGCACTGGAATCGCTGATTCGCCGATAAGACTTCAGAATTATTCAGTTTCCTCTTGTTAAAACTAAACGTTTTTTTTTTTCGTCTCAAAAGTGCATTCTTCCAAACTGTTAGCATGATTTCTCAAAAACTATTTCAACCGTTTTTGATGAAATTTGGCAAGTTGGTTGTGATAAAGTCATACAATCAATTCCATTGAAAAAACCGGCCATTTTTTGGCCCTGTAAATGATGTTCCCCTCTTAAGCCCCAACACTACACACGGATGCGCCTTTTTCTCGTAACAGTTTTGCATTAAAATTGATGAAAATACTTCGAATGACACATTAGCCCCATGAAAAGTGTTCCATGAAAGTCTCAGATTCCTTGGTTCAACATAGATGCATAGACATAGGTCAACTAAATATATGATTCGTCGATTTCCGTCCTGATCACAGCATCACAGATTCTTGGCATTCTTTTGATGGATTTGCCTGACGTTTCTTCAGATGCAGGACACGAATGGCACTTGCCTAACCAGTTAATTCCACAATAACGCAAAAGTATTGAGCCAATTGCGTGGCCGACACGACAATTGTGATGACGTTCATTGGTGACCTTATCATTTATGTTCACAAGTCTGGGAGTAGTGATGATACACGTACGCAATAAAGATCAAAGACGAGAAGAGTGGAAGCACCAGCTTTGATTTCAATATTTCCTAACGAATTTGTGACAGGCAAATAGTTTCTGGGGGGTGTGGGATATGAGTGCGGGTTTGTGGTGAGGATGGCATTTGGATAGGGGGTGAGATTGTTGGGATTCGGTGGCACACGTTGCAAATGTCCCGTTTCTCTCGAGTTCTAATTTTAACGGTTGCTGCACCCGGCATGCATACAGCATGAAATAGAAAAAGAGAGAGAGAGAGAGAACGGAGCAATGGCTTGATGCAACTGTATGCAAAACATGTATGCGGGATGCGTGAATCGAGAGGAGCGTCGAGGGGTTGCACCTGGGGCGACGGTTTTGCACAATGATGAGTAGTACGGGGCTATTGTGTTTACACTCTGTGCCAGTAAAATTGTTTGTTTCGTGAATAATCGTTATCGGTTTACCTGCAACGTGATATACCTGTAAATTCTGCCGGCTCTCTTCCTCGCCCGCCTGTCGCTGGGTTTTTTTTTTTCGTTCCACCTTCCCCGCTCGCCTCTTTCTTTTCATCTGTTGCTATATTGTCCACCAATTATCCAAATTGTCCAGTCTTTTACTCTCGTTATCGTGGCACGTTAATTTCACGGATAAACCGTATTACAATTCGACAAATGTATCGATCCATAATCCTCATTTGGAATGGAAATTGGGTGGAAATTTGGGTGCGTTAGTTGGACGACGCGGTGGAGCTGTATCTCTGCATCAATGTTCGACCAATAATAAATGTGAGACTATGCTTGTCAATTGAAGGTAGCACAGGAGAGACTATCGGACCGCAATTGCGTTTATTTCGACAACAAGTGTTCGGAGACAAATTCGAGAGAAGATAACATCCTATCGACCAGATAGACACTGAATTCAACCCAAACAAACTGGTAGGAAAGCTGCAATACGGCAACCAGCAATTTTGCAAGGAAGTTTCTAGTTTACGACTAATTACCATGAAAACGCAACGACTCTATTCCATGTTTGATGCAGTGTCGCGATGCTCTCAAGCTTCAGCTAAAGCTTCGAGCGAAATCCGAAAACAAAGGAAAAACAACCATTCAAAGCTCGCTGCCTCGAGAACGAAGACGAACTTCCTTTGTGTCAGATTGCATCTTGCAAGGAGTCTTCAGTTTCGCAGTGGAAGTTAGCGCATTCGGCGTATATTGGCAGCCGGCTGTGGATGCGCGTGTAACGTGACGCTTCGAATTGGTACGTCCTTATTATCCTGGATAAACCGTGAAAAAGACAAAACCTGGCGTCTGAAACCGAGCACCAAGATCAAACATAGGAATCGAAAGGAGCATCATCTACAGTAACGTTCAAACGTATTTGCCCACGTGATATTCTCGTATTACAATTTATAAACATACTATGAAGAACATAGTAGTCCCGTGGCTACTATTCCACGATCGCACCTTGTACATCCAGCATAGACTACTGGCTGTATTGGGGCAGATTGTCCGTTCCGGTAATTTGGCACGCGTGGTATGCAAAGCGCACACAATCATTGACTAACTGCAAAGGATGTGGTGGTGCCGGGGCTACAGAGGGGGCAAGAGAGCTTCAGGGATTCACTCGAATATCTTTTGGTAGCTTTGGAGTAACGAGGTCAAGACACGACGAAGACCATACAGCCGTGCGGAAGTGGAGAGCGTGAGTGTAAGGGCCGGAAAGCGAGGGTGGCAGCAAACCGCCAACACCATCAGCAGAGCCAGCCCAAGGAATTGGGTTGGAGCATCTCAAACCTTCAAGTAGCACTCTCCGGTGCTGGCAAAGGTGTGACCTTTGTGTGCGGAGAGTCGGAGACGCGCGGTATGCACGGCGAGTGATCTCAAGCCGGTTGAATTCTCCCTTTCGCAGGGCAACTTGATGCCAGGTCTGTGCAGCAAGCAAGAGAAAGAGTGAGACAGCAGCGGAGAGAGAGAGGATCGTAGAGAGAACCAGCTAGGAGATCCCTTCATCCACTCATGAATGAGACAAATTGTCGGCCAGACCGAAAATCGCCTCGGTTTCCTCCAACTCCTTGGTGCAACATACCTACGTATGCAAGACTGTGTGAGAAAAGGGGTGAGAACGAGTGAGGAACGAGCAGTGCGAAGTGAGAGGAGAAAGGTGAAGGGTTGAAGGAAAATGCGATGAACATCGACTACGTGTTGGAACGCGCAAGGATGTAATGCAGTATATAAATCTTCCTCTAACAACCCTCTCTCTCTCTCTCTCTCTCTCTCTCTCTCTCTCTCTCTTTAGACGTTTTCTAGTCCCGTTCGCACAAATCCCTTGGGCTTCTCTTCGTTACCGAGACGCGAAAGAATCGAAAGGAATTAATCCTTTCGTTGCTCTCTGTGCCAAGGATCGTAAGGAGATTGGAGAGAATCGCTAACAATCGTGAACGCGGCCTCGTCCCAAAGTCGGAGGTCAGAGAATCCCCGGCGTAGGGTCGCAGCCCGTCGACGAATCGTCGAAACTTGTCTTGCGGATTCGAGGCGCGTACGGCAATCAACGAAATAACTCGCCACTCGATATTTACCGCGGAATACCTTCTGGAATCGAAAAGAGACGAGAGAGCGAGAGGTGAAGGCGTGTCTTACGTGTCAAGCAACCGGATGCGAGGCTCCCATGTAGGAAACACGCTTTTGCCAGAGGCCGCCGCCGCCGCCGCCAAGAGCACTCCAATAACCAGCAGCAGATGTTACGTAGAGATTTTTTGAAGAGCCACGGCAGACTCGTTCCTTCTTTCACCGGACTAATGTGGAAGAGAGAACGAATGGAAGGAAGGAAGAGGGCAGGAAAGGACGAGAGTGGAGAGAGAGAGAGAGAGAGAGAGAGAGAGAGAGAGAGAGAGAGAGAGAGAGAGAGAGAGAGAGAGCTGACAGGAGAAGCTTCAATGGAAGACGAATCGAGGCCAGCGACGGCTTTGACGACGCGTCACTACGGAGAATAAAGTGCCGAACGATCCTCGAGAGCACATACACACCTGTCCCCCGTATCCGAACAGAACGCCCGATTGCCGACATTTCTTATGCGCTCGTTCTGGTGCAGCATTTGGGGAGAAATGGCAAAGTCTGAAAACGAGGAACGAGACGCGAAGACCAGTGTCACCTTCTGCGTGGCCTGCTGCATTGGGTAACTCCAGCAATCCACTGGATCCAATCGATATTGGCGACTTGTACGGGACACTGGTTACCCGTTTAGTCAATGCTCCGAGAGGTAAGATCGACACGTACCGAGAATCTCCATATATACGAGATACATTGCGGTCAAAGTGCAGAGCCATCTGGTGAAGGAGTAAGGGCGACGGTCAAATGCGAAGTCGATGTAACGTCGAGACGAATATACAAATAGGAGAGAGCTGTGAGAATGGTTCAAGCTGGAAAGAGAATCAGCAATGACAGAGAGACCGTGAGGGATTTTCGAGACCCGGACATGGTAGACCCACAGCTCGACCAACACCACTTTAATCGCGTATTCGAAGCTATAGAAATTCTCGACTCGAGAACTTTACCCCATCTTTTAAACGAGTACGTCTCGCATCGTTGGTTCGATAAAATATCTGTTGCGAGCGCTGCTCGTGCAGACATTTGTCGCGGAGTCTCCAGTTCTTGCCTCATCCCTATAGGGATTCGATAGGGATGTCGCAGGTAGGGAGTCCACATTGGAATGCAAGTGGATTTCGCGCTATAGCCCGATTAAGGTATTTCTTTCACAAATCTGTATATTTAACAATTAAGGGATCATCACAGTGGAAAATTTTCAAAAAATCGTTTTTTTTTTTGCATTATCCAATAGTATAGACGGTTATAAACATGCTGATTCATCGTAAGTAGACAATTTATATGAAAATTCCACACTCGAAACATTGAACGCGTGTTTCTCGAAATGTAGTTTTTCAAAACGGTGTACACTCGTAAAGAGAGAGTTTTCAAGCTATCCGTCTCAAATTTTGACACAACATTCTTCACGCCATTCTTTATCTTGTTATGGAAGCTTTTTTTTTTAATCTTCATATTTTTTTTCAAGGAAAAACTGTTGAAACAATAGGCTAAATTTGATACTTTGTTTTTCAAACCGCCGGCATTCTGTCAATTTTGATTTAAAAAAAAGCGAAACAAGGCACCTGGCGCACATATTAAAAATGATATTTTTCAGTGCACTTGACATTTAATTGCTCGTAGAAACCGCTTCTCGTTGATAGGAAGAAAAATTAAAGATCTTATCGCGTGTGCTTCTCTTGGGACGATCTGCGCCAAAGTTCTATAAATGTGCTTCTCGATATTCCGTGGCAAGTAGTTGGAGGAACACAGAGTGGAGAGGCGGTAGAGGAGGGGCGTGAGGATTGGGGAGGGTCTCTCGGTGTTAGCAGTGTCTCGAGAAGCCTAGAAAATACTGCCAGGCTTTCTACGGCTGAATCGACGAAAAAGCCGAGGCGTGCTACAGCAGAGGCACAAGGATTTTGCGGAGTCTCAGCGATTCAACCCACCGAGAAGAATCTCATCGGGTCGAGGAGGACGGAGGGAAGGGGCTCCCACTCTCTCCCTCTCGAAAGAGGGCAAAAGTCCTTTTAGGAAATATTCAGGGGACTCGATATCCTACCGTGCCGTTTCGCGGATAGCCAAGAAAACGTAAAAATAAAAAAGAATAGAAAAGAAAAAAAAAAAAATAAGAGAAGTAGAAGAGAAACGAAATCTGTCGCGAAGAGTTCGCCTCGAGAAATTGTGCAACTTCTTTTCGAAATTGTCACCCGGCCGATGGGCACTTGAGGCTGAAAAAAAAAAACTTTGCCGAGTAGGTGAGAAGCGACTGTCAAACACAATAGTCTAACAGCCTTGCCGGTATCATCCTCCGCCTCCCGTCTCCATGCGAATTCGGAACTTGGCCAATAATTACAAGTTCCGAAAGTGACCTCCCGTGGTGATGGCCACGGATGTATGAAATTATCCAAAAGAAGAACAAGACCGGGCGCTCTTGTACTCGGTATATTCAGCGGTTAAATCGTACGATAATCTTATGCAAAGGAAAGGACGAAGTTTCGGTCGTTTTTGATATTGGAAAAGTCGATGGTAAAGTGACAAGCTGGTGGTTTGGGTTCGCAAGTAACGCCGTGTGGCAAAGACGACTGGGATTGTGCCGATGGAAACGCGACAAGGTACCAGCTGGACAAGCTCTTCGCTCCTTCCTTGCCGAAAATTCTTCAAGCACGCGTATTAAACCTCAAACCGCTGTTGTCGAGGTAAGGCAATCGATTCGGCACAGCTGGTGATCACCGAACAAATATTTTACAAACACAAATATTCACATTTCCCTACTCCATTTTCTTCACACCATCCCCGCCCCCCCCCCCCCAACCATTCCCGCTAAAGCAGGAGTCCTGACAAACTCGAATGTGTCGCAATACCCCCTCTCCTCGAGCGTATGGTGGGGGAAGCTCATAGGATGGAGAATGTTTTCGATATTAACAGAGATACGGCTCGTCGATGAAGCCGGGGAGTGGCGAGGGCAGGGACGACGATACGAGGCTTTTGAGCGAAGATAGATCGATCTTTGGGGTACTCGCGATGGAGTCTTCGACATAAAGAAAGATCGAGTCGTTTCGCCATTCTTCTCGGTGAAATCTTGCGGAATGTTGGGGGCGCGAGTTGCTCGAATTTCGGAGGGATAGGAAGGGCCCTGCGGGGGAGAATTTGCGGTTGCGATAGTAATGGGAATCAGCTGGAGGAGAGATATCGACACGGTGGGAGACCCCGAGAATTCGGGTATCTATTTTGTTCCTCGTTCAGGGTGACTTCTCGCGAGAGCCGCCTCCATCAACCCCCAGATGAAGTGAATTATCCCGCACGTTTGATCAGGCGAACACGGGCGGATACACTATCGCTTTTTATTCTTCAATACTTGATTCCAATCTGCTCATTGGTCCCTTAATTCCGTGCCTCTTCAACGTAACAGCGAAATCTCGCATGACGGAGAACCCAGCATCACAAATACGGAGGAAGGTAATCGTCGCTCCGAAAATCAGATTAATTTGGATTACTTTGACGAAACACTAGGAATTTAATAAATGATGCGAGAGGGAAGGAGAGTAGCCAAATAGGGAGGAGGCTCTTACGGGAGAGAAACAAGAGACACCACCATCCCGGGAATGGGAGTCAAATTGGATTCATCCATTTGGCTGATACACCGGAGAACTCGGCGATCCCAACCTCTCTTTCTCTCTCTCCGTCTCTCATTCTCTCTCTCTCTCTCTCTCTCTGACTTGTTCTCAGTTTCACTCAACCTCTCGACAGCTCGGTGAAATTCCTCGTCTCTTCGGGTTAGAGTTCTGGACACTCGGGGAAACATTCGGAGAGCCTCGAATGCCAACTTGCGAGAAAGCTCCGCCGTGTTCTCGGCTATTTTGCGTCCAGAGAGAATCGCCCGAGAGGTTAATTGGCCTTTTCTCGCTATACTTAATTGACGACATGTCTCTTCTCCCTCTCTCTCTCTCTGCCTGTCTGTCCGTCTGTATAAATGGGAAAAAGCATTTCCCTGTCGTCGTCCAAAAACATTGAAAAACAATCTGATAAACTGAGTGAAAAAGGGACGTTGATACTGTCGATTTGGAATATTTCTTTCTTTCTTTCTCTCTCTCTCTCTGTCTCTCTCTCTCTCTCTCTCTCTCTCTCTGCCTTCCACCCGAGTCCCCTTAAATCCTGCGTAAACCAGGAATTATAGGAGCTGCGACGTGGGGAAGTTCGAATTTAACATGCATGCTCAGCTACGTGGTAGATCGACATGATCACCCAAGTTCGAGAATACAATTTCCTCGTTGGTTATTCCAACGGAAGAGGATCGTGATTTTCGCTCGTTCGTGAGCAAAGGCGAAACGAGACCGTTAAGATCGTAGAGATTCGAGGCTTGTATGAAACCGGTACACGGTTGCTCGTAAGAGTCTAGGAGATTTTCGTTCATGAAGAGCGAATCCCCGGATTGGCTGTCCGAGTATCAAGAGGCAGCAGCTCATTGGACATACCGATCTCTTCATCCAACTTCCTGTCTCGTCATAAATACATCGCAGCTTTGCCAATAAATTTCGCATGGCCAATGGAAGGCGGTATTCGTTATTCCCTCAGCCGAGAGGTCAGTCACCAGACTTCGTAATATTGGACGGAAGTAATTCGGTGAACTGTGCGCGCGACATCTAGCAGCCACCGGATACAGTTATCAAAACTAATATACGAGAGAGAGCAGGAAGAAGAAACGAGGAAAGAGAGAGAGAGAGAGAGAGAGAGAGAGAGAGAGAGAGAGAGAGAGAGAGAGAGAGAGAGTGCGGAAGAGGAAAGAGAAAGGGGTTTGAGAATCGGAAATATCTTCAAAGTTGGTATTAGCTGAGTAATTACCTTGGGATGCTCGCGAACCGGAACCAGCACCTTAACCGCAACTCGAATTGGCTTCTCCCGATAAATGTCCACGTACTTCGGATCCCTGAGAGGCTTGCCGATGGCCTGGGTCTTCTGGATCTCTGTAACACATTCGTTTGAAACGCTCGCGTCATTTCTCGCCTCATTTGCATGGATATGAATGCATTGGAATCGAATAAATGCCCATTGAATGGAACATATCATTACGAATCTCAAAACGTAACCGTCGTCCGATTTTACATCAACATCCTCAAAATTTTAAATCAACATCCAATTCAACACTTTTAAATCCACATCCAAAATCAACAAAACCTCGTCCGTTTTTAAATCAACAATACTCATCCGTATTCCAAGCCGTAATTTCGGCTCGGTTGAAGAATTCGTGCGTAAGCGCCAAAATAAAAAATATATGTTGAAACCGTATCTCCCCGACTAGAAATTTTTATCAGGCAGCCTGAACACTGATCAGGCCGCTATCATGCTGCGGTCTGGAATGCCGTAATGAGGCACGCCTGATCAGTGCCGGATGCCGACCGGATCGGTGAAACCGTAGTACGGGAGTAAGAAGGCTACCTTACTGCGGCCTGACCAGGGTGCCTTTTTACTCCTGTAAATCAGGCAATACGCCTCGACATTCCATCAACGCACATAACCTCCTATATCCTACGTTGAAATTTTCATTCAGCAGCATATTTGAAGTTTTTACGTTTTTAAAGGAACTGTGGACTGTGACGAAAAAAAATCGTTATGCAACTCGGATGCGTGTTAGAAGATTCCACCGTAATACGAAATCTCAAAACACAGTGCAAAATCTGTCATCGTCGTGTGAACAAGATATGTATAAACTAAAAATATATATGGACGTTTAATACGTTATTAATGCTTAAATTCCTTTAAAAAATTGTTTTTCACCAAGTTCATGCCCGAAAAATACGAACTAATAATTTACGAAACGTTTGAATTGAACGAGCGTATATTTTCCTCTATTTTCCGTCAAAAGATTTTGAGCAAGCCGTGAGAAAAGTATAAGAATTGATAATGCCAAGGTTTGAGAGGGAACCGGGCGGTTCGGAATAAAAATATTTCAACATAAAACATAAATGGAACATTATTCATTATGATGTCTATACTATCTTTAATTAATCTGATTGTAATCTTTTTTGTAACTTTCCGTAATAAAAATTCCATTAACAAATACGTTCTAGGCCTTGTATAAATATATTTTAGAGTGTGTATGTGTACGAGCATGTCTGTGTACTGGCTACGTAAGGAAGTATTACAAAGACCTGATCAGGCAACATTATAATGACCTGATCAGGCAGCAATATAAACGCCTGGTCAGGCAACCGGATAACGGCCTCATCAGGCAACTAGATAAGGCCCATATGTGGGCCTTATCTAGTTGCCTGGTGGGCGAAATGTGAGTGCACCCAACTATTTGTGCGAACGACTTGTTCTTCCGTGTCACGATAGTTCGGACGCGCGAAGAAAGCCTCGAACAATCATTAATGATGACCCCAATGAATCGTCTAATGGAAAACGAAAAATGCTGAAGCCGCGACCGCAAAACTCCGACATCCACTGCAGGGCTGTTATTGTCCTCGTGGGGTCTTGATGGATAACAGTATTACATTTCTGGTGTATCAAGCTCAAGATGGGTCAAGGGAGAGAAAGGATGCTGGCTCGACAATGCAATAGGAATGTCCAAAAGGGAAGTAGGTTCACGAGAGTATCCGCCAGCAGGAGACCGGTAACGAGAGGAAAGCCTGGACATCGAACGAAGTGTCGAAGAACGAGCGATCCCGTATACAATGGTTGATCAACTACAAAACACCTTGCAACCACGCTTCTCGCACTTCTCTACGCGAGATAAAAGAAAAGAAAAAGGACAAACGGAAATGAAAAGCAATAATAAAGGAGGGAACGAAAGGAAAAGGCAAAGAAAGAAAACAATGTATCTTTTGAAAGCTTGGATGCAGGAGGCTACCAGGACCTTGTGCTCCTCTCTCTCTCACCCTCTTTCTCTCCGACATTGAGGACTTTCCAAAGGTGGAGGAACGGAAAGAAGCGGCCGAGAGAGAGAGAGAGAGAAAGCTACAGGGCGATGTAGTGGAAAATGAAGAAGGAGGCCAAAGAAAATTCCCTTATCTCTCCGCAACTCGACACCGTCCAACTACCTCGTGGGGTTTTTTTTTCCAGACACCCTCCTAAAGATCGCCTCGTCCCTCCCAAAGCGGTACACAAGAGTGGCTTTTAGTGACATAGTGATTTCCGTTTCGCCAGAGTATGTACTCCCGTGGACGTGACTCTACCCACATACATCTACTGACACCCACGCTAACCCTCGAATGTATTTACCCGCCAGAAAATTTATTTGCAAACATTCAACACTTGCAGCTTGGCGTCTCTTCATTTTCAGGTTTTTTTTTTCACTATCTACGCACGGGTCTACCATTATAATTTACAGTTTTATTACGACAATAAGATACAAGATCGCCAATCAACAATGTCAAAGTTATAGCGAGGCTGGATCAGCCGATCCCAAACCCATTGGCCTGTTGTGGAATGAACTGGATAGACAAGTGCCAAAGTCGTGTCCTACCTCCTGAGCTTGCGGAGAATTTTACAAGAAAACTAGCGCGCAATACCTAAAGAAAGGTTAGGAATGTTGATGAGAAGAATGCCAAGATATTATAAAGCTGTGATCAAAGACAAGCCCGACCGTATAGATGAATGAAATATTTAGTGGAACCGAATTTATGCATCTACGTTCATGATTTTATTATATTACAAGGTTTCACCCGCGTGGAATTGGGCCCATAAAAACTTCATTACCAGTTGAGCTAAAACAACCTAACAACAACTAAAACGAATTAGGGGTTGTTTGGATAGTAGTGTCGCCAAAGCGTTTTGCTATAGATTTTTTTTTTATTCTGAGGACTCATTCAGGACACTTTTAAATTATTTCCTGCAAAATTTCAAAAGGATTCACCGTTCCGTTTTTGAGATATTGTCCTTGAGAATCCATTTTTGGAAAATCCTAGAGTGGCCTAAGACCTTAAATTAAGCAATGTCTAGCAACGCTAGCGCCACGAAGCGACTTGAGCAGACTAGAACTAGATTACAGTAGTGTGTGCATATTCATATACGCGGAGTATCTACGGATTAGTAGCCGGAATGGATAGTCTGGCACAAAAGTCAGGGTTAGGTTAATTAAGCGTTTCATCATTGTAAGTTTTTACATCCCGTTAAGATGTACAACCTACATTATAAGGATATTTCGCAATATTTCGAAGCTTTCATCGATTGAGCGGAGAATAAAATTCTCAACGTGACTGCGGCGAGACTACTAACTTAAGAAATCCTAAAATATGCATTTTATTATTTGTCTTGAAGCATATTTATACGAAGTTACAATTTTCTACACGCAAGGAATACAATTTTCCATACAAACTTTTACACCAACTGAATAATTGATTTTCAAAAAAATCCTTTCTTAGTGCACCTCAAAACACCTTCTAAGGAACATATTTTCCAAACTTCATGTTTCTATCTTCAGCCGTTTAGGCTGTGCGTTGTCTGTATGTCGGTCAGTCACGGAACTGTTTTATATGTAGAGATTTAAAGCATTTTTATCAATGGCATTACGAAAATATAACGTGGGTGGATACTTTTGAGCGGCACTGCGTACGTGTATTCCTATAGCTGTAATTCCTGTGCTTCTTCAGACCACGTTCACCCCAGACTATTCTACTCCTCGTGACATCGAATCTCTTTTCCATTCTTACACACCCACACACCTACTCATATTACACATATCGTTTTTACATCCTTTTCTCCTCGACCACATTGTCGATACACCATAAAGGCCTGTGCAACACGCGCGCGTACAAACGAGCGCCATCCGAGGCCCTAAAACTCCTATCTCATTTCCTCTTTCATCGGAGGAGGCTGAGAGGCTGGGCTGGGGGCAGGAAGGACGGCAGAGGGAGAAGAAAAGATAGGGCAAATCTTTTGGTCACCCGAATACGAGCGTTACACGTTTGCAAATGGCCGAGAAAAAGGGCGAAGGTCACCGGCGGTAAGGGTGACCGCTGTTAAGGGAGGAATAATATCTTCAGGGTTGAGAGCTACTTCGAGCTATGAATTTCGATCGAACGTCAAAAGGTTTTCGCGATAGGCTCGTACACACATTTATATATATATATATATATATATGACGTGGGTATTCGTCTTGCTCAGGAATCGTATAATCCTCAACGTATACACACATCGAGCCACAAGAATACGACTCCCGGTCAATTCTATTCCCGTGAGAGGGACGGAAGGTTTGAGAGGTTGGGACGACGAAGGCAGGTGGAAAGACGGCGGTTGATGGCTCGTTAATCATACATGAACCGAATGATGAAGCACCATGTCCGTAGATATTTCAGTTCACATATAGGCTACACATTCCCAGTGAATTTTTCAACTTACTTTCATATTCGATCGAATAATCCACGTATATATTTACTTTAACTAAGTTTTCCAATTGATTTTTCAATCGACTCCAAGAATAATCCTATATTTTATTCTCATGAATAATGGACATTTATTTTCTCGCCGATGAAATTTCTTTCCTCAACCGAAGTTTTCGTGCCTCAAAGGACTTGTAATACAAAATAATGTATTTTCGACTCCAATGTTATTCAATTTTCAACTGCCAAACGATCGAAATGTTTACATTAACAAATGTAATAAACACTTATGTAAATGGTGATATTCCTTTTTTTTTTTTTCAAGCAGCAACTTTCCGCAATCACAACTATATTTTTTTTCGCGAGATTTCAACCGGAAACGCGACACTGTAAACAAATATCTGGCATCTTAAAACTCGACTTAAGTACCCATAAGATGTTCGGTGGTTTCAACGTCAAAGATGGCTGACGATTTATCGTTTCCACGAGCCCTAACTTGCTCTTTCTCCCTCTCTATCCTTCTCCTTGTCGTGCACCCTTCATTTCAACTTTAACGTCTCTTTAAATATCGTACGAGATGCTGTGCTGTATAAATTGCGAGGATCGCGAGCACGTCGACCGTGATATGCATTTAGTTTGAACGCGATAGTCGTTCTGGCAATATTTTGAATACACCCAGACACCATTCGTCTCTCTTGCGGAAGAGAAAGAGAGAGAGACATTTTAAACCTCTCTCTGGTCCCTATCTCTCTCTCTCTCTCTCTCTCTCTCTGGCTCCGTTCAAAGATGTTTCACCGAACAATGGCATGACCGAGTAAAAAGCTCGATCACGAGCTGTAGTACACTCTCTCCCCTTTCCTCGACGTACATATATAGGTTTATACACCTGTGCCATAAAGTACACAACAGTACGCTTGGGTATACGAGAAAGAAACTTTTATAACCTCCGGTCCCTCTGGCAACTCATTTGTTCATTCCTGCCCTCGCGTTCGTTCTCGTTCGCACTCCCGTCCCTCTCTTCTACCTTCCTCTTTGCCGCGACTTTTTTCCACCCCAATTCGTGCCTCGTACGTTAAGGGGTTGCGACAACGTGAGAAACTAGAAATGCTGTTTTTTTTTCTTCTTTTCCCATACGCAACACATCGCAGAATATCATGGATGGAATAGAGGAAGAAAAAAAAGGAGCGGTATTGCGAAAAAGACGAGAATGGAAAATTCGACGCGAAATGAGTAGCGAAAAAGAGAATTGGAGGGAAAAAAACGTGTTTTCCAGACTGTATTGTTTTATTGGATGTATGTGGTATTGGGTCTCTCTCTCTCTCTCTCTCTCTCTCTCTCTCTCTCTCTCTCTCTCTCTTTCTCTCTCTCTCTTTCTCTCTCTCTCCCTCTCTCTCTCTTACCGGCCTTCTTCGCTGAGTTATTTATTGAAGGTTTGGAGTTTTTCATTTTTAAGGTTACATTTAAAAAAGAGCATTTTTCTTTAGCACAAATAGAATTCTCACGGTATTTATATATGTTGCAGAATGCGCGAATAAATTTGAGCAATATAGCATTATCCCAGCCATAAAGAAAAAACGTCGTGACCTACCCGTGCTGCTTACAAGCTCGTTTCATTTTAACACGCAATACATCATGAAGCGAAAAATTCGTTTTTTTTTAAATTTTTTCACTATTTTTTTTTCTTTGCAGTGCGGATACGAATGGGTTGGTTTTTGGCGAGCAGGGAATGAGACGCGAAATGGGATCGGCGGTTTACGGAGCGCAGCGGCAAATTCACGAGGATGTTATTAAAGATGCAGTGAAAGAAGTGAGAGGGAAAGCGGCACGGATGGGAAGCAAAAGGGCGAAAGGTAGAAAGAGAAAGAGAGAAGCGTTTATTTCGTACTTTGGAACCAAGGTTCCCTAAAAGTACCGTGCCAAAAGGTACAAAAATATTGCGGTTTTTATATACATTGTCGTTGTTGTTAGAGAAAGTAAAAATATTAATAGAATAAAACAATAATTTAAGTTAAGTAAGCCAAAGTTCTATTGAATTAAATGGAGAAAAAGTGAAAGAGAAAAGAGAGAAGAGAAAATTGTAAATGATTCGGTGAACTGATGAGGTCTTCATCGGCGAATGCAGGCCTATGTCATCTTCGCCAGGAGAGAGGTCCGGAGCCTAACTTTAAAAGCCATTAGAGAAGAGGATTGCCGGAGATCAATATAGGCAGCGAGTTCCATAGTGTGCTAGCGGCTACGGTGAAGGTTTTCCGAAATCCTTCAGTACGAAAATGTGGGATCTGGCAGTCCAATGGATGTGCAGGTCTCCTGGTGTCGTGAGAAGTGGCAGGAACTGGTGTTGCAATCAGGTCCAGGAGATACTGCGGCATCAGGTAGCGGCGAGCAGAGTAGCGTGCCCAGAAAATATGTTCGACGCTCTGCGACCTTAAGCCACCTCAGGCGATGATAGTAAGGCGAGATGATGGTAGAGAGAGCGAGAGGGAGAGAGAGAAAACTCGTGAAAATTTCGTCTGCCTCGGAAAGGCCTCGGATTTGCCAGGTCGTGAAAAGAGTTTAGGGTGCAGGGGAGGGGGGGGGGGGCGAAAACGAAAGTCAACCAGTCAACGCAAATGTATAAGAGGAGGGACAGGCATCGTCGTCATCTCCGAGAGCGCGTGAAATATTACATATTATACATATTCTCTCTCCTCTCATATATCGAGGCAGCAAATCTTCATTTTATGGAAATTTAACACACATCGCTGTCGAACATCCACGGATCTCATTGCTCCCAAGATTCTCAAATTTTATTTTCCTACACGAGAAATGAAGCACAAAAATACGGTGAAAAAAAAAACAAAAAAAAACACACACTGAACTTTATTTTTCAATGTACGATATAAACAAAACTCGCCACGACGATAACTATTTTTTTTTCTAAATGATCCTCGTTACACTTAAAATTTCGCAAGTTCCTAATTTTTTAAGTTTCGTATTGCTGCAATTTAATTCGTTCGTTCAATGGATAAATTAAATAATATTACTTTAATGATTTATATGTTTTTAATTCTTCCAAATGTATACTTTTTTTTATTTCGTATAGTATTTTTGTAATTTTTACTTTTGTATTCGTGTTTGTTCGAAAGTTTCATCCGGGTATAATAAACTTTTCAATCAATTGATCAATCTCCCTATTTATCGCGTTTTCACTCACTAAAGGAGCTCTTTCCCGAGAGTCTCCGAGGGATCGTCCCGACCCTGAGGAATATCGCCCCCTTCGGAAGCGCAGATGCGAGAAAAGTTGCGCTTTCTCGCAGCTTTATTGCCGCACACGTGCTGGAGGAGGGGGAGGTGGCGCATGGAGAAGGGCAAAGGGCGCAATTCAATACTTGAAGAGAGGGCCCCATGGCGTACCACGTGGAGCCATACATTTTAAAGGGATTAGGAAAGTAGACGGAGATATCGAGACTCCTCCTCGGTTAATGAAAAACTTTTTCCGAAAAGAACTTTTCGCCTGGAAACAAGAGCAAGAAAGAGAGAGAGAGAGAGAGTTTAGTAAAGAAAGGTTGAAGGAAAAATTATACTTTACGAGGAAAGTCAGTGGTGCGAGGCCTCGGGGCAGCACTCAAAAGAGAATATTATCAAAGATTCATAACCACTCGACAATTCGTGGGTAGAAGTCCCCGTCGAGGAGGGCAGTGAGACAAAGAGGAAGTACGAGAGAGACAGAAAAGAGAAGAAGAGCAAAAAAAACACGAAACAAGATGGTATTGACATTTTTTCAGGGCTACTCGTGTGCAGACAGAACCCTTTGCACGTTTAATCCTACGTACACTGTATGTAATGAAGCATCGGAAATCCTGCCAAAGTACTGTGTAATTAATCGAAAGAGAGAGAAGGAGAGAACAAAAAAATATCCATGTTATTCCATGATCCAAGTTTGGGCACTGTGCCAAGCCAAATAAAAAAAAAAACATTAATAAAAACTATGAAAAATCTTGTTTTTCATTGCCACGTCAATGCGGATCAATTTTTCTAAATTCGTTGATTGCTGAATTTCACTCAACGGTTAATTTAATTCTAAACAAAATTTAAATTCAAAATACATCAATTTTTCGTGAACTTATTTCACTCAGAAAAAAATATTCCTATTTATGAATTTCAAATTCGTCATTCAGTGTTTTTTTTTTTACACACGATCAATATTTTTTTGGACAATCAACGTCTCATTCACCGTTCAATATTGTTTATCAATTTAATGAAAAATTTTATAATCTTTTTTTTTTTTCATTGAAAATTCAAAACTATTTCCAATATATACATATGTATAGTTCTCCATTTGCATTTCGATGATCAATTTTTCATCGACACGTTCATGTAACGGTCTTCCAAGTCGGATAACAGCGTTGCAGTGTTTGTGAAGCCAGATAGGAGAGAAAATCCCAAAGCCCTCGTGTAATATTGGGTTAAAGTCCTTAGTGATCGGTGTTGTTGTACCATCCTGGAGCGAGATAGAGATGGAGAGAGAGAGAGAGAGAGAGAGAGAGAGAGAGAGAGAGAGAGAGAGAGAGAGAGAGAGAGAGAGAGAGAGAGAGAGAGAGAGAGAGAGACAGAGAGAGAGATACAGAGAGAGAGAGAGAAGATACAGAGAGAGAGAGAGAGAGAGAGAGAAAGAGAGAGATAGAGAGAAATTCCTACACTCCATTCGTAAGATTGCTGCGGATGGCGCTGGGAAAAATCGAGCTTATCCGTCCAGACGTACAGTACATACCAACTTTTACCTCCACTAAACCAAGTTTATTGGACGT